>CM031240.1:320833256-321067764 GCA_018340775.1 Taxus wallichiana var. yunnanensis | reverse complement strand
GGAGCCTCTTTTCATGTGTGAAAGTGTCAAGAGCTGTACACTAAGAGTACTTGTCACAATTTTTTTAGGCATAAATTTTTTTGGCCTCGAAAAATGCACCCGACATATCGGGAAATGTGCTATTCTCATATGGGCGAAGTTTTTGACCCATAGGTTTATGGGATGGGTTTTGCCCATGGTTTTGATACCCAGCTTTTGTAAAAGCGCAAGCGATTTATCTATTTATATGGTCTTATGCATATGATAGATGTACAAGTAAATGTATTATGCCGTAGATGTGTTTTGAATTCTGTGAATTTCAGTAGAGTTTGTTGAGCATAGCTCCAAATGGATCCAGGTATTGTATTGAGAGAGCGGTGGCTTGTAATAAAATTTGAGCAAGTGATTCTTGGTGGACGTAGTGCAAATTGGGTGAACCACATTAAATCTTATCTCTTTGTGTCGTGTTATTTATTACGCACTTTTATTTCAAATTTGTAATAATTTACGCATATTAGTTTCTACTGCTGCGATTATGTGAGGGATAAATTCATTATTCAATATCGGTGCCACATCATGGCCATCAAAAATAAAAACCATAAACCTTGATGGTGGTGATGCATCACACAACCCCATGTTAACCATAATATTTGTCAAGTGGTCAATGACCATGCTAACATTATTATCCAATGGTGGTCCCAAGACCCAAATCAAACAATGCATAAATATTAATCAATCCACATTATATATTGTGTGTGTGTGTGTGTGTGTGTGTGTGTGTGTGTGTGTGTGTGTGTGTGTGTGTGTTATTAGTTAATTAAATCATTAACAAACATATATTCACTTATTCATATTTTCCACTAACTTAATACATCATGAACTCCTTCAGTATACGAAAATCATAATGCAATCAAAATGATAGCCAATAACTTAGGCCGATCATAACGATATTACCAATTCAACGAAACCATTAAGTCGGATGTTACATACTTCCCTCTTAAAAGAATCATAATAAGATCTTGCATATAATAAATGAATCATCTGCGGAAGATAACACACTACAAGATATATTGGTGTGTCAATATGCCCAAATAGTCAATATATAAAAATAATACCCTTAAAGTATGGTAACACCATACGATGCTCCATAAGGAGTAACTCCACAATCTCCCAAGATGAGAATTCACTTCGAGGGGGACACCTCTAAAATACCTCTATCAAGTAGAAGACTCAACTCATACATCCATGACATCTCATAATGATTCTTACATCCTTTATATAGACATATATTACTCTTAATGGATGGGCAACACCTAATCCCAATGTAGGCCGACTCATTACCTAATATAACTAATTCCTATGTGACCCCATATATTATAAACATATAACTAACTAAGGGGATGTGTGTCACATGTCAACATCTCCATCAACCCATATACATTATAATATCATATCCTAAGGTACATAGCATTCTCTCCCTCCTTGATATGATTTGTCCCCGAAACATAAGAATAATCCATATAGTGAGTGTGCTTTAAATCATTGCACACTTGTCGCCATGCTCGATCATCCAACCACCCATATGAGATCTTAGTGGGTGATGCTTCTCCAAACCTAATTCCATATTCCATTGCACTCCTCTTATTCCATCCATGTCCATATGTGTTCCTCCTGGCATCCATGCATATCTATAATAATTATTCATATGATTCCATGTCGTGTAATTGTTGCTTCATTGATTCCATGTATATCCATAATGATTGCTCCTCCAATTCCTTTATATCCATATAGATTGTTGCCCTCATGTGTCTTAACATGTCTCCATGATTTTTTCCTCTCATGATGATGTGGGTGTCTATATGGTGCAACCTTAGTATCCTCAACCTTATCAACCTTTTCCTCAACTTTATTTTCCTCTTCCACCTTGTTTACTAATTCTTTTTCTCTTGAGTAGATGAATTATTTTTGTCTTTTTCATCATGTTATTCATCCTCTCCTTCTAAATCATCCTTATTCAATTCTTCACCCTCTTCAAATTCATCTTCATGCTCCATCTTGACATTAATTTTTTCCTTGCTTAGTGTGATATCCTGTAATGTAATTTTCTTTCTCTTGTACCATAATTTCATGAATTTCTTTTGCACATTAATATTAATTGTTCCCAATGTCTAACTAAGGATATCCAAGAAAAATATCCATACCATCCATATCTAAAGCATAAAAATATGAATGTAAAACATATTTATCCATAAAGAGCTTTAAATCTTCAAAAACTTGAATATGCTTACCATCCACTTGAGCTTCCTTAATATGCTTTGCTTGAACATGTAGATGTTGAGCTACATCCATATTGATGAAGTTATATTTGTTTCTTAGGGTTTATGGAAACCATTACCTTTTTCCTTTGAATGCACCCTTCAAACTGAAATATTGAAGCTTCCTTCCTTGGAGATGCACTATTTGAACTCGTATCTTGATCTATTGTCTCTCCTTCTGAATCATGTGTAGCCTCTTCATCATCAACATTGTCTTCTTCATCATCAACTTCTTCTTCTGATATTTCCTCTTCCTCACTATTATCCTTACATTCTTCTTCTTCCTCCTGCTCTTCTTCTTTTGTTTCCCATCTATCCATGAAGACTTGTTCCAATTCCTCCCAAGACCAATTAGACATTTCCTTTTCTAACTTAGAAAACCAAATCAGTATGCAGGCCACTAATCCAAAATTTGAATATCCAAATACCTAATGATGTAGAATAAATCTCCATAAATTTTTTCCACCATTCTTGGCATCAATCTTGTCATCTCCATAAAAAGTTCTCATCCCCATGATCCACAAAAACTAGGGTTTTAGGAATAGACCCTTTTGATCAAAACTTGTTCTAACCATTTCGGCTAGAGGTCGGCCAAAAATTAGAAAACATAAAACACAAACCCCAATTATATTTTTGAGATATTTCCAAAAATGTAAAAATCATAAAATTTCCTAATATTATGGTCGTGGAGCAAATTTATGAAAACGATAAAACTATAATAACTCTCTCAAACTAGATTCAAATTTTTAGGAGTAACACCATGAAATGTATTCACATCAACCCAAAAAATTTGAAGAACTAATTCATCATAACTCAAAAGAAATAGATGAAACCTTAAAATTTGGGTTTCAACCCCAAAACAGACATATCTTTCGTAAAATAGCTCCAAAAACTCTAAAATTTAGAGGAAAGATACCTTGAATGATGCCTCCACTACACACAAAAACCCCTTAAAATTCCAAGTTGGTCTCCAAATATATGTGAATCATCAACATTAGGGTTTCATCCCACAAATTGCCCGGATCGATGCTCTAATACCACTTGATAAGATCTTGCATATAATAAATTAATAATTTGCAAAATATAACACAACACTATAGATATATTGGTGGGCCAATATGACAAAATAGTCAATATATGCGAATAATACCCTTAAAGTAAGACAACACCATACAATGCTCCTTAAGGAAGGAGTAACTCCACAATCTCCCAAGATGAGAATCCACTTCAAGGGGAACACCTCCAAAATACTCTCCACGTAGAAGACTCAACTCATACATCCATGACATCTCATAACGATACTCACATCCTTTATATAGACATACATTACTCTTAATGGATGGGTAACACCTAATCTCAATGTAGGCTAACTCATTGCCCAATATAACTAATTCTTATCTTATGTGACCTAATATATTGTAAACATATACTAAGGGGATGTGCACCACATGCCAACATCTCCATCAACCCATATACATTATAATATCATATCTCAAGGTACATAACATTCAAAATATATACATACGTATATGTGTGTGTATGTATTATTAGTTAATTAAATCATTAACAAACATATATTTGCTTATTCATATTTTCCACTAACTTAATACATCATCATGAACTCCTTGGTATACAACAAATCACAATGCAATCAAAATGATAGCCAATAATTTAGGTCAGTCATAACAATTACCAATTCAATGAAAACATTAAGTCGGGATGTTACATACTTCTCTTCTTAAAAGAATCATTATCTCAATGATTTAAATTTTAACATTGATAATCATGTCAATAGTAAACAAACTCAAAATCATTACAGAAAATAGTTTATTTTCTCATACATTGGAAATTTCCATAATTTCAACCAATAATAGTTTTAATAACTCAACTATAATCAACCTTATAACACCAAGTTATTTCCAAACAATCAACAATATGGATTAAATTGTTTTTCAATCATAATAAGTATCAAATAGTATAAAATAAATACATAACAAATCATTTAAATAATTGTTTTGTTCATTGAAACATAAAAGGAAAGTAGTTTTCATTTCATCCATGTTCTCCCAAGTTGCGTTGTTCTCATAATATTGGTCCCATTGGACCTTACATTGTGCAATTTCATGATTTCTGAGATGCAACTTGTGAGTTTCAACACTCTTATTGGTTCAACCATGACGATTCTCGAGTCCTGAATCTGTAATGAGTTCTAATTTATAACATGTGTTATATCATAAACATATTTTTAAGCAAAGAATATATAAAAATATTATGCATTTGGAACAATGCGGAGGTAATGTTAATTTGTAAGCCACCAAAATTATCACTTCTAGGACTTTAAAGGGTCCTACATATCTAGGTGATAACTTAGCAACTTTGTCCAACAAAATAGAGCTCTTTTGTGTTTTACCCTAAAAAGAGACCTGTCTCTTTGCTCAAATTTTATGTGATTCTTTTTAAATCAACGTAACTTTTGTCTATCATTAATTGTTTCTTTCAACCACTCACAAATGAGCTTAACTTGCTCTTTCATATATGTCAACAACTTGGTTACCCCTGGATGCTCTGGAATATGGTGCATCATGAAATTCCTTCATGACTTTCATTCTAAGATTACTACCTAAGTGTACATAAACTTTATTATCATACCACAAGATTCCTTCATTATCAAACTCAAAACCTTTGTATCTTCTATCATTTGATTTGATTATGATGCAATTTTTACATGTTGATAGTACAAATCAATTTGAAGTTGTTTCCTAACTTCTTTTAAACTAACTCCTTAGGGTTATAATTATGGATATATGTTTCTTTGACTCGCGCATCAGCCACTCAATTTTTCCTTTCCTTTTATGTAACTAATATCAAATTCATATTGGGATAAAAATTCCAGCCACCTACGTTGTCTTGCATTCAAATTGGGTTGTGTAAAAATGTATTTCAACCCCAAATGGTATGTTTTCAATTTAAATGGTTTTCCTAGCAAATAATGCCTCCATATTTGTAAGGCATGAACTATGGCAACAAGTCCTAAATTGTGGGGAGCATAATTCTACTCATGCACCTTCAGTTTTCTACTCTCATAAACAATTATGTGATCATTTTGAAGAGGTATTCCACCTAATCTTTTACCTAAGGCATCAGTTACCACGGTGAAGTTTTCATTGGGATCCAAAACCTTCGATACAAGTGTTGTAAGTTTTTCTTTCAAAAAGTTAAATGTATTATCACACATGTAATCCATACAAATTTTTTATCCTATTTTTGTAATGAAGTAATTGCTCTAACCACTCTATAAAAGTCTTTACAAATTTTCTATAATACCCAACTAGTCCCATAAAACTTCTTACCTCATGTACATTTTTAGGTGTTGGCCACTCAATAATAGCTTTGATTTTCAATGGGTCAACTGAAATCCCATCTTTGTTTATGATGTGACCAAGATATTGTACTTCATTATGATAAAAAGAACATTTCAAAATCTTACCATAGAGTTTCCTCTTTCTCAGCACTTCCAACACTATTCTTAAGTGTTCATTGTTCTCATCAATGTTCTTTGAATAAATCAAAATATCATCAAGAAAAACTAGAACAAACTTATCTAAGTATTCTTGAAAAATATTATTCATAAGGTTCATAAATGCAGTAGGTGTATTAGTGAGTCCGAATGGTAAAACAGTAACTCATAATGCCCATATTGTGTTATGGATGTTGTTTTTATGAATGTCTTCATCTTTTATCCTTAACTGATGATAACCAGATCGTAAATCAATATTTGAATAAACAGATGCATCTCTCATCTGATCGAAAAGATCATCAATCATTGACAAATGATATCTATTCTTTATTGTTGCTTTGTTAAGCATGCGATAATCAATGCATAGTCTTAACGTTCCATATTTCTTTTTAACAAAAATGACCGGTGCTCCCTAAGGAGACACACTATGTCGATCAGACCTTTTGACAAAATTTCATGTAATTGTGCTTTCAGTTCTACTAACTCTGTTATTGTCATTTTATAAGGTGCTTTTGATATTGGTTCAATTCCAGGTTTTATGTCAATTGGGAAATCAAACTCTCTTTTATGAGGAAGTCGAGCAATTCTTCCGGAAGGGCGTCTCTATACTCATGTAAATGTGGAAAATCTTCCAAGGAAGTCTAACATTCTTAACCAAAATCTCGAGATTTTAATCACATACAACATGCAACCTTTTTTTTAGCTTTCTTAAGTTGCATTGTAGAGATTTGTCTAACTTCAAAATCTCTTAATGCCATGTATGATAGTTGTTTTATGTGTGTCATCAAGACATTCTATTCATTTTTCAAAATAATTCATTGTTGCCTTGTGTTTGGACAACCAATTCATTGCTATAATGATGTCATAAGACCCGAAGGGAGTCACATTGAGGTCAAGTTCAGTGGTAAAACTAAGTAATTTTAATGTTACTTCAAACATATATTAGTCTATTGAATAAATAACATCATTCTCGTAATGAACAATCCAAGAATTTTCCATAAATCCAACTTTCTTAGACAATTTCCAGCTAGCTTACTTGAAATAAAACACTTGGTAGCATTGGTGTCAAACAAAATAGTAACAAGAAAACCATAAAACTTATCTGACACTTCTATAGGGGTAGTTTGTTTCTCAACTTGGCAGTTATCTAGTACAACATGAATTCTTTGTTGTTGGTTATTCCCCTTATTCTTTTGGGTATATTTGTTTGCATAGTTCTCACCACAACATGTAAAACATCCCCAATAGACCCTTTCCTCTTGAATTTGTTTTCACCAAAAGCAACATTGTTCTACTCATTTTTCCTTGTATTTGCGGTAGGCTGTTGTATTATTCCTAGAAATCTTCATTTTGTTGCCCTCTTCCACCATGTTTTCCTAGGAGCTAATGGTGTACATGTGAGCTAACGCTCTTCTTACATTTCTCTTCTCTAAAGGATGAAATTTCTTGCAATTTTTGTTCTTGCCTTATGGCTTTTTCGAACACTGCTTCCATTGTAGATGGTCCATGAACATCTACTTCACCTCCTATGTTTGGGTTTAATCCCATGATAAACTTACGGATCCAAAACTTTTCATTCTTTAGTATTGGGGTACATATTTTAAAAGTTTAATAAAATGTTCTCAATACTCTACAACACTCAATTTACCCTATGTTAAGTTCTGAAATTCAGACATTCTCTGATCAAAACAGAGTTGAAACAACCAACGTTGATGAAAATATACCTTGAACTGCTCCCAAGGGATGGAGACAATATCTACTCCCAATTCCTTACGGTTATTCCACCATGAAGATGTTTCGTCAGAAAGTTGGAAAGCACCCCAACTATTTTAGTTTTCTCTGAAAAATATTTTTTTTCAAAGTACTTCATTTCACTTAACTAGTATTCAACACCATTCCACAAGGTTATATCATCAAGTTTGGGTGGGCTGATCTGTTTTATGTCTCTAGATAGTTTAACACTCAAGTGAGCACTTTTATCCCTTTGCTCATTGTTATCATCTTGTTGTTTAGGTTGTTCTTTCTCATACTCTTCATTTTTCACCCACTACTACTGCTATAAGGTAGCTATCCTAGTTTTGGTATCTTAAAGGAATTTGTTAGAATTTTATCTAATTTCTCAACCGTTGAAACTTTAACATTCGCTGATCCAATTCCATCATCACAATTCACCTTCTTCTTATCATCGTATCATGTTAATGAAAGGATAAGATTTTGTTAGTGTTATGAGCACATTGAGTCCAAGAGATGATAAACCTACAACTTTTATACCAAATTGTAGCACCCATGTTATGATTCATCCGAATTAAAAGATTTTTTTTATAAAAAAATTTGTATAAGTTCAATTAATGTTTTTAATGTTTAACATTATTAATTAGCTTGTTGCTAAACAATCCAACATTATTAAATTGTTCATAATCCACTTGGTAACATATAATAACCACGTGCAAGCTGTAAGGGTCTACTTAGATCATCTCGATCTTCTTTGAGTCACTCTATACGAGTGTGTATTTATGTGCACTTGGTTAAACCTTTTATAAGTTATGAGAACATGTGCATCTCCTTAGTGCCTACCGAGAAGATATTTATGCAACTTCCATCCAGTTCTTAACACTGTTGATTTAGGGGATTGGTGAACAAACAATGTAGTCAACAATTACATTACTTTGGCCAAAGTTTTCAAGCATTGCTTTGTAAGCTTAGTTTCGAGATCGCACTTGGCCAAATTTTGTGTGACACACCATACCCAAGGCAATATAAAGTGTCATGCTTATTAGAGGGACATGGTGATATTTTGAAAGATTGTTGTGAAGTGGATGTGCAAGTTGGTAGATATACAAACAAGGCTTTATGTGATGTTTACCAATGGATGTGTGACACATTTTGTTGGTGAGACCATGGCAATTTGATAGGGAGATGTTATATGATGAAAAAGCAACCAATGTGAGTGTTAATAAGGGCGGGAAGAGGTATACCCTAAGCCTATTGAAGGGAAGGGAAGAGCGGGAAGTGCAAAAGATTCATCTTGGTTGACATAGGAAGGGATAGATGGATCCCATTTATAAAATATAGAGAGTGTGCCTGCAATAGTTGTAAGGAGGATAAAGCAAATAATGTTGAGACCAATTTTGTAGTGTACAACAGAAAAGGGGAAGGAATTGCTAAGAATTTGAAAGGTAGGTCAGCCCAATGATGGGGGTTGGGAGTGGATAGTGTTTAGTGTATAGTGTGGTTGGTAGAGGACAATTTACAACTTGGCAACTTGGCTAGAAAATATGGCGCTACATCACAATGTTGAAGGGCATGTCATGGCTTTCCCACAAAGCCAAAAAGGGTGGTTTTACCACCTAACCCAAATTAATGAGCACTATGCTCACAAACTCTTACATGTGGTATCTAATGCATGAACATTTAGGTAGTCAAGAAATCCAGTATCACCCAAAAGACATTTTACATATTTGTGGGCTTCCAACAATCAAAGGCAACATACATGAAAGCAATCATCTCTAAAGACCTCTAAAGAGGTCCTTGGAGGTCAAAAGGATGGTTTCAGCACTAAGACAAAGTGCTCTTTATCTCGTGGCAAAACAACCAATTAGTGTAGTTTTGTACTAACTAGTGGTTTTGCCCACGACAGTTAATACACCCAATAATGGCTGGAAATATTTGGGAAGTTTCTTCCAAGCATTATCAACATCATTTGGAAGGGGGAGAGTCACTACATGGATAAAAAGATACAAAGGATGAGTCAAAGGAGGTTGATTGAAGTTGGAATTCTTCCAAGAGAGAATAGTTGCTTAAGGAGTAAGTCCGGAGGAAAAAATATCAATGTTTAGTCTAACAAAGGATTATGTAGTATTCTTCCCTTTTGTCGTAAACTTAGGGAGAGTGAGTGTATCCATATGCAACCTTTGTATCTTACGCAATAATATCAATGGAGAGTGTGTTTGGTTTCTAGTCTCATTTCTATGTCTATGTGTTGTGGAAGGTTACAAGCTCAAGATTTCCTTCATTGGAGCCCTTATTCTTGTCTACATCAATACATAATACACCCAATAACGGTTTGGGATGTTTGGGAAGTTTCTTTCAAGCATTTTCAACATCAATCGGAAGGGAAAGAGTCATTCCACGGATAAAAAGACAAATGATGAATCAAAGAAGTTTGGTTGAAGTTAGAAGTGTTCCAAGAGAGGATAGTTGTTTGAGGAAGTTTAGAGGAACAAATATCAATGTTCGATTGCAACACAAGATTATCTAGCATTCTTCCCTTTTGTTGTAGACTTAGGGAGAGCAAGTTAGTGTATTTGTATCTAATCTTTGTATCTTCTCCAAGACTATTGATAAAGAGTGTGTTTGGTTTCCAGTCTCATTTTATGTCTATAAGTTGTTGAAGGTTACAAGCTAAGGTTATCTTTTAGTAGAGCCCCTATTCTTGTATGCATCAACATGCAAGTCTCCAATTTTGGTGCAAGTTGTCATGCACGTTGGTGATGAGCAACCATGGTGAATGATAGAGGCGAGACATGGTTAATTTAATGGAAATAATCCTTCTAAAGACTAGTTGAGGCAATAAATTGACTTTGGAAGATGTGAGGATTGTACTCTACCCAAATACCCCAACAAATGAAATACGAAATCAAATAATGTAGGGGTAAAAAAATGTCAAACTTTTCGTGACTAGGTGCATGGTAGGAAGTTAAGATATCTTTGTGGATGTTATCCTAGTTGTATTTTATAATGTTGCAACAAAATTCCGTAATTCTTGTGTAACTTTGCAATAAAGGAGGGAAGCCTTAGTTTTGCATATCTTCTGACAATTTCAACAATGAGCTAAAGGTGTAATAGCCTTCTCTACTAAGATATCGTCGGTAAGAAGTTTTCCTTGCAAGACTCGCCACAAGAAATCCCTAATTTTAGGGTAGGTTTTCAAAATCCAAAAGCATGTTCCACTGGATACCAGTTTAAGAGGAGGGATGAAGAGAGGTAATATAAGCCTATAACGTGGAGAAGTCTTCACATGAACTTTGGCACCATCAAAGGATGTCATATGTGGAATTGATAATAAAGTTTCAGTCCCGCAATTCTTCTTCTAACCTTTCAATAGACAATGGGTATTGAGTTTGAAGATGTGAAAAACTAGATCAGGTTATAATTGATTATACATGTATTGTTATTTTCATGCCACAAAATCATAGTAAAATATCAATAAATTTTCCCATAAACATTCTACAATTTTGAAATATAATGCCAAAAGGTCCATAAAACCTTATCAATAATGGGGGAATAAAACTGCATTCTTGGAAGAAATTATGGTTGAAAATGATACAAAGCATCCTTCTTCATTTAATTATAATTCAGATATACAAGGAATGCATTAATTTAATCATGCTAAAATACACGTAACAATCCCCAAAAAAAGAACTTATAAAGAGGGTTTGGGTAGGAAGTCGTAAATAATCATACGTTTACGACTTCTAAATAATTACAGATAAAGGGTGCTTAAAGGTTAAATTCTTTAAAGATTTTTCAAACCCACTTTAAGAAAATACAAATTGTAATTCGACATTATTGATCATAAAAACATAGCTAAAATTGAAAATTGATCACCGAGATGAAGCATATAATCACAGTCATATATGAGATGTCAATGTTGTTCTTTTTTAAAAGGGTAAATTAATATTATATGATAACGAGAAACAGCACAAACATCAATAAAACATTATATGCTAACCTGGTACTTGTTTAAAGTATCATAGCATGGAACGCAATATTTCATGCTCAGTTTGAACATGAGATCTAGTGATATCTTTGACAGAATGACAGCCACTGAGAGACATCACCAGTTCAAGCTCGTCATGGAGCATTTCTAGCACTTTTTAACACCACTCTCCCCTTTTGCTGCTAGACCAAATATTACTGGCCTTCCCACCTGCAGTATGATTGATTGCAAAAGTGGAAAACAACATGAGACTCATTCTGACCTTAGTCCAATCCAATAATCTGACCTTATAAATTACTGTATATGAGTGCATAATACTCAGCAAGTGAATTCCTTCCATTACTATGGTGCATTAAAAGTTTGTATTTTGCATTTAAAAATGTTTGATAGACAATAATCACAAAGGGATGTCAAATATGCCAAATGACAAGATAGATGCCATTACAGACCAAAACAGCTTGTGCCCCAAGAGCCAATGCTTTGAATACATCTGTACCACGCCGAATGCCACCATCAATCAGTACAGGGACTCTTCCTCGTACAGCATGAACAACCTGCCCATAATAAGTTTAAACTTCATGGTATATGCAATGTTTTGGCAAGTATGGAAAGACAAGAAAAATAAGCAAAATGGGCGCATAAAGAGGGACAAGCTGTAACACTTCCTTTTTGTTGTATTCATCCCCGTTATTCACTACTGGCATAGATGAACTTGTACCAGTCAATTTGGGGTAGCAAATTGTATAGAAAATTTGAAGTGGATAATGATTCCAAGAGGACATTTGAAATGTCAAAAGATATGAAGGTGACAAGTGTTCCAGGCCTACTACTAACCCTACAGAACAAAAAAAGGTGTTTATTGCTAGGAAAACGTCATATAATGGATCTATCCTATGAGCAGAAAATATTCATCTATTTCAGTTTAAAATTCAATTGCTTACTATTATTTTTTCTGTGGCACTACGGTACCATTCTATACAACCTAATCACGCAAAAGTTCAATGGCCTATTTGATAACAGCATATGTTCCTGTTTTTCCATGTGTGGTTAGCATCTGCATCTCTCATAGCAAGAACAGGGCTGTGAGCCAAACAATGACGAATAAACCTAGTCCTTTACATTTAAGATCCCTTATCAATTTTCCAATTGGTGTCCTTCCATACTGTTGTTGAACCCACAATTCAATGGTATCATTTTAATTTAATAATCGTCAATCATTAATATTCACTGTTACGCTTTCAATCGAACTGACATCTTTAGCATATTCTGGAAAAGAAACAAGCTCTTCCCTTATAATGTTTCAACAATATCAAGATAGTACTAGCAAGCTACAGACACCAAGTGGATCAAACCTTCCTCGCCGTGCTTTGATCATTTATAGTTTCAACAGTCAAATATATCGACATTGTAATAGCAATCTAAATAGACAAAGTGGATCAAACTTGCAGTATGCTTCATTGTCTTGCTTCTTTGATTGTTTTTAGACTATGGAAAGTATCAATTAGCATAAATTAGAGTTCAACCAGATGACAAGTGGAATTTATTTCGCTATGCTAAAAATTACTTCCTCTTGTTTGTGAACATGTGGGGACAAGGATGTGGGCTATATACTTAGCATGCAATGCATCTCCACTCCAAAATATTGTTGTTATGTTGGCCATTATTGACAATGTTTAATGGTTTAAACGTACAACACTAGAAAGGTGTCATGATCATCAGCAAATATCCCATAGAAGTCCCTCCTATGGCTATTGCCACTTGATAATCATTGATAACAGAGGAAACTAGTGGTAGCTTACTTTGTGGTTCAAATTGTTTGGTGATATCTGTTTTGGTGGAAATATCTCACTTCTATATACTACCTAGCAGGATGATCACTGACTCCTCATATTTAGGAGATGATAGTTAGACCATCAACATTTTGACCCAAATTTTAGCTGAATTTTGAAGGGCCAGTGCACTGGACATGAGGGTCTGTGTAACAGTAGACTGCGCTATGCAATAGACAACTGTGCGCTAGGTATGCAGGACTTGAGAAAGGAGCATGCACCTTAATGATGTAGGTTGAGAAGAGGGGGCCAAGTTAATGGCGACCTTTCCCCACATCCTACAATCACTCCAATGGACAAAATTCACACAGCATTGTCACATCCCATTTTTGGGATCCCCAAATTTGACGCATGTAAGGCTGTCATCAGGCCATATTAATTATACTATGCAATTTAAAATATTTTAACACCAACCAATTGAAGATTGGTGTAAACTCTGCATTTGCTATTGAATTGATAGAGTTGGGAGTCTTAGCTTGCACCGACATGGAATTGGTATTGTCACTATGTTTATGTTACCATATTCACCCTTATTAAAGGCTTTATGTTTGACATATTTGTTTGACTACCCTAAGCATGGGTCATTGAGTAAGGGTGCATTCCTTGTTAGATCATTGGTTACTATAACGAGCTTGTTATTATAAAGTCGTTGAGCATGTTGTACATTGCACTTGTTAAAGAACTTGGTGTGAAATGGTACTTGTTAGCATATGCAAAGAGAAGAAAGAATTCAGAGAAGGCTGAATGCACACTCAAACAAGTGTGACAGCGTTTATTATATAGGAAGAGGTGGTTACAGATTGGTTGAACAGTTACCAACTGAATAACAACTAAATAACTGCATTATATGCTATATAATGCTCTATATTTTAACACCCCCTCTTAATGATTAAACTGGAAATTTGACAAATGTCCTAAAGCCCACATGTTTAGTTATTAGATCTATAGATTGTGCCATAGGTGGTACTTTGAAATCAGCAGTCCATTGTTGTGTTGCGGTTGTCAAATGAGAGGACTGCAAAACAAAAATCTAGTTGTGTGAACAGAGGATATGGCAAGTGGTCCACTGATTCTTTGTTACGTGATTCATTGACCAATGATGAATCATCAATGGTTGAGAGTGTCAACCCCATCTCAGAGTGCTGGAATCAGAAACTCGGAGAGGTGGATTGAGAAATCTGTTCCAGGCTTGTGTAGCCTGTTGGAGTCTATACAGAGACTCAGTTAGCCTGCAATCGAAGTCACCTCGACCGTGTCCTTGCAACACCATGTAGTGCTCATCCAACCTTTTCAGGAAGAGAAATGTGACCATCTGTGCAGTAGGAGTTAGAACCAACTCCACAATAGTAGGAGAAACAAGCATCTTCATCTCAACAGTGGGAGAAATAACCATCTTGCTAGTGGTAGGAGTGAGAACCAACTCCTTTGTCTCATCTATTTGCTCATTTATCCCCCTCTGTTGGGAAAGGTCTTTCACAACACAATGAGCAAACTGTTCATGCTCTATTGTCCTTCGAGCAAGTACCTCTGAGTGAGTGGCTTGGCATGCCATCTCACCATGCACCTTCAGTGCATCTGGAATAGTGGAGTCTCCATCCACAACAAATTGTTCTTCAGAATGAGGAAATCCATCCTCCCAAGGCATGTCAGCCTCCCGTACATCCTGTATGGTGGAGTTGTCCTCCACACGTGCATTCATGTTGATCGTAGCAAGATCAACAAGCCGATATTGGCCACCTTGCCCAATACCAAGGGAAATCATCCGTCTTTGTTTCATATCAGAAACAACACACTTCTTCCCATAGAAATCCACAGAAATATTGGGATTTTCAGTTAATTGATGAATAGATAGAAGATTCTTTTGTAAAGAAGGTACATATCTAACATTCCGTACCAATAGTTTATGAGCATTATTCAATACAATGCATATATCTCTTATCCCTTCTACTGCAAGTGATTCTCCATCAGCTAGTACTATTGATTCAAAACATATATTTGCAGTAAATGAAACATACCAGTCCTCTGTGACATGAAAAGTGTGTGGATGCACCGAGTCAATGATCCAACAACTAGTACCACTATCATGCGAGCATGATGTTGTAAGACAATAAAGAGCATGCCGTCATCCAAATCCCATTCTTCTGCAACTGTTGCCACATGTTCCTCATCACATGGCTTTTTGTTCTATTGCGAAAGATCATACTTCCGCTTCCGACAATCCTTCTTAAGGTGCCCAACTTTGTGAGTAATAAACATGTGACGAATATTGAGTGGAGGACTCACGGAATGAGCGTCTCCACTTTCCTTTTAATTGTGTGACGAGAGCACTCTATGATTGGTCACAACTAGATTCTGTTTGAATTTGTCTCCGCTCCTTTTGCAACAGGGAGGAACTCACCTTGTCAAACCTGAGAGCTTGACTTTCAGCCATTAAATAGAGTGCCTCCACAAATGACTCATATGAAGAAGGAAGTTGTTTAGGACCGAGCTACCATATCATCGTTGTCCACCTTTTTGTTGATGGAAGATAACTGGTCTCGGAGGTCTTTCATTCGAAGCAGGTGCTTAGACATCGATCCATGTTCTAGTGACTTTACGGAAAAGAGCATATTCTTCAGGTATAAACCCGACTCTTTTTGATGTTTGATATTTATCCCTCAAGACTGGTTCATAACATGCTTGCTTGCCACAGTAGCATCCCGCACTTCCGGTATCATATCATCCGACACCGACAACTTGAGAAGTAATAGAGCCTCCTTATGATGTTTGTTCATAATCAGCGAAGTTCATAGTAGGTTTGCCTTCGCTACGCGTGATTATCTTATCACAATCTCGAAATTCTGCAAGTGTCAAATTTTATGGCTCCATACATTGAAATTTGTGCCCGTCAATTTCTGTGTCTCCGGCAGAGTCAAGTTTGAAATATTCACCATTACTCACAAATTTCCAACTCACAAACAAATTCAGAATAATAATGGAGCAGCAATAACACCAACAATGTAACTAACTGTCTGGTTTGCAAAACACACAAATATATAAGAAGTTATGCACGAATCAGCACCCACGAATTCACAGTAATTATGCACCACGAATTCCCGTGCCCTAGGTTGCAGGTAAGATATCACGATTGGAAAATTGCGATTATGAAAAACGTAGAGATAGAATGTCTTCTGCCCTCAAGAATGCCCTTGCGACTGAGGTTTCTTTGTGTTATTGCCGTCAAATTTCTTTAAAACGTGACTATTATTCATGTGCCCTTTTGCCCTTGCGAACTGTGAAATCCGCAACTATCGGTTTGTAAAAAAACTGTGACTTTGAAAATCTGCGACTGTGTATTGGTTTCGAAAATAAAACCCACAAACTGTAATCTGTCTACAGCGAGTGAAACGAAAAATGACTTCTCCTATCCTCGCGAATGGAGGAAAGAAACAGTGCCCTCATGACTGGTATTTTGCCCTTGAAAACACAGTATGAAATGCCTTCACGTTTTGCGGAATAGGTATTAAAATACCCGACTGTTAAATATTCACCAATGCACGCGACTTTATTTTTCTTCAACTCTTCTTCACGTATCTCCAAATTTGTTCCCTATTAGGGCTTCCTCGAATTTCCTGTTTGTGCCTCTTGGAGGCTTCCTCGAACTGCGACCTTGAGCAACCTTGAACATTCTGATACCAATGTTAGCATATGCAAAGAGAAGAAAGAATTCAGAGAAGGCTGAATGCACACTCAAACAAGTGTGACAATGTTTATTATATAGGAAGAGGTGGTTACAAATTGGTTGAACAATTACCAACTGAATAACAAATAAATAACTGCATTATATGCTATATAATGCTCTATATTTTAACAGTACTATTATTATGGGATGTGGTTAGACTTACTTGATGTACTATAGCCATCTTGGCGAGGATTGACTTGCACCCCATTAAGCAAGAAGGAAACCACTACATATTAGCAGTGTATGTTTGTGTTGTAAACATAGCCTTTCATACTTATCTTGACATTGTGTGTTTTGCGTGAACAATGAATATAATGAGTATCTTGCTTGCCATTTCTTGTTTGTGCTTCCTAGCATGACTTGAAAAGGGGACATTGGCATTTGATTAGAAATCTTTGGCATTATCATAGGACATTACGAACTATGAGAATACTAAGGGTAAAATCCTGTTATTTGACCCCTTAGCAGCTTGTGGAATTTAACATGATCATTGGCAATACATTATTTGTTCGATTTGTCATTGGGGTTTTATGTCATTTGTTAAGGCATTATTGCTCTTCTTGACCTTGGTAAGAGTTGCCTGATTTCAAATTAATTGTGTTAGTATGACATTCTGGTCCCTCTATTGGGAATATGCCCTGTTATTAGACAATAATTAGCATTTGGTAATGGCGACTCCAATTGTGTGGAAGGGTCACAGACCCAAACTGTTTTGCAAAAGGGATCTTGGTTTGTTTGTTGAGCTCCGCATAAAAACAAGAAATAACTTTTCAGCTATCATTTGGCAATGGGTAATAACTGTAAACTGTAAACCTAGCATTGTTGCATAGCAGTGGCCCTCTTTTTGCTCCATTCAGCTGTGAAACTTCCATTTTGCTCCAGCTGTTCATGACATTCGACTGGCAGATGAATTGGTTGTTAGTATTTTTCAAAAATATGAAATTTATGTGTGAAATTCTTGGATAACTGGCAGTTGCAGTTGTTAATAACTAAAAGCTCAAATTTCAGGGCGAAATGGCATTAGCAGGAAGTAGCATTTAATTTAAAAACTCCAGATCAGTTGCAAAATAGTTATTTCAGGTTCTTGAAAACCTAGCATTGTTGCATGGCAGCGGCACTCCTTTTGCTCCATTCCAATGTTGAAACTCCCATTTACTTCCAGCCTCCCATGCCATTCGACTAGCAGTGGCCTGCTAGAGATGACAGAAAATCTTGGGACTTAAGAATCAAATGCAAGATTTGTTGACACAGCTTAAAAACTGGAATCGAGAATGTGAATTTTTCAAGAAGTCATTTCAATATGTTGATACATTTTTATCTAAAGGCCAAGAAATTGCCAGTTTGAAGAATCATAACCAATATTCTCATGGAAGTCAAATTTAAATAAGTGTTGAAAGTTGCAACTAGGAAACTAGGACGCAAGTGCAATTTCATGTTTAGACAAGTCTGTCAATGCTGATAAAACAGTCAGTGTTAAACAGTATCATCATCGAATAATCTTCATTTGCGACAATTAATTTATCTAAACCCACATCATCCTCAAAGAAAACAATGTTTTACTATTTCCAAAAACTAACTTATATACCAAATTATTGAAGACATACATGGATTCAATTTTGAAGTGGTTCCTTCTGAAATTGTACTCAATATGATGCCTATCACTTGATTGATCTAGGATGGCTCAATTCTGATTCAATGCATCATTATTGTGCACATTCATCAAGATCTTACCGCAGGTGCTTTAAGAAAACAATTAAATCAATGCAGAATATTATCTTGCCATTTTTAATATTTTAGTATGGATGGCTCGAGGTCAAAGATTTTGGAGAAAGGGGAGCATTAGTAAACCTAGTTACTAGCTAACATTTCAACCTTAAATTAATTAGAACCATAAATTACAATATGAAAACATACCTTATATTATAATTTATCATAAGGGAATATATTTAAAGGAGGTTTTATAGGTCACGAGTCTTAGAATTAAACCCCTTGGATACTATGAACATCCATCCACCATTTGATGATATCCTTTGTCTTTAATATAATATAATTCTACAATGAATCCTATATGGATTTCACAACTCTTGCTATTGTTGAGTATAAAAGTTCTAATATTTCTTGTGCAAAAAGAAATGGACAATTTGTTTTGCCACTAGGGCTTACAGAATCACCATGGGTGATGAAAAATAGACTACAAGTGCATACAGATATTACATGGATAAGCAAATGTGATGAAGCAAGCGACCTTATTGTTATGGCATTTTCAAGTAAGCTAAGATTCCTTATCATTTAAGAGCCTTTTCCTAGCAAGACTTGGAAGTTTCTTGAAGAGGCATTAAAAAGAACAATGGAAAATGAGAGACCCATTTGGAGCATCAATCTATGAAGGTCAATGCTCGAAAACTTGACCACATCAACGATTATCTCTCTTGGTTTAACAAAGTGAGGTTGCAATTTGAGGTATTAGGAGTACGAAAATAGATGAACGACCGGTATATGTTATCTCACAAAAACTTCCAAGCACCTATGAGGTTTCAGTATCTTCTTTTCTACGAAATCTATGTTTGGTACTATTGATATAAGGATCACTCTTTGGAAGAATATTGAATCTTATGATTGGGAACAATAAAATCATCTTCCAAGGGTAAAATCTCCAAGAGACATGCTCATCTAACCAAGGGTAAACAAAGTTAAAAACACCAAAAGGATAAAAAACAAGATGATATGTCTTCTAATCCTTATGAGTCTGAGAAGAATGTAAATAAAGGTTATGTAACATTGTGTGTTGGACTAGAATAAATATATTTGGGTTCTAATTGCTCGTATGAGGAGCACTTGTTAGGATTCTAGGGAAATAAATACAGCATATCCACAAAAATAAACAATAACATTCACTGCAAATGCATAAATTGAAGCAGGGATGTGTAGAATTGGTGAGCCATAGTCTAAAATTACTTTATAATAGAACAAGGACGCAACGGCACTTCATGGAGGAAACCTCCAAAATGCTTAAGCCAAATATGGGTTCACCCCAATGATGATGTCCGATGAATAACTAACATCTATTTAAGGCTCAATTAGGTTGGAACAAACCCATAACCCTTATGATGCAAGCTACTAGGAACTAGGAACTTCTCCATGACTAAGACAAAAGGTTATACATGCACCGCATTTACCCTTTATAACCATCTATACATATAAAACAAGTATAACTAGGAGCATAACATGCTCCTCCCCTTCAAAAAAATGTTGCCCTCAACGCTTTCTAGTTTTGGATTCTTCTACATGAAATATTCATTCCTACTATGTTATATTGTCCATTGGAAATATTTTCCACTTGATAAGATACTTTGTGATAGCTTTGTTACATAGTGTAGTTTGCATACTCATATTCAGAAAATACTTGGCAAACCCACAAAAAATTGACTCCGCATGAAAAATTGGCAAGAGTCGGAAAAAATTATTAATAGTTCGCTGCCCTTGGAGATTGCTGGTTTTAGATTGGTTTTCAGTTATTATTAATTTATTGTGTGAATAATTAAAGGTGTTTCAAGATCAGATCTGTTCGGGATTGCGGTTAACCCCTTTTCTCCATTTTTAGTCCCGAAAGGGATATTACACGGATCTTCAAAGGCCTAGGGTTTCAATGGATAGAGTTTTCTACAATGCTAGGTTTGGAAGGCTTGCCCTAGGGCAAAAAGATTAGTCAACACAATGGCCCAGCTGATCCATACCATGCAAGGCTCCAATGGTGGAAGAATCTCTTCAAGGGAAATCATTCATTCTCTGTCACCCAAAGGAAGCAACATTGGCACATGGTATGAAGAGTATAGATCTCTTCCGGAGGAGATCCATGATGCCCTACCTTTTTCAGAGTTCGTAAAATTGGAAACAGAAAGAGTGGGCATTGGAACTTGGTCCAAGCCTCGAGGCATGCACAAGGGTCATGGGAAGGATATCCCAACCCTGGAGGAAAGGAGCACCTTCATGTTGGCTAAACATGAAGAGAGCACAAAGTTCGATGAAGATGGAATCATTGAGGAAGAAGGGTTGGTGATCGAAGGACCTAAGGCCATGGCACTTACACCCATTCCGAAGAGTCAACATCATGAGGTAAATATTGTTCATTTTGTGGTTAATACTTGAGAATGTTTTGACATGTGATGAATCCAGAGATGAAGCAAGGGATGTGGAGCAAGAAGTGGAAGAGAAAGGGCTGGTTGGAAACCCTTCTCCAAAGAAACATGATGACAATAAGCTTGCTGGTCTGATTATAGCAGTAGTTACTAAAAAGCAAGGTGGTGATGGATTAGACCTTGGTAAGAGCCACGAAGACACTTCAAAAACACATGAACAAGGCAACTGAAGGTTTGGAGGTAATTCAGATTTATTTCTTTATGCCATGCCATTTCAGATTTATGATCATGGGAAATTTGTTGAAAGGGATAACCTTGGGGCAAATGTGATGCTCTGAAGCAAACCACGGCAAATGGATAGTCTTCATGATGCTACAAATGATGAAAAATCTGATTTGCATAGGGTCCATGGACCAAGACTTTGGAGTGACCTTGTTGAGGGTCATGTGGATGAAGAAGGTGCTCTTCCGGGTGACTACAATCACTTTCAGTTCGCTGGAATTTTCAGGACAGCAGACAATAAGAGGCAGATTGATGGTGTACATGACTATGGCAAGAGCTGTGAAGATGCCCCATGCGAACACCATCAAGATATTGTTGAAGACAAAGCAAAAAGAGCTTCATTTGTTGAATCTGAGGAGAAGAAGAAGGTTGATTCCAACTCAGAAATTATGAGTCACAAGATTGGGAGTGTAGAGGATGTTTCGATCACTCCTCATCCGGCATGGGAAGGTGGACATGTGGAGGGCAACTCAAGGTATGATCAGATTTCATGTTTGTTAAATTTCCCTATGTCGTTGCAATATGTTTCTTGCCTTAAGCAACATGTTGAAATGAATAGGAAAACTGGTGGGATAGCTCCTTCCCTTGCAAGGTTTTGTGGGCATACAGAGTTGAATGGGCATACGAGTTGAATTCTGGTTGATCTCTTGTATTGTAAGTAAAAGGAAGTCTTTGATATTGTTACTCCATGCACATGGTTAGAAAGAAATTCAATGGAGGATTGTTTTGAAATCATTATGTATGCTAACAAGGTTATGAAGGATTCTACCCTCCATGAACAAGGCTTCACGGTCAAGGCAACAAATGGTTACTCTATGCCATGCACAAAGAAATGTTCCCAACCCCATGTTACATTGAAACAATATGAGGTATGTGCTGATTTCTATTTTAGCATAGCTGATATGAAGATTGTGCTTGGAGTCCAATGGTTGCATTCATTGGGAGAGCTCACTTTCAATTATCAAAGCATGGAAATAAGTTTCATGGACAAAGGTAAAAAGATTACTTTGCAAGGTATGCTTCGGAAACACCTCAAGTTAAGTATTTGGTTGAAGATACTTTGCCATGGGAATCACATTTTTGCTCTTTATCTAAGACAACAGTTGATTGGAAGCCTTTTATTATAGCGGAATATAAGTTTGCTAATGTTGTTTTGGAGAAAGAAATTATGGATGAAAGGTACAAAAATATGGATGGGATCATTCTCCGCAAGATTGGAGTCTATTTGGGTCCCAAATCAAAGGTGAAGAACAAGATCTTGAGGATTGCTCATGATGCTCCTTTGGCTGATCATCCGGGCTATCACATGAGACATAAAAAGGGTGAAGATAAAGATTTCAGTTTTGATTTTTCTCTTTGCTTATGGAAGGAAAATTCTAACATGATATGTTTTAAGCTTGATGGGAATTCTGATTTTCTTTTCTATGAATTGTTAACCCATGGTTCCATGAGAGAACCAAAGGAAGTATGGGAAAAAGGAAGCAATTATGATAAACTTGCAGCTGTTCACATGGCCACCAAAGAGGAGAATGATGGTTCTATTTTTCAGTTTTATGACCCCATGATGAGGTATGGATTTTGTTTTGACTACCTTGTTTTCATTTCAGCTGAGTCACACAATGTTTGTGGGTATCAAGAGCTCCAAATTTTAGAGGAACTTGCCCTCAAAATTCACATGGAGTTTGAGTTCCACTTGAAAAATGATGAAATCAGAATTCATGGGAATGCTAAGGAGGCTGATTTTCTCAAGTTTAAGGCCAAGATAACTATTGATTTTAATTGTAGGTCTGTTGTTCCTAATTTTTCAGCATATGTAAATCAAATTTCAGTCCTTACTTTACTCATGGAGTTGCTTTTTTTGTGAGATTTCAGTTTGGTAGTTGTTATGCCATGATTATAGGACTGAATTTGCAAAAATCAGATTTGGGCTGCCATTAACAGCCATGAACAGCAGTATATTTTCATTTTTGAAGAGCATTCCATCATGGAATGTTGAGAGAAAATCTCAACTGAAAGGAGGAACAAAATCAAATTATGATGTGTTATTTTCAGACTTGAACATTCTGATTTTTGAAAAAAATGCATGATTACAGCTGTTTTTGGGACAGCATTACCGAAGTGTTGGGAAGCCATCATTTGGATGGAAATTATGAGGTGGGGTCAAGCAACGAAAGAGAGATAGCTATCATGTCTCTAAGGCATGACAAGGGGAATTTAAAAGTGTTGTTAAACACTCTTGTTTTCTTTGATATGTTTGTTTCATGTGTAGGTACATCAAAGAAGAAGCAGTTGAGATTCATTTGGGATCAGTACTTACAATTGCTTGAGGGAAAGCAATTTCGGGAAGGGAGGATTGTAATGTCCCCTTTTTCAAATTAATCCAAAATAAAGGATTCCTTGCCTTTCCTCTTTCCGAAGGCAAGCAATGGTTGAACAAGGGAAGATCGTGGATTATATTTCAGTTTCCTTCATTCATATTTATGTTTTTATCTTTGTAATTCCCATTATAAGGGGTCGGCTGGGTTTGGTGCATTTTAAAAGCCAATTAAAAGATTATAATGACTTTATATGGGTCGGCCTTACCTTTTTGGCCTTTGGCGCCATGATGGGGATATAAAAGAAGATTAGAGACTTCATTTGCACACATCTACTTTTGGGAATTTTATCTAATTTAGGGTTGTTTGCTCATTGTCTTTCCACTTTTGGGTGAAAATCCAATAGTGTGGCTTTCCAAGAAGGACGAAAACCCTTCTTGTGGTTGGTTGGAGGACGAAAACCTTCCATCCTTGGTTGAAGCAAGTTATATTGAAGACCTTTTTGCAGATTTGAGGCATTGGAGAATAAGGAAAGAGATCTACAAATATTTGCATGCATTTTAGAGCCATTCCTAGTTGGAGCGACTAGGGTTTGATGGTGTTTGAGTGCCTTCTAGGGCACAAATTACAAATTTGATTTTATATTCTGATTCGGCATATTTTATAAGGCCGGAATCTCCATTTTGGTGAATTTTGGCAAAGGTTTACTATTTTTCCTAGCCCTCGGTTTTGGCTAGTCTATTGTTGTTCTAAATAATTAATTCCAGTTTGAAATCAGATATTCCTTCAATCTTTTGATATATTTATGATTTATAAATATTGTCGTGGCTAGATTAATTGTTTCGTGGCATTCTTCATTGATTTGCATAGTGAAAAGTGGACTTGAATTCCTTAGACAGTTCGCTGCCCTTGGAGATTGCTGATTTTAGATTGGTTTTCAGTTATTATTAATTTATTGTGTGAATAATTAAAGGTGTTTCAAGATCAGATCTGTTCGGGACAGCCGGTTAACCCCTTTTCTCCATTTTTAGTCCTGAAAAAAATATCACACACATGGATCACAAACCATTGTAGTTCTTACAAGCACAAAATAAATTACAACAAGAACAACATCACAAATGGTCCCCATATCTTCAAAAACTTCATTTGAACATCAAACATAAGAAAAGAAGTGACAATCCATAAATAAATTGTTCGAGTCGACCTATAGTTCAAGCTCTCCTCTCCATGCTTGAGATGTGTGAACAAGAACGACACTTGGTCAAAATTGTACAAGTCTGATGCAATCTTTGCAAAAATCTATCAAGGATTGCATAACGGTAAGTCAATTCCATTGTACTAGTTGTAGGTTGGACTTTCATATCATCTTGTACACTTGTCTATATAGCACAAGGTAGAACACAAGAAGCTAATATAGGAGGATCACTTCAGCAAGGTCAGCAATCATTTTGGAATTGAAAAGACACTAGTGGTTTTAAAGTAGTATTTATTTTGGCCATGTCTTAGGTAAAATTTTGTAAAATACATCAGGTCTTGTATCCTCATGTTATAGCCAAGGGAGAGTGTATTCGTTTTCCAAGTACCAAACAATCCTTGGTTCCATGGATTTTTGTTCAGTTTACATACTACCAACCATGGAAATGATTACGTATGTAGTAGTAGATAGGTTCTCCAATATGGCAATTCTTAAGAAGAGTGGAGACTATATCAGCTATAAAAACAGCTCAAGTGTTTTTTTAGAATGTATCATTCATTTTCAATTACCATCTACCATCATATCCGATAGAGACCAAATTCTTGATCCATTTCTAGAAAGCACTTTGTTATGATGGACATAGAGCTAACCAAGTCTACCGCATTCCATGCTCATGAGTCATAATAATGGACAAACATAAGTGTTGTATGGATGATAGTGTATCTTCTCGGAATGTACTATTCAAGAAGCTTTGCACTTAGGAAGAGATTCTACCTTTCATTCAACAAACATACAATAGAACTTTGTGCAACTCTACAATACATAACCCTTTTCAAGTTTGCTTGGGTTTCCAACCATGAATGTAGGGTTATGATCCGGAATAGGATTTCTAAAAATCTATTTTTGGAAAGTCCTCAAAATCTATTTTCAGTAGTTTTCAACAGCTTTTAGTATTTGCATTTTTGGGAGTTTTTCGGAGCATTTATGGGCTTCAAACTGCGCAATAATGGTCGAAGTTCCATGGTCTTAGCGATGTTTTACAAGTTCGTTTCATTATCTTTCCAACGGATCCTATAGTTCACAAAACGAGCCAACGAGCTAGGAGATATGACCCCAACAAGTAGCAGCAAATAAAATAATAGTAATAATAGGATAGATTTTGAATTCTTCGACTTTTGTCTTTTCGAATCCATCCCTAAGGTGGATACAAATGGTCTCCATGAAGGATGGCCTTTTGGTTCCCCTCTGGAACCCTTCATATTCTTTTTTTAGCAGTTTTTCATATTCTCCATTGTATAGCTATAAAGCAACTTATTTTGAATAAAGAGATAGATCTCCAGGCATACATCTCTCTTATGGAGTTTGCCAATTTGTATTCATTTGGAATTGCAATAAAATTTGTTTGTGTTTACAGCTCTTTCATTGTGAATTTGATTGTTATAGCACATTAAGCACCATTGTTAGTGTGTTGTCCACAGGCTTACACCTCAATCTGGATCAGGTAATCTTGTACCTTCACCAAAACCAACTTATTCAGCTCAAAAGGAGGTTGACAAAGCTGCCAATTTCATTGAGCACATATACCTATAGGCGCAAACCATTTTGTAGAAATCTAATGTTAAATGCAAACACCACCTTGATCAATATTGAGCCACACACCTTTAAAATTAGTCATTTAGTATTACTTCATTTGTGAAAGGAAAGACTCATGGGACCTTACCGTAGATCTGTCCTCTTCGGTCTCTCCTTATACACCTTTCAGCTTATCTTGGTTTACATCCAATTTTTAATGGAGAACCCTTGCACCATTACTTCCCGCCTATGTTGGATATACTAGATGTCACCAAAAACTTTAGCCAACAAAGATAAATCAAGATTGTAGGATGCTAGCACAAAGAGTTCAAGTCATCGACACCAAGGTCAGTATAAGGAACCAAAAGACTCCTCTCTACAATATTGTCAAAGAAGGTCAAGTTCCTTACGAATGTAAATGGTTCACGACAACTCAAGTTGGTAACAACTTTCCACAACTTGCCACAATGGGGACCATTGTTTGTTAAAGGGACAGCTAATCCATGAAAATATTGACTTTGATTATCTTGTGTATGACGACTATACTCTGTTCCACATGTCATCTTCCCCAATAGCTTGAGAATCATCTCAAGAACAATGGTCATACTGTAAAGTCATCTTATTCTATACCGCACAAGTGATGGGGTTAGGTCAGTGATGCAACACTCATCTCTACACAACACTACTCCTAAGGTACCCCAGCACACTACCTCTCCATAGTAGGGATCCGCTCCTACTCAGCATCATGGATCTGCTTGTTTGTGGCTTCCTCCTGAGGTGTGGAGGCAAGTACACGCTACGAGCTTCTTTTGTGCCATGTGAGATTGTTTTGCCTTGGATGTTATGGAGCATTATCGAATCCTACTTTGACCTTTCATAGTGATAGATAATGGCACAAATGATACTCTATCTTGGTCACTGTCATAGATTTCGATGAGACTACCATCCAATCATTTCGACTCTCAGCAGCCCATGCTCTTCAAGGGTTCTTATTCCTTCCACATGGTTATTTGTATTGTTACCCTAACCACATGGGTTGGGGATTTACTATGTTGGGTTTACCCCTTGTTTACTTTCAATGCTTTTCTTCTTCTTCTATTTAGTTAGTCGTCATTTCTAGGGTCCTTTTACCCTAGCACTTTCTATTGTAATTGGGTGTAATCTCGAGTCCCATTGACCTGCTTTTGGTCATTCGTGGACATTAATATAATTTCTTTCTATATTTCTTTCTAACAATGTCATCCCTTTTCTACACAGCCATACTACAAAGTTACCAACAAATGACAATACAGAGAATTGAAAAATCAGAACACGAGTGGTTGCATTTTTGCCATGGCTGAACCATCTCTTCGTATTCCACACTTGAATATATATGTATACCAGTCATTCTTTAAATGGGTATCAGATAGACGGAGTAGATAGACATTTTGCAGCATAAATATGAGTTCTCAGATCTTTGTACACAGAATTTGCATTGTTCTTGAATTCTTTTTGTTTAAGCATTTTTGAGTATTATCATTCTTGCACTCTTATCATTCTCTTTCTACGAAAGAATTATTCAGAAATTTCGAAAAAGGAAAAACATGGAGACTGAGTTCTCATCTATAGATAGTTCACAATGATCTTTATGGTCCCATAGATGAAGCCTCTGTTTCAAGTCGAAGTTGCTTTCAACCTTCATTGATAATTTTCCAGGCATACTTGGATTTATTTACTAAAGCAATAAGAGTGAAATCCTACAAAATTTTAAAGAATTTAAAGCACTTTCTGAGAATCGATGTGGTCGATGTCTCCAAATTGTTAGGATAAATAATGGCGCTGAATATGTGAATGATGCTTTTGAGGCTGTCTGCACCCAATATTGTATTACTTGTCAGCATATTATTCCTTATACTAAACAGAAAATTAGTTTTCATGAGCTAAAACTAGGACTATTGTTGAGATGGCCAACCATGCTCAAGGTACTGAGTACATATTTTGGATTGGAGTTCTAGTTTATGCTTGCTATATTTTAAAATTTAAACATAAAACCCATGAGAGTCATAAAGACACAAATCATGGAGTGCCCACAAACTTACAATTGCTCATTTTGAGCTCTTCAGTTGTGATGATTGGGGCCAAATTTGTTATGAAAAGGAAAGAAATCAGATCCTAAAAATGCAATTTGTGAGGTGCAATGAGGAATCTAAGGGTTTTCAATTGTATGATCTTGAGAATTGATATATCATCATATCCAAGGATGTGCCAATAGAACTCTCGTCCCTTGATTTCACGCTCTTCTACTTCTCCTTTCCACAAGTTTCCTACTGATGCTGCTCCTATCATTTCTTTTCCTAGTTTAGGTACTTCCAAAGCGTGTCAACTTTAGTACAACTAAGACTTCTTAAGGTGGTAAATCCTGTCAGCAAAGTGGGCTTTAAAGACCCTGAGGCTGTAAGGTAGGTAATGTTTTAGACAGTTCAAAGCCTTGCAGACAAAAGCAGCAGACCAATTTTGCTCTAATGTGGAGAGTCATGGGGACCTGTGGTCTTAAATCTTAGAAAGAAGCACATTGACAACAAGTTTAGATTATAAATCCCTCGTGAAGAACAAAGCAAGGGTTTGATTTTTCTTCTTCTGAGATTAAGCTTGTCAGTTTTAAACGGTATTCAGTATCAAGTTTACTGTTGATGTACAAGTACAAAAACACAAGGCCTGATTGCTGAACAAGGATTTCTCTAAGAAAGAAGATAGTAATTATTTTTCGAAGGGAATTGCACCAAATGAATGTGATGTCTGCTTTTCTGAATGGCGACTATACAACATAGACCCCTGGTTTTGTCCAGATTGGCTCCTCCCTCATATGTAATCTGAAGAAGACTCTGTATGGGATGAAGCAAGGCCCTCAAGTTAGTATTAGAGGATGGACTGTTATTTTATGAGTGTAGTTTTATACACTGTCAATCTAACCCCAAGTTTACATTAATTGTGTCAGTGATCACACATAACAAAAAAATTTATGTTGATGATTTGAGTGAATTCTTTTGAAGATGTTCACTTATAAGGACATGAATAAAAATTAAGAATCACATCAATATTGAATTTCACTGAAAAATGTTTTCTGGTAAAAATAGTTATGTGATTTGAGCCAACAGCTTGTGATTTGATAACCTTCAAACATATTATTAGTTATGATGACTACTTTCTTTGTACTGAAGGGAGAACGAATAGATAACCTCTTCAAGGGCAGTAATAGATGCTGGTGCAAAATCAAGTTGACGGCCACCATGATTGGAAACAACAATTCCAGCAGCTCCAGCTTGTACGGCCAATTCAGCTGTTAAACACACACAGGACTGAAGTTAGTGTTCTTGATATTTTCTTTTAAAATCTGATTTTAAGAACTATTTTCCAAATAATGAAGATTAAATTTCAATGGTAGGTCTGATGACCCTGATCTCATCAGATTGTAAGAAATGTACGATAGCAATATATCAAGGGAACTCAATGCCAATGAAAGAAAATCCTATAAATGAAGGGGCTTCAAATGTGAATACTGACCATCTTCAGCAGTTAGTATTCCCTTGATCAATATCGGTAAATTTGTAATTGATTGCACCCATTTAATATCCTGCACCAACTCGATATAAAAGGTAGAAGTAGACATGTTGCAGATATTAGTATGTATTTTAAAGTTGAATAATCAACTTTGGATGATCCAAAACGAAGTTCAATAATCTGAAAAGTTTATATATAGATTCACAAAACCTTTCACACAAATAGATTTCATTCTGTCAAATAGCTACCAGTTTCAAAAACAAATTATCCTAAGAGTTGCGTCAACACATTATCATTATGGATCCACAGCTAGTCAATCAGAGAACAAAGAAGTGAAGTCAAAAATGCTAAATTCAAAGAGGATAAGATTTGTTTTATGGCTGTTCACTATTTTTAAATGTGTATGTTTACAACACTATGCTTACGCTCTGGACTAAATGAGACCTCTAAACTATCCCACGAAAACAAAACTGTTATAAGTGTTAAAAAACAATAAAGCACCGATAACATGCTTAAGATATAGACATCTATCTTAGGTATTCTCATCAACACTGAGGATTTGTTTCAGGGTATGCTCACTCTCTAGATGCCATTCTTAGTCTATCACTATGCCTTTGGAAAGCAGTCGGACATTGTTGTCATCACCATTCTCACCCTGTGCCTTAGTTTCCCACATCAGGACTATGTAGGTGGCTCTATCACCCTTAGTAATCTATTCAAGGTCTAATTTCAGAAATTTTTCACACTCATATTTTTTATTTTAAGGGTTCCAACCTTCGGATTAGAAAGTATTCCTTCAATTGCTTTGATTTTAGTGACTATATCTTTTTATTTTTCTTTTTTTTTTTTGTGGGGGTTGGGGGAGGGCAATGGGGGTGATTCAGTGGGGGTTTGTTTACTTGCACACAATTTGCACTGTTTTCTTTCTTTTGTTTGCTTTCTCGTAGGGTTTGAAAAGTAAATGCTGCAATCTCTTACCTCTGTCCTGTCTCTATTTGTTTTAATTGAAAAGGAAAAGAAGTAGAATACTTTTCTTTTTCTTTCCTGCAGTTACTGCCTACTGGCATCACGCACATATAAGCAGCATCCTTCCTATATGCGCCATGCCTGAAAACCCCTTGTGTCCCCTTCCACAAATTAGGGCCATCAAGGATTCCTTTTATATTTTTCTTAAAAACATTTCAGCATAAAATAAGCCTGAAACTCTACCTAAATCCTCCACTGGACATAAGTATGCAATCCTATACTAGCCTCCTCCTTTCGTGATGTCTCCCATATCATTTGAGATCTAAGCCCCCTTATTAGGGAAAATACCTAGTTCCAAGGCTACCCTTAAAGTTCATGTAATCCGGAGAAATAGTAGAAATCTTACAAAAGGGAAACTAAATAGGATAGACAAAAAAAAAAAAAAAAAAACTATATTACAGTGTTACACGGGGACATGTCCCCCTTAAAACCAAACATCCCAGACGTTATGGGGACGATAGAATGGGGGAAACGTCCCCCACGTTTCCGAAAGGGCAGGAAAAAGGGGACCTCCCTAGGATGTCCTGATATCAAGGGACGTCCCCCTTTTTTGGGGACGTCGGGAAATCAGGACATCCTCGGGATGTTTTGGGGACTTCTGCTTTTTTAAATAATTATTTTTAAAATTAATTTCTTTGTTGTTTTCTCTTTAAAAATGTTTACCAGTTAACCATAACCCAACTGTATTGTATTACAAAGACATATTAAGAATCAAGAGTGATATATGAATACAGATATTTCGAGCACAAATGCACATGGTGGACTGTCACAACATACTATGAAAACCAGCAGCATACATATTAATATTAAAAGTTATATGGACATATAACATTAGTATAGCTATATGTATGCTGCTGAGTTTTTAATATGGACAGTTGGACATAAGCTGATTATGATATATAAATATGAACTGCTATTCATAAAATTTCTAAAATTTATCTGTATATTTTTAATATTTATAATTTTATATATTATTTTAATAGCCGTCCCCTTCCGTCCCAAAATTTTGGAAATTTTTTGCCGTCCGGAAACTCCATCCCCACGTCCCGCCATCCCGGAGTCTTAGGTAACATTGCTATATTAATGTCCACGGATGACCAAGATATGTCAATGGAAATCCAACCTATGGCCTAAATAAATAGCAAAAGGGAGTGAAAAGGGTCTCAAAAGGAGGCTACAAGCTAAGGATAAAATCATAACATAAACCTATTAGGACATCATGCCAACATGGGTACACATGATCTTAGTGTAGAGGTGAAATGATAGGATATACCTTCCTAGAACACAAAAAGGGGTTTATATATGTGTAGATCAATGTGGGAAAAAGGTTCTTCTTTTCACAGTTTCATAGAAAAATGCCCTAGTTATACAAATATACATATATTTTGACGTAAGATGATCAATGCGGGAAGCTTTCTTTTAATCGGAAAGTTGATCGATGCACCGAAACTTTCCTAGGATGCTTTGATATTTTTGACTTTTTGAAGGTTGATCAATGCGGGAAGCCTTTTTACATAGGTATCCATCCTTCGAGGGAGTAGTCTATAATTTTGATTTTTGGATTTTTATTTTTACGAGATAGTCTTTTGAGGGATCGGTCTATGATTTTGGTGGTAGTTGTACTTGAAGGATCAGTCTACTTGTTATTAGCAGTATGATTTTGATATTTTAAATAGTTGTCCTTCAAGGGATCAGTCTATTATATTTAACTTTTGATAAGAAGCATCCATAAATGTTTTGGCTCGAGGGCAAGACCCTAATAGAATGTTTCAAGGAGGGGAATTGATGTGTATGTGACCTACACATATGTGTCCCATGTCATGTTTTTTGGTTGGTACAAGGTAGGTGGGTTGTAATGTCCCAACTTGGGAACAATGGGAAATATGCAAACAACCAACTCTCCAACACTCCAATCAAATGCAAATAGCAAAACTCAGTCAAAAACTACTTAAACCAATCAAATAGATGACTCAATAAACCCAAAGATAGGGGTTTAATGGCCTCTATCAAATAACTCAAATAACTAATTCTCAGCTGAGTCTAAAGGGACCCGGAAATCAGACCTAAACTTCTTGAATGGTTCGCCACAAAAACCCTGATTATCAACCAAATAAGTATATCAAATTATATGAAATACCCTTACCCAGTTCACTGCCTTAAATGACCCCAATCACCTGCTACTCCAAACTGATTTACTTCAGCTATGGACCACAGTTACATATGCAAGGAAGCATGCCAAATCTAATTGCCAAAACTGGAATATAAGCCACAAGGATTGCTGCCAATATATCGAATATAAACCATCGAGTTAGTATGCTTTCACCCAATTCTGAGTCTCCTAATGAAGTCGCTGATTGCAGGAGGTATGGCAGACTTAGAAGGTGACAAGAGCATGTATTTTACTATCAAAGGTAATCAATATTATACCCCCAAACAACTTTACCCAGATCGTTGTCCCAAATGGCCCAAACACATAAAAGAACAGCTAGAAACAAGTCGCCATTTCCAGTCAATAAAGCCACACAGGTTGCTCAACTAAGGTTCAAACATGCACCAATATCACTCAGTATTTACCACCAAATGAGGTCGCTGACCAAGGAGAAAAACAGCAACTTAATTCACACCAAAATCAGGCTACAATGACATCAAATACTTTCATTGATTTGCCCTGAAAGAGATCGCTGCAACAGGTGTATATTATCATGCATAAGATAGTCGAACTATTCCAAAAGTGCCACGAACCAGTTATTAAAGCAACTATGCAATCGCTGGTTATCTTAGACCTCCAAAAATGCATTCAAATACATTTAAAATAAGTCGCTGGAGTCCAGGAAGGGATAGCAGATTTAATGGAATAAAAATCAGTTCCCCCTTTGCCAAACATTATCCACAAACTCATTTCTAACAGGTCACTACAGCCAGCATGGATTAGAGAGCAACTTTTGCCAATATGAGGGTCTTTAATGCAACAATATTCCAGTAAAACAATATAGATATCAAGTCGACCTAGGGCAGAGTGAGCTCATTCATCAAATATCCTTCAAAACAACATCATATCACTCCAAGTAAAGTCGCTGTAGCTAATAAATCAAAGTCAATCAATTTGCTGGCAAATAGGCTTCCAAACATGCATTAGAATATTCATAGATTTAGCCAAAGAAGTCGCTGCACACTAGAGCATTCAAAACCAGCATTAAAATACTCAAATGATTACCCAAGGTAATCGCTGTAGTCAGGAAATGAGATCACACAGCCAGCTAAAAGATTCACCTGGAAAGTGCATTCAAATCAGTCTAAAAAAACACCATAAAGAAGTCGCCAAAGCTGGAGTAATCACACACCACACAAGTCGATTTGCAAAGGACATGAAAAATACTTCAATTGAATATCAAACCAGCACAATAACCTCCCACGCAAGAGAGAGAGAGAGAGAGAGAGAGAGAGAGAGAGAGAGAGAGAGAGAGAATATTAGGGGTGGGCATGCATCCCAACTCCAAGCATAAGTCTCACTGTTGATGCAAAATCACAGCACCCCTGGATGCAGATCAGGCTTCTAGGTTGATCACTCAGGCATCCAGTGTGATTGCACAACATTGAATCCTTTCTCCAAGTGTGGGACCTGTAAAATGAGAAAGGAATCTCCAGAGAAGGCTGGTTCCTATTCCTCTGTTCAGATGCACACGAAATATGCAGAGGGTTTTCTCAAAATCCTAATCTAATCTGCCAAGGAGACGAGGTAAGAAAATGCATAAAATGAATCTAAGCTAATAGAGGTGATGCAGGAATGAAGAACACCTATTTTCCGATAAACATAGACCATTTGAATGTGATATAAGATCATGCACAAATAACAAAACCTGCAGTGAAAGACCAGGAGGATGCAAGATGAACACAGAGAGGGTTGAGAATCATCCACAGACATGTATTACTTGCTCCAAAGATTTGATACAATACACTGCAGAATGCCAAGAGGCAGAGTGGTATTACGATTTCAAATGAGAGGTTCGAACTCCACAAATTGCTGACGGGAGAAGAAGCGAGGAGCAAAAGCGAGAAAAATGTTCGACCTTTAAAGAAGCCCCTCTTACAATATATAGGAAGAATGAGAGAGGGAAGAGAGAGGAAAGTCAGATCTACCCCAACCACTTCTAGGTCGCATTTAGTTCATCTCATCATGGCAGAAATGGCGAATCCTGGCAAACGGTGGGTATTTGTCAAGCAGAGAGGCAATTGTTTGTTGTATTAAATTTGGTTGTTGAACATCATTTTACGTCTATTATTACATCCCGAAGCGTTTCTCAATTTTCTCTCTCCAAACTGAACCAAAATGCAAGATTGAGCCCGGAATCGTGCAGAGAATTTCACTAACTTTCCATTGATGTAAAGAACGCGAAAATCCGAGCTCTGGATCAAAAGATATGATCGTTTGAAGATTTAGGGCAAAAACGGCCCGAAAACGGATTTTTAAATTTTTCCCGCGCTCTGCTACTAGGATGACACGTGTCGAGTGTTGATTGGTGAAACTCTCTCTCCTCCACCTCTCGGCGGGCTCTCTTTTGAAATTTCCTTGTGGGCCCTAGCTGGGACACGTGGCACTATCCCATTGGTTCGGGCTGATCCTTCAAAACTCGCCCTTTGACTTTTTGGCCATTTCCTTTGTGACACGTGTCATGATTTGGTTGGTTCTCGGCCCTTTCGGCTCCTTCGCGTCCACCGCGTCCATTTGTCCCGGATGTCCCAGTGCTGCTTGGGACAAAATCTTCGGTTCGCCCGATTCGGCCGGTTCGCGTCCATTTGTCCCACTTGTCCCTGTGCTTCGCGGGACAAATTCTTCCGGTTCGCCCGATTCGGCCGATTCGCGTCCTCGCGGCCCAGATGTCCCATTTGCCTCCGGACTGTTTGTTCTCATTTCGGCCGAACCGGCGGTTCACGTACTTCACGTACTTGTGTCCCGTTTGTCCCGGATGAAGACTTGGGCAAATTTTTCCTTCTTTCGGCCGATTCGGGCATTTCGCGGCCCCACGCGTACTGCGGCCCGAGATGTCCCTTTGCTTCACGGGCCACCCGGAGGCTTTTTGGCGATCCGCGCCTAGATGTCCCAAATGTCCCGCCCTTTAGGACTAGGACTTAGCCATTTTTCGTGATTTTCCTGCTTTGATCTACTTGCACAGGCGCAAAACTCTTATGCATGTTATCGAAATTTACCACAGGGTGGAATTTTGACAATGATTTAACGACTCAGCGGGGTCACACCTGCTAGGTAGAAGATCGGTGGCCTTTAACGATCCATTGGGCATGGAGTTATAAGCGAAACACGAAAGCAGGCATCGCAACTCTCTTCTCCAACAACACTCTGAACTATAGAAAACAACCTGAGAGCAGCAAAACCTATGCCAAAGCACTTAGGGAAATAGAAACCTAACTACCACAGGACAATGTGCACAAGCACTTGGAGGAATGAAAATCTAAACTAATATTTACAAGGGCAAACCTTTTCTTTTTTAGTAGCAATGTTTAAGATAGATTCCGTTAACCGGAATCGGAAGTTCCTCTCCATCCAATGCAGACAATTGGAAGGCATTACTATTTTTGCATCCCGTGACCATGTAGGGACCACTCCAGATGGCATCAAATTTGGAATGCCTTCCTGGTTTTACCCGATCTGCATCCCATTTCAGAACTAAGTCCCCTTCCTGGAAGGTCCTTGCTCTTGCTTTCTTATCAAACCATCTTTTTACTAAGGCCTGATCCTTTTCAATTGTTTGGACTGCATGTTCTTTAATTTCTTCCAATTCCATCAACTCTGCATACCTAGCCTCCATTGGTTCGAACTCAGCCAACTCCAACTGCTTCATGAGCTCCAAGGCTGGCAATTCTAATGATATAGGCAATATTGCCTCCTTCCCATAGACCAGCTTGTAGGGAGAATTCCCTGTAGACCTCTTTGGTGTTATTCTGTCGCCCATAATGCTGATTTTAGCTTGGTATGCCATGTTCTTTGATTTTCATCTAGAGTCCTCACGATGATTCTTAGCAAATTTTTGTTCGTGGACTCGCTGCCCATTACCTGTGGGTAATAATTGGAAGAGGTGCTCAAGTAGATTCCATTTTTGATAGCCCATTACGTGATCTTGGAACCTACGAATGCCAATGCGTTATCGATATGATAGTAGCTTGGCACACCAAACCTGGTCACTATTCCCTCATAAAAGTCTAGTATGTTGGACTCATTTGCCTCTTTGGCGCTCCCGGTCCACTTGGTGAAATAGTGCATTGCGTGAGAATCCACTTGTGGCCTTGGCTTGAGTTTGGATTTATGACCCCAATGAAGTCCAATCCCCATTGCATAAATGGTTGGTCAACCAAAATCGGGTGCAATGGAAGTGCTGCTAGTCTTTCTTTGCCTGTGAAGAGTGCACATCTCTTACACTTTCTTATCCATGTATAATGATCCTTTGAACACTTTGTGGGCCAATAATACCACTGCCTTCATTATCTTGAGAGCTGTTACTCGTGGGGCAAAATGTCCTCCAGAATCTCCATCGTGAAAATCTCGTAACACCCTCTCAATTTGACCTGTCCCAATGCACCTCAATAAAACTCCATTGATGTCTTTCTTGAACAAAACACTATCAACAAGCACATATGGAATAGCTTGTAATCTGAAGTATCTCCTTTTTGCTTTGCTCATTCCTGGAGGGCATAGTCCTATCTGTAGGAAGTGTATCATACTCTGAGTCCAACAAGGAGTGGGCACATCATCATTTTCCTATTCGACTATCTGTAGTACCAAGATAGTCTCTTTTCATCACTGCTTCAACTTGTTGACTCAAGGCTAGTTGTTCGCATAGTCCCTTTCCACGTACTAGTTTGGTGACCTTGATCTCGATGTCATATTCCATGACACGAGTGATCCATCCTGCACGCTTCTCATTCAGATCCTTGTTTAGAAGGAAGTCCTTGACTCCCGCATGAGAGACCAATAATTGGATCTTGTTGTTTGAGACTAGGTGTTTGAATTTCTTTAAGCTCTTGATTCGCAAGGACATGCTTTTCAATGAAAGAGTACCTAGTTTCGAACTCCTCCAAGCCTTGACTGAAGAAAGCAACTGGTTGCTCTAATCCCTCTTTGTTTTGTTGTACCAAGATTGCAGAAATTGTGTCTCCGCCACCGAAGGCATATAGCACGAAGTCCTTGGAGAAGTCTGGATTGACGAGAGTCGGAGCTTGAGATATAGCCTCTTTTATTGCCTCAAAACTTGCCTTGCCTTCAGATGTCCACTTAAATGCCATGCTCTTCTTCAACATCAGCGTTATTGGCTTCACGAGAGCTGCAAAGTTTGGAACAAACCTACGGACAAAATTGATCCTTCCTAAGAAGCTTTGAAGAGCCTTCTTGTGACTTGGCAATGGCAATGCTTGAATTGCTTCAACTCTTTCTGGGTCAATCGCCAACCCTTCCTTTGAAACAATATGGCCTAGAAGTTTTCCCTCGTGAGCCAAGAATATGCATTTTTTGGGATTCAATGATACCCCGAATCTTCTACATCTCTGAAATACTTGCCTCAAATGACAGAGGTGATCCGCTGCATTTTTTGAGAATACAGTGATGTCATCAAGATATATCAGAACTATTTTATTGATCAACCCCTAAATGCCATGTCCATTGCCCTTTGGAAAGTGGCTCCAGCATTTGATAGCCCAAATGGCATTTTCTTGTAGGCATAGGTCCCCCATTTGGTGGTGAAAGCCGTCTTGAATTGGTCATCTTCTTTCACCATCACTGATTATACCTGAGTAGCCATCTAGGAGAGAATCTCTCACAGGAACTAGATACTACTTGCGATATTTGTTCCATTGAAGGAAGTGAGTAATGGTCTTTGAGAGATGCCCTATTGAGGTCTCGAAAGTCCACACACAACTTGATTTCTCCGCTCTTCTTCTGATTTGGAACCAAGTTCACAACCCAGCTTGAGTGCTTGATCGGGAATATAATGCTCGCCTCTATTAGCTTGTTTAGTTCTTTCTTGATCGGAGGCTCAATGTGAGGGTTGACAGTCTATTCTCGCACGATGGGCTTAGCATCCGAATCCAATTCTATGGTATGTTGTGCCAACTTCGGATCGAATCCTCTCAAGTCTTCATAGCTCCAAGTGAAGACATCTAGAAATTCTTGGCAAAGTGTATGAAATCTGATTTCTCTGCTCGGTGGCCACTTTACCAATTTGAAGTGTTTTGCCTTCCCCTGAGGCAGAATTGGCCCTGAATCTTCTCTCTTGACTGTATGTTAGCCTTTTCCTTACGGCTGGTCATTAGGGTTGAAGATAGACTCAATGTTACTAAACCCTTAGGAAGCTTGTTTGTCGCATGGTGCACTACTTGATCCCCATATTGCTGCTCTAGTACGTCACGATTCTAGTTGAGGATTTAGCCTCTTCTTGTAAGAAATTGACGATCTGTTGATCGTTCTCAAACACACCGACTTGTGTTATTATCTGGGCTGCTGGCCTCACAATCATGTGAATATATGGTTGCGTTTTTCCCCTTCTGATGTTATCAACCACATCAAAAGTTGCTCCAACTGCTGCGAGCCTATCTGCGGCTTCATTTTTCTTCCTGGGTATGGACATAATGTTGAAAGCTTCGAAATCCTCGATGAGGTCCCATACCCTATTCTTGTAGCTCTTCAGCAAGTCGTTCTTTGTAGCATGTTGTCCTCTAACTTGGTTGACGATTAGCTCGCTATCTCCAAACACCTGCAAGTTCTTTATGCCCCTTTTCCTGGCCCAATGAAGTCCATGAATTAATGCCTCGTATTCAGCCGTGTTGTTTGAACAAGAAAACTGGAAACGAAAAGCTGAATAATATTTGATGTCTTGTGGTGAAATCAACATTGCACCACCTCCAGCACCTTGCCTGCTTCTCGAACCATCGAAGAATAGTTGCCAAACCTTGTTTTCATTCCTTTGTTCAGGCTGAATGATGTTGGGAATGGGTGAATTTTCTTCATGTATACAATACACGCCCAATTCAGATTCTTCAATTTCCTTGTATGGGTCAAATTCATGACTCTTGTTTGCCCATTCATCCAAAGTTAAATCAGGAATTCCCTCGACCTTAGTACCTGTTTCTAGATCATTTGAACACTCCTCTTGATCAAAAGCTGAGCAATTTGCATTGATAGGACCTGGTACATAAGGCTCAATATGGAAATTGGCAATTGGTTCTGACCTGATTGTTGCTTTAGCCCCATACCTTGTCCTAAAAATCATGTGTGACCAATCTGCAGATAGATATCCGCCGATCTTGGCAGTGAAGTCCTTGACAAACATAGGGCAAAGAGTGGTGGAAGGTCTATGTTGACACATCTTGTAAAACAACAACATTTGGACATGCGTGCAAGGTAAGACTCAAATTTCTAATCACTCCAATATTGTTGCTATTGCTGTCCCATCCAGCCTACACTACTCCCTTAGATGTTATTTCATACTAGAGTCCTAACCGATCAGCTATCTCTGTTTAGGCATTCTTGAGCTACTTGCCCCGGAGTCTATCATGTAATTGTGCACTAGTTGATTCCCAATGATTAACGAAACATAGAAAGGGGGGGTTTCAACATCTTACCTTGTTGTCCTCCATGATTTCCTTGATTGGGCAGCATTTGTAAGCACTTTGTCTTGCATCTATTGATTGAAGTGGCCGATCCTTCATGGCAGCTCAGCAGAGATCTCTTTGGCACAGGATGGATAAGGATTCCCACATAGATATATTGACGTTTGTCTTCTTCATCTGATCAATGATACTGAATGGTGATGAAGGATCTCTCTGCTGTCCCTTGGTTTGCACATTTACTCCTTGTATGTGGGCAGCAACAGCTGGCATTTGAGTTGGCCTAGGGGTTGTTCTTGGCTGTCCTTGTGCATTTGAAGTGGGACTTTGCTTGCCAATCATTTGTGGAGCCATGGAAGGTTGTGGATTGGCTGGGGCTAATGGCTGTTCTTCACCCAAATTTCTCCTTTTTGACCTTGTGTTTGCTGCTGACACCTGAGAAGCTGCTGGTTCATGCCACAAAAATCCTCTGCTTGCCAATTTACCAATGTGGTGTCATTTGGGGCTGATTGTTGTTTGAATGTTTCTTGTTGTTGGTTATTTTCTTGACTGTTCTCACCCTCCACACTAGTAGTTGTTACCATTAAAGCTTGAGTCAAAGCACCATTGAAGCACATGGATTGATTATGAGGCTCATTACATGGAAAACACCAATCATACTCCTAGGCAATGTTGTTTTGTGCTGGTACTAATGCCTTAGAGGCAGATATGGCATTTGGATTATAGGGCTGGAATGGTCTATTGGCAGGAGGCCTTGCTTGATTCTGATTTACAGCTGGATTGGGTGGCCTTTGAGGCTGATATGGCTGCCTATTAGGTTGAGCTTGAGGCTGATACGAAGGTCTAAAACCTTGAGCTTGCTGTCTTTTGAGTGTAACCAGCTCATTACCTAAATTTTGCAGTTGCTTCATGACCTCTTGAAGCTCATTTGAGGCAATAGAAGATGAAGTAGAAGCTTCACTTGAACTCTGATTTCTAGGGGTGGGAATGGGAGCTAAGACAGGTGCTTGACTAGCACTTGGGCTTTCTAAACTTGGATATAATGGCATTGGAGGCCTAGGAGCCAATTTACCAGCTTGGATAAGACAGTTTTTGGCTCTAATGGAAATGCTATAAGCAGGTAAGGTTGTGCCTCCCATAGATTGAATTAACATAGAAATATCAGAATTCAAAGCTTTAAGATAGTATAGAAAAGCACCTTCTAACTGTGTTGGCTTTGACTTGACTGGAATCCTATCCCAAGACCTTTGAAATCTAAAATTGAAATCGATCATTTGCTGCTTCATTGGGGGCTCTCTTGATAGTTGTTAATTATTCGGAAGAGACAAATTGTCTCCTTTTTCTCCAAATTTGCTCATGAAGTGCAATACACAGCTGATTCCAGTTTGTGATAGAGCTAGCTCCAAGGCTCCTAAACCATTGCAATGCTTTCCCCTTGAATGAAGACGCCAGCAATTTGATAGCTACATCCATTTCATTTATCTCATGGATTGCACAGACGTTAGCAATGTCTTTTACATGATCACCAGGAGTGGTATGATTTTCTCCAGTAAAAAATGGAATGTTCTTCAATGCTGCAATTGGAACTGGATTATGTGCATTGAGGGCGAGTGGGCTGCTGCCAGTGAAATTGACAAAGGGATTTAGTGGTTGTGCCATTCTGATTGGTCGAAGGACTCTTGAATACTGAATGAAAGGCCGAGCAGGTGGAGGAGTTGAGAGAGTTCTGTTTGGTGGAGATGGAGACCTTTGAATCCTTCTTCCTCTTTGCCTTCTTCTTGGAGATAATTGCAGGTATTCAAACAGCACTTCCTCTTCTCCAACTCTTGACCTTGTGATTCTTCTCATAAGCTCTTTAGGCTGCATTTGCTGAAAACTAGTTGATCTTCCTTTGGAGTCGCGGATATGCGAATAATAGCTTTTTTAAGTAAGAAAATTGCAGCGAGATGCATATCAACTTTTCTGCTGCAATAAAAATGAGACCTCAGGTCCCCCTTGATCGTGCCAAAACTATTGATGCAAAATCACGGCACTCCTGGATGCAGATCAGGCTTCTAGGTTGATCACTCAGGCATCCAGTGTGATTGCACAACATTGAATCCTTTCTCCAGGTGTGGGACCTGTAAAATGAGAAAGGAATCTCCAGAGAAGGTTGGTTCCTATTCCTCTGTTCAAATGCACACGAAATATGCAGAGGGTTTTCTCAAAATCCTAATCTAATCTGCCAAGGAGACAAGGTAAGAAAATGCATAAAATGAATCTAAGCTAATAGAGGTGATGCACCGAGGAATGAAGAACACCTATTTTCCAGTAAACACAGACCATTTGAATGTGATATAAGATCATGCACAAATAACAAAACCTGCAGTGAAAGACCGGGGAGGATGCAAGATGAACAGAGAGGGTTGAGAATCATCCACGAGACATGTATTACTTGCTCCAAAGATTTGATACAATACACTGCAGAATGCCAAGAGGCAGAGTGGTATTACAATTTCAAATGAGAGGTTCGAACTCCACAAATTCACCTGACAGGAGAAGAAGGGAGGAGCAAAATAGAAAAAATGTTCGACCTTTAGAAAGAAGCCCCTCTTACAATATATAGGAAGAATGAGAGAGGGAAGAGAGAGGAAAGTCAGATCTACCCCAACCACTTCTAGGTCGCATTTAGTTCATCTCATCATGGCAGAAATGGCGAATCCTGGCAAAACGGCGGATGCCTGCAGTAGCGGAACGGTGGCGCCATGTACATTGTATTAAAGCTGGTTGTTGAACGTCATTTCTGTCTATTATTATATGCCAGAAGCGTTTCTCAATTTTCTCTCTCCAAACTGAACCAAAATGCAATATTGAGCCGGAATCGTGCGAGAGAATTTCTGACTTTCCATTGATGTAAAGAATGTGAAAATCGAGCTTTGGATCAAAAGATATGATCGTTTGAAGATTTAGGGCAAAAAACGGCCCGAAAACGGATTTTTAAATTTTTCCCATGCTCTGCTACTAGGATGACACATGTCAGGCGCTGATTGGCTGAGTAACTCTCTCTCCTCCACCTCTCGGTGGGCTCTCTTTTGAAATTTCCTTGTGGGCCCTAGCTGGGACACGTGGCACTATCCCATTGGTTCGGGCTGATCCTTCAAAACTCACCCTTTGACTTTTTGGCCATTTCCTTTGTGACACGTGTCATGATTTGGTTGGTTCTCGGCCCTTTCGGCTCCTTCGTGTCCACCGCGTCCATTTGTCCCGGATGTCCCAGTGCTGCTTGGGACAAAATCTTCCGGTTCGCCCGATTCGGCCGGTTCGCGTCCATTTGTCCCACTTGTCCCTGTGCTTGGGACAAAACTTTCGCCCGATTGGCCGTCGCATCCTCGCGGCCCAGATGTCCCATTTGCCTCCGGACTGTTTGTTCTCATTTCGGCCGAACCGGCCGGTTCGCGTACTTCACGTACTTGTGTCCCGTTTGTCCCGGATGAAGACTTGGGCAAATTTTTCCTTCTTTCGGCCGATTCGGGCATTTCGCGTCCCGCGCGTACCTGTGGCCCAGATGTCCCTTTGCTTCACGGGCCGCTGGAGGCTTTTCGGCCAATCCGCGCCTAGATGTCCCAAATGTCCCGACTGCCCCTAGGACTAGGACTTAGCCATTTTCGTGATTTTTCTTGTTTGATCTACTTGCACAGGCTGCAAAACTCGATGCATGTTATCGAAATTTACCACAGGGGGTGGAATTTGACAACATCTACCAATGATCCTAGCACTCCTTTTATAAGCAAGGAGGCACAAAATTCGAAATCCCTAGGAGAGGGAAATTATTAAATAAAAGTAGTTTATCTTTCCTAGGTGTGGCGTCCCCTTTTCTAAGGGTGATTTTATCAATAAAAACCACCTAAATATTTATTTAATTAATTCCCCATTTAATTTTGTATTTTGGGAATTAAATTAAATAGTCTTCATAATTAAATAATTAAAAATTATTGTTTTCTAATGTCAAATGATAGAAATCACTCTCCAGGCAATAATATTTAATTATTTAATAAAATTTTCCCCTTGCAACATCCCAAAGCCTACGGGGAAAGATAGGCTAAGGGTCTTCAAAAATGGGGACATTACATGGAAGTAATGATTGTGGGGTTCTGTACACACGAAAATCAACACATGACCTTTGGGTGCACGTGACCTCTGATGTTGTGCCGCGACATCCGCTATGAGATGGATAAATGGCTATGTAGTGGATGGATACGGTAGATGGGCGAAATGGGAGAAAGTGGATAAAATAGACCAAGAAGTGATCAAGGAAATCTAATGTCTTCTACGCAATGTAGGGATGCTTGTCTAAGGAAATAAACACCTCTTTGACTTGGGTGGGTCTAATGTATCAGTTGAGGAGAATAGCCACACGAAGGCTCCAATCAATATCAAAATCTCAAAAACTCCTCTCGGTTGGTTGTGGGATCTGTCTCGAAATAATTTGTGGGCGCCTCGTAAAAATGCCCAGGATAAGGTCATGGAAATAAACGAGAAAGGTTGTGGAGCCACAAGATCTAGACACGGTTTTTAGGCGAGTCCGAACTCGTAATCTTTGTTGGCTTCTTCGTTCGGGACGTTGATTGTGAAAGCGATATTAGGTGGTAGTGGTGATGTTCTAAAGATTAACATACACAAGCTTGTGTCAATGTTTGTCAACAACTCATGTCCGTTTGGGTTTGTGGGACCCTAGGATCACAACCGTAAGTTCTAGGTTGTTGAGGACCTTAGATGGTCATGTGTGCATGTGTTGTGCTTAATCCAAAAAGCAATCTAATTAAATAAAAGGAAATCTAAACCATGTTTTTGAATTTTTTTCAAATATATAAAAGAAATAAAACAATCTAATTTAAATTAAAATAATATTTTTCGATTAAATACTTTCTAGAAAATAACAAAAGAACCGGAAGAAATGAAGAAATACAATTGCCTCTAAAATATTATTAACAGAACCTAAACAAATAAATAATACGATGTGACTATTTATACGTGGAGAATAAATCTAAGCTATTCTAATTAAGCAAAGCTTTTCCAAAATGTAATTATGGATATAAATCCTTTGTTAGCCTCGAGAGACAAGAAGTAAAATCTTCTCGAAGCACTTCTTCCCCGAAACTTCCTGGTATAAGTGAAGAAGGATTCAATGGAGATTACAACTTGAAATGGAATTGTAATTGCTTGAAAAAAGCGGGAGCTTTCCTCTAGACTCACTTCCCTTGCAAACCCACAGGATAGGTAGGGAAGCTATCTATCACCGAAGCTTAGAAAAGAAATAGAAGCTAAATGATTTGAATTCAAATCATTTTACTACTCAGTGTCTAAAAGGAGGCTCAAGCTGAGGATTAAATCATAACATTAAAAAATCTAGCTAACACGCGTATGAATCTAAACAGTAAACCCTAAACATGTCAAGACTATAATGCCATGTATAACAAACATAACAAATAGCCATGAGAGAGGAAACTAGAAAACCCATCACCGTAGATGATGTGGTTGATCAAGTCCGTGATCAGGGGGGTGACAACTACTACTCTAAAACACTCAAAAAAGGGCCAATCCTTGTCATCAACCATTGTGAAAGAGTCAACACATGATCGATGATGTACAGTAGGAGAATGGCCATGGTTGGAGTGATCTAGAGGCCATAAAGTGCATCACCTAGAAACTCTCCTAACATCCATGGCCGATAATCCCTCTGCAGGTGGGAAGGAAGTTAGTAATGAGTTTGCTTGGATATTCGGAATGCGGATGAAGAGTAGCTGACCCTCAGGACAAGGAACAATGGATCTGGACAAAGAATTATGATAGCAATCCAAAAGCATAGATTCGTAGCTATGGATGTTCATTAAAGTGACCACTTTAAAAATAATCAATAGGCAAATAGGATGTCATACAAGATAGGAATGCTAAAAAGAATATCTACGAGAAAAACAATCAAATTTTCGGACCTAAAACAACAAGAAAGACAAAGGATTAGTCTTTGGAAAGTGGTTTTCCAATGGTGCATTCAAGTGGATTATCGAGACCCATGTACATTTCTCGGCATTGGTTACAGGTCCTTCGTATCTCTCTGGGTCAGTTTAGAGTGGGCTCACACCGTCTTCGTGTGGAGACTGACCATCACCTAGACCGCTCGGAGCGGACTTGCCTTCTTTGCTCTCTCGAGGAGGTTGAAACTGAAGAACACTTCATTTTTCGGTGTCCTGTTTACTACGAGATTCGAGGGAGATTCCATTGCCTGTTCCATGAGCTTCCTTCCTTCACCGCTTTCTTCAGGTACTATGATCAGAGATGTCTTGCTCTTTATCTTCAGGAGGCCCTCAGGCTTCGGGACAGGCTCCTCCACCCTCCTCCCAGCAGATTAATACTAGACAAATCACCTCTTTCTTCTCGGTGCTCTCCCCGGCGAGAGGCACCAAGCGACATCTGGACACGAATCTGGACTCCCAGTTCAAATCTGTCAAGTCTCGGGACTCCATTTCTCCCACCCGTGGCTCCCCGCCTCAGGCACGTCTCGGGGCCCCTCCACATAGACAGTGATCCACCAAGCTTATAGGGAGGCTCGCCTTCCTTCCGGCCACCTGCTTCCCAGACATTCCACAGTCTCAGCTACTGGTCATCGGCGCATTGCGAGTTACTTCCATCCGGCCTTGAGTGTTAGGTGATGTTGTTGGGGGTGTTGCTCCTTCTTCCGCTCCCCCATCGTCATCTTCATCTTCTTCTTCTTCTCGGCTTCTCGGCATTTGCTGCCTCCTCTTCCTCTTCTTCTCTCATTGTATTTCGGGTGACCCCTTTGGGTCCTCTTGCTGGGTTTTGTTTGCTTTGTACTTTGCAGTCCCATTGACCTAATTTTGTGGTCATGTGTTGGACATTAATATTATTATCTTATCTACAACAAAACATAGTTGAGAAAGCAGTACATACTACAAACAAAGAAATGAGGATATGAATGTGTCAAAAGAATGTATCTATGGTTTTTTATGTATTATAATTATATTGAAAGAGACTGATGAACAAAATTGTAGTCATAGAAGCTAAGCGGGCTTGAAGCCCACATTATATGAACTCATGTAAACTTCAAAAAAGGATATTAAATTTGCAGAAGAATTTCTTTTTAGTGCTGGAAATGTCTATCTTGTCTTAACTTTATGAGAATTTATGAAAATGTAGCTAAATGTGGTAATACTTACATCAGGAAACTAATTTTGGCACTGAATTGAAAGTTCTAAGTAGTAAGAACTTAGTTGCAGGAAACGGCAGTAGTACGTGGTGTTTCGGAGGAGAACCGTGAACTACAATGCTCCATTAATGCCTCCGAAATGGCATCACAGTCCGGTATGTGCGGAAATGACATTGCCATTTCTGGCATGTTCCCAGACATTTCCAGGAATTTTTAATCAAAAAAAGAACAAAACTTAAACAAATCTTCAAAAATAAAACTATTGCTGAAATGTGACTATCAAATCTTATTTCAGGATATGAAACTTTTACAAATTACAATATATTTGGAATCCATTTCTTGGGTTCTTTCATTTCCAGTATTTTACCAGAGAGACACAATATCTTGGTTTATATTACTGCAGTTCAATCGCTGCTGTAAACTTTAATGATAATGTTGTTAAAGTTGCATTTAGGTTTATAGTTTTATCTGGGCTGTGGATTGAATAACACAATCTGAAATTATATCAGTCAATCCACTAGAAAATAAATCTTCATTACCTATACCTATCTCCTCTGCACCTCCAAAATCAGTACCAGAAAAAGCGATCTGCTTCCAAATTCCTGTGCAAAGTTATCAAATATATTAAAAGGAGCCATTTTTGATAGGGCATTTTAAGTCTTGAATGAGCTCTTGCCCTACCATATGTCCTCAATGGGGCAGAGTTCATAACTTCTTGGAGGCTGAAGCATATTTTTAGAGGTTGGGTGCTTGGTAAATTTGTCAGAGGTTTAGCACTGTGAAAAATTATAGGAATATCGTCCATATTCATAATTTGTGTCCTTGAATACCTATGACTCTTAACACATTGTTTTTCAGGAATTGGATAAGAACAGTGTCCACTTCTTTATTATTGTTATTGAATCTCTTTGATCACTCTTTTTTTGAAACACTAATTTGAAATTTGCATTTAAATTTTGAAGTTTGAACCTATAAAACATTGCATGAACAAGTGAAATTTAAATCATGTTGAATGTTTTGATTTTTGTGAATACTATATTTTTTAAGTGTTTTATCTTTTATGGACTGAAAATAAGTAATATGCATTTTATATATAACTAGATTTTTTTAATATGCTATTGCATGGATGTTTTTGTGCCATTTCATTTCCAAGGGTTCTTGGAAAATTAGCAATTCCATGTTTCAAATCCATTTCCATTTCCGTTTCATAGTAACTTAGAGTAAGAACAATAAAGAATCCAAATAGAAACAATGAATTATTGCGCAGGTCCCCACAACATGTCAACCTATTAGTACTTTGAAATTTGAATCCTATCAAACCTGGAAATGTAAAGAATTTTTCAAGTTCATTTGGCAAAAAAGCAAGACAAGGTCAGAAGTATTTGAATGAGCATCCTATACAACATGAGAAAGTATGTTTGGGTAAAAATTAGATTGATATAATGCCAACAAACAGACAATACCTTCCAGCTAAAAGAGCTGTCTAGAGTTTGGGCTGCATAAGACACAAGCCCTGAACCGTTTTCCTGCATGGAGTAAACATTGAAGTTAGACAAAGTCACTTAAGACTAATAACAACATTTTCATTCTATTCAATTTTTTTAGTATAGCAGAAATTAGATACAATAGAAAATAAATGATAAAAATTTACAATAGTTGGTATGGATGTGGCACAACCACATCAGCTGCAGAACTTGTGGATTCATATTATGTGGTGGTCTGGAAACAGCCTACATGTTACCCAGCTAAAAATTATAAGGGAAGGAAAATTGTATGCAAATGTAGGGTGGATGGCGAGATTTTCCATTTAAAAATGAAAGTATCAGTATTCTAGGCTAAAATTTGAGAGAAAACATATAAAGTACTAACACTTGCATGTTTTGGGAAATCTAATAACTTAGAGAAGATTCTATGTAGAACTTCATCTGTTGTCTTTCTGAAGAATTTGCGATTCTGTAGAACTTCAGCTATTCTCTTTCTGAAGAATTTGCTCATTTGCGAGTAAATATTTTTTTATTTTTAAAAAAATTAGCCAATGGGTGAAAAAAATCCCATTAAATTTTCTTAATGGTGTCTATGCGGGACCATCCTCCATATTAATGATTTGTATTTCACTTACCTTTTAAAACTTTTTAATACATTTCACTATTCCTGTAATACACTAAAAGGTGCATATGGTGACAATTAGTTTGGGTGGTGGGAGGAAGGTCACTAGTTTGAATCCCATGGTGGGGCATGCAAATTTTCTTTTTGGCCACAAGTGATTGGTGGGGAGAGCCATTTCATCAAGTTTAGTCCCTAAGAGACTTGTTGAACACATATTACTCTTTTTTGGCAAAATTTGCTTTTTCCCATATCTTGGTGAATTTGACTCCTTTTTGGTGACTATATTTTCAAAATCTGATCAAATTTTCATCTCGTTTTCATTCTTGTAATCAAAATTGAGAAAGTTCACCCCAATTGTTAAATATTTACACTTGCCTTCAAGGTATCATTTTCAGTTTTTTTCAGTGTTACCTAAGACTCCGGAGCAGCTGGACAGTGGGACGGCAGGATGGAGTTTCTGGGATGGCAAAAAAATTTCCAAATTTCCAAGGCGACAGCGGATGGCTATTAAAATAATATATAAAATTATTAATATTAAAAATATACTTTTTTAAAGAAATTATGAATAGCAGTCTGTGACAGTCCACGTGCATTTGTGCTTGAAATTTTTATATTCATATATCACTCTTGTTTCTTATTATGTCTTTGTAATACAATACAGTCGGGTTATGGTTAACTGGTAAATGTTTTGATCTATGTCTTACTGCTTTTATCATCTACACAACCTTTCTCTTCATATAGAAATATACATATAGGTTGTGTAAGTTTGTTAAGTGATTGGAGCTTCCAAAATGAATTTTAATTAGATTTATACATACAGACTTTTTTTCAAATAGAGATGAGTGGCTTCCAAAAACAATCTTACACTACAAGAATACAATTTAAAAAGTCAGTTTTTACAGAGAAAAAACAAAGAATTTTTTTTAACTACTAGAAAAAAAAACAGCCATCCGCAGGACGTCCAGCGGTCCCAAAACAAGGGGGCATCCTAATATTCCTATATGTCCCGGAGGCATCCCCAAGCTTTTTCCTTTTGTCGGAAATGTGGGGCGACGTTTCCCTGTCCCACCACCCCCAAGATGTTCAGGACGTCCCGTACATGCGTCTATTAAAATAATATATAAAAAATAACTTGAATATTGTAACTTTTTTCAATGAAATTTAGGGGTTTAAGTTTATTTAATGTTTTTAAAGGTACTTTGGGGGTTAGGTTCAATGGTTTTGGTAAAAATAAGAGCTATTTTATAGTAAAAGCATCAGATAAATTTTTAAAAATTAAATTAAAATTAAAAAATGGGACATCCCCTCCTAGTCCCCAAAATGACACCAAAATCTAGGGACGAATCCCACATAATACCACTACTTAATTGTTGTCTTTGATGTGGATCATTTGATTCTTAATAAATGTGATCCTTTTTCGCTTTCTACTTGACAAATCCACTATAAACAAATATATGTGAAATGCCTGATTTGTATTTGTTTCACTATTTCTTGGAATCCAAGTATTAGCAATCAAAGGAATTTTCTTTCTAAATCTAAGTATACTCAGACTTGTTATCTCATTTTTGCATTAGTTGATTGTAAACTTGTTTCTATACCTTGTGAGCTCAGAATTGATTTTATTAATGATATGATTCTTCAACATGGTGATGCTACTTTATTTAGGTAATCAGTTGGACGTTGGAATTATCTTATCCATACTCGCCTAGTTTCTCGTTGTATGTCTAATTCCCAATCTACTTATTTATTGAAAGATTTGTTGGCCTGGTGATCCAAATAATTGAACATCAACTTCCCATTAGTCTCACTTTTGGTTCAGGTGCCTCTCACGAATTATCGAGAAGCAACAAACTTTGGCCTCGTCATTAATCAAAGCTGGGTATAAGGGATGTAATCATATTTCCCACGAAGTTGTTTGGTTGGGAAGACTTCTTGATACTTTGGGATGTCTTCAAAAGGACATACCACCATTTTTGTGACTGTCGAATTATCAGTAATGTAGTGAAGAATTTAATTTTTCTTGCAAGAATGAAGCATATTGAGATTCAACACCACTATTGTTTGTGGGTTGATCATTTCTAGTTATCCAACTGAAGACCGGGAAGATCAAATCTAGACGAAGCATCTTTGTGAAGCCAACTCCAAGATGTTTCACATGTTATTGGACCTCAAGGAAGTTGTGATTGTTGAAATATTTAAAATTTGTAATGTTTATTTGGTGTTGGTGATTTTTGGTGGCTGGCTGATGTGTTAATGATTGACATATCTAGTAGGTACAACAGTAGTGTTGATGTGGAGGTGTAAAAGTACACATAATTGGTATGGTTTTGATATTACTAACAATCCAATCAACCTCTATCTAAATGTATATGAGGTGTTAATTGTAAACCAACAAGATAAATTTGATCTCTTTTCATTGATTTCTTCGGTAGATCCTGAAAAAAAGTTTAAAAGCAATTCCAAATTCTAATATGGTATGAAAGCTTCACTTTAAAATGACCGAAGGTCTTATCTGCAAAATTCAGTTCTCCTGTGGCTCTAACTGTTCAGAAGACACATGTTAACAACAAAAAAATATGAAAAATCTAGAATGAGCTTGACAGACTGATTTCCAATGACAGACTTGCTTGTAAGAGGCTGGCATAGCTAAATTATTACAGATCCAAAGAAGATATATTTGCAAACAGAAAGATCTTTAGAAAATAGAGGATGAGACAGAGGAGAGAAGAAAAATGTTATCCAAACAAAAAAAGAGCTCAGAAAATGTAAGATAAAAACCATGAATAGCTGAAAGAAGAAGCAATCTGCTCATGGATAGCAGATACATTATTAGGTCTGTTTGTTTAACAAGAAATGAATTTGGTTAATAAGCTCCATGCTCATTGGAGAAGGCCATAAAAGCAAATTTGAGAAGAATAGGAAGAAACCTGCTCCTAGGAAGCAGATGAAAACAAATTGTTGCTTGCTCATTCATCTCTCCAGGGAACTAATTTGCACTAGGTGACTCGAGTGATAGTTTCAGAGTACGACAGACATGGAAGCAGTCAAGCATTTTTGGATGGCCAAGGAATGAATCAAAAACATGTTTTCACATGAAAACATTAAGAAGGATGTCTGTTGAAAAATCTGATGCTTTGAAAGCACTAACTAGAATGTAAACAGATGTCTGGTAGCAGACAGCTTGCAGTTGTCACATGCAGAAATTCATCGGAAATGAAAGATAACCATGACCACATTCATGCAAAGTAGTATTCCTTTATTTAAAAGGTATTCATTGAAGGGTTTGTGTATTTTATAAAGTTGGTTAGTAAGAAAATTAGTGAAGGTGTAATTTAAAGTCAAAACATTATTTTTGTCTTTATATTAAGGGTTTGTGATGTCATATTGGTAAAGCTATCTAGTGTCCCAAATGCAGTTAAAATTTCCAAATCTTAGTCTGTTGGCTAGATTTTCTGCATAGCATCAAACCTAGGCAGTCATGAGATAAATCTCCCTCATTTAACCGGTGAGGCTCCCGTGTCAGATTTGTCAATAAAAATGTGTTATTATCTATCAGGGGTTTTACTTTAACCACTTAGTTCATGAACCATAACTAAGAAGTTCTGCAGCAAGCAACTATTCAAGAAAGGAAGTATTTTATAGAAGAAGGAAGTAAAGGAAATACAGAGAAGAAATGGGGAAGATGTGCATCCCAATTAGTAGATAGCAGAGCTAATTGCATGCACATAGAAGAAACTTAATAGATATGAACACACAGAATTATAAAACAAAGGTAGCTCTAGATCCAGATCTAAAATAACACAAAGTCTATTAAGAGATCTAAGATTAAAAGCAAGAAACACAGTACACCGTGACACAAAGTTCTCCAGAAACCTGCTCCTTTGTATTCCTTTGCTCCAAGTTGCTCTCAGGGGTTCAACACAAAGTCTAGAACACAAGATTGCTTCTCACAAATTCTGATCCTTAACCCGAAGGTTCTTCCTCTACTTATAGAATGTAGAGGGGCAATTACAAGTTGGAAGCTTTTAGTTGAACTGGCACATGTGGAAGTCGGAAAGAAACAACTGACAATCTTCCTCCTGGAATTCCTCTTTGCGTGACATGTATGATTTGCAACTGAAAATAGAACCTTCTATTTTGCACGTGCCACCTATCTCCAAGTAGTTGACTTCTTCAAGTAATGGCTTTTAAACCAATCACTTAAGTTGTATAATTTAATTGATCGCTCAATTACTTTGTCGGAGGAAAGAAGAAGGAAGAGGAAAGCTGACTTTGTCGGAGGAAAGAAGAAGGAAGCGGAAAGCTGCAGTTTTTTTTGTCCTTTTTCACGTCTGCATGCAGCTGATTCTTTTGCCTTTGATTCTCACCAAACTGGATCTGGGAGTAGTTGGATCTGGAAGCAAGCTGGATCTGGAAGATGGGAGCATTTTCACAAGATCTTGGAAGGAATTTTCCACGCACTGACTTCTTCACGGGCTGCATTCGAAACAAGAGGATGAAGCCTTTGTGCCGGAAGCTTTTGCAACTATGAGATCTGGATCTGCATATGGATTTACATCTACATTTGGATATGGATCTGCACCTGCATAATAAACTCTGGCAACTGGGCTATGGATGGAAAAGTTGCAACTCGAATAATTCCACTGCTTTTAATGCGCACGCATGAGTGAAGTTTCTCTTGCACGCATGAGTGAAGTCCTTCTGCTCCGAATTTTTCTATCAATTCAGCAAGAGGTTTCGAGCCTAGATCCGTGTCTCGGTGATCTGCAAATTTAGAAGTGATGCATGACTCCGTTGTGCTTTCTTTTTCATCTTTCTTCGCCATAGCTTTGTCTATCTTTGTCTGAACAATTCTTTTTCTTCTTATTTGACTGGAATTCTTCAAAACTGGTGCAGATCTGGACAATTCTTCAGATTCAGAGGATATATGCAATGTATTGGACATTGATAAAAGCTCCTTTTCCTTTGTAAAGCACCTGTAATGAATTCTTGTAACACCTATGCAAACAATTATGCAGACAAAGATCAACCTCCTTCAAAGCATGCGCCAAATTTGGAAGCTTTTAGCCTTGTTGCCACCTTGCCTGAGCAAAATCCTTCTTCAAATGCCTTGTTTCCACCTTGCCTGAGAAAAATCCTTCTTCAAATGCCTTGTTTCCACCTTGCCTGAGCAAAATCCTTCTTCAAATGGGGTGCACTTTTCCTCTTGGCTGCAATTCTTTACCTGTGAATTAAATAATTCACCCATATGACAGCCCATGCTTATATAACTCTCACAATTCTATAATTAATAATTGCCCTTCCTATTCCTGGCAATTAATTAATTAAAAATCATGCTTCTCTCTTTAAAAATAGCATGTTTAAGGACAGCCATCCAATCAATTAAATTAATTCAATTTAATCATCCACACTTCACTTCACTTAAGCTTCACAGTGTGCTTTGACCATAGCCACTGAAAATAGGAATTAATATAATCATTTAATACTTTAAAAAGTATTAATTCCTTCTCAAAAGGGGCTGCATTAAATAAATTAAATTTATTTAATTTTGGAATTTTATTTTTAAATTCCTTATGTCCACTTCCCTTTGTTGACTTTTCCACAAGCCTGGGTGCCAAAATTGGGTGAATAAATATTAACAAATATTTATTTAATGCATTATTATTCACCCAAGGTGGGTCGCACTTTTTGGAATAAGGAATTTCTATTTTTAAAAGTCACATGACAATGGGAATTTTTACCTGCTAAGCATCCCGCTGGAAATCCCATGATCCATTTAAGCGATTTGACTTTGACAAATGGGATTATTTACCCCTATGTGTGCAATAAAATCCCATGATTTCACTTAAGTCACTTTTCTTTTATTTGCACCATGGGAATTTTTACCTGCGCAGGCAGCAATAAATTCCCGCACTGCCTGACCTCTAACTTTCCCACTGCGGCTTAAGTGAATTTTATATCACAAGAAAAAGTACCTGCTAGCAGTGTACAAAATTCCCACCTGCTGCTCTATTTTTCCCACTGCTGCAGCTTAAGTGAATTTTCTATCACGGGAAAAAGCACCTGCAAGGTGCGATAAAATCCCACCATGCCTGCGGCTTCTATTTTTCCCATTGCAGCTTAAATCCTTTGTTTTCCAAAAATGCGCCCATCCCTGCAGGGGCTTTTCCGTGCACATGACTTCGCTTTTCCCAGTGATCCAGACCTCGATGGTGACTTCCTCCGAGCGTAATGTGTGTATGTGTTTTCCAGCTGCTCCAGGCCAAAAATCGGGCTTACCCGGCAAAGGAATTGTTCTAGAGAAATTTCACAGAAAACGAAACGGGACAACACAAAAACACGAAAAATTGCCAAAAGTCACAAATAAAGTCCAAAACTTATTCCAAGTTAAAAACCCTTACGGTACATAAGAGTAATGACATATTCGATCATAAATAGAGTTAAACGGAGTATGCAAATAGCCTCATACGGGCTCAAAATAATTAAATACAAATTTCCCATGAGACAAATCCCGACGACAAAATATAACAACTTTGGGCATCAGGTATTTGGCGAAAAAGGCTAATATGGCTCTTTGGGATTACCTTGACGTAATACAAGAACTTTTAGGCAATAAAACACAAAACGACCCATTATTTTAAAAGTACGAAATTTTTTCGAATAGGGTAGTCACATGATTTCGGGATGAAACGGGGGACACCAAGTCCTCTTTCTTGTGAAGTCTTTTTGTGTAAAGAGTCTAGTAGTCGTCATGTTCATAGTGGCATATGTTTTTTACAATAGGGAAAAATATTTCCTTCAATTACACACATGAAGTGTCCTAGAGAAGGTCTACGAGTTTTAGTCTGCTCATATTTTCACAAAGGAAGACTTAAAAGGATGTTAATCAGCTGCGAAGGCAGCACTCATAAATTTTACATTTTGGGCTACCGTAGCCAAAAGAAGTAGACATATTGAGTCCCAATATTTTTGAGAAAAAATATTCAACATGCTTGCAAAATTACAAAGTGAACTTAGTATCCAGCACCATTGCCTTGTTAACTAAGCAGTTTGCAATGGTATGTTATCCATGCATTTTGGTCAATTAGTGAGATGGAATGGTGATCATAGGGACTCCTAGAAGTTTTCATACATGGGATAGGCTGATTTTAAGATTCAATGGAAAATTACATCACCAAAGAAAGGTAAGGATCATCTCAATTCCGTTCGAGAAAGTTCTCAAATTCTAAAACAATATTGTAATTGGGAGCAGAAGTTGGCAGTCTTGACTCATTGTAAAACCCAAAGTGGCAGGTAAACCTTTTCTATTTGTCAATGGATACCTGATCATGTTAAAGCATTGTTGGAATCATAACAGAGTATTTTTTTAGTCCATACAACTCGAATAAACATTAAGGGAGGATGTTTAAATATATGAATTTTGCAATGATTATTTGGTGCTGACAATAGCAGTTTGTAGAATTTTCAGCAATCAAATAATCTGCTTCTAAGCTATAAGGAGGTGCATCCTCTGATTGTAAACCAACAAGATCAATCTGATCCTAATAATGGATCACGTGGTGTGGTCTGAAATATCAACATAAAAACTTCCATGGTTTTTTCCCAAGTGCTTCTTGTATAATCTGATTTTTGTTCATTTGTCTTAGGTAGATCATGTGGAAATAGTTTCAAATCCATCTCAAAATCTAATATTCAGTAACAGGCAGTATTGAATGAGTGTCAAATCCATTGCACTATTTCGAGATAATGTACTTACTCCTCTTGCAAACTTTCCCCAAATAAATAATAAGGAAAAGTGTTGGAGTTAAGACTTATGTGCATTGTAATGGGTTTATTTTATATTCCCCTTTAAACTGTTATGAACCTTAATCACTTACATCATAATCTACTATCAAGACTAAAAGCTTGTATTAAAGACATCAAGATTCAATATTGAGTGTTCGCACCTTAAGGTTTGGATCACACTTTACCCTACCCCTATTATTTAAATCAATATCTATATGGAGACATCACATAGTGGGGTGTTCTCTAGTCTCTTTACCATTTCAAGACATATTATTATCACCTAAAACTACCCCCAAAATCTATTGCCAAAGCAACAATTTTGAGTTTTGCTCTAAGTGGCGGTGTAAGATGCCTAAGACCTCTTAAATTTAAGATCGATTAAGACCCAAGTGCGGTGACCTTGAGATCTTCTATGGATTTTGTCTTGTCTCTCAAAGAACTCGCTATCTCTTAGATTTTCAATAAAGGCTCTTAAATTTTGATTTTGAAAAAGGTTCGAGAAAGATTTTAAAGCAAAAATAAATCACAAATGACCGGTGTTTTATCCATTGGGCATTTATGATCCAAAAATGGATCTGAAAATACCCAATTCTATGTATTCTCCTTATTGATACTTGCAGTGCATATTCTTGGCATGTTCTTTATTCTAGAGATGGTCTCATAGAGCTAATAGTGATCCGGACACCTTCGAATGACATAAGATGGCCATTGTTGTTTTGCATCCTTCGAGCCTTGACTACAACTTTCGGATGCCCGGTTGCATGCTCTAGATGCCCAAATGCATCCTCCAGACGCCCGGTTACACCTTTTCCAGACGCCTTGATTGCACGCTCTACATCCTAAGCGAGCTCCTCATACAACTTGGCAAGTTACTTGTTTCTAGCTCGGCCTTGCATTTCATTTGGCTCGGCGGGTAGGTATTGTTGGAAAATGTGCACAAGGAAGAAATGAAGAGAAAGCAAAATGCACACATTATCATTGTGTGTCCATCATTTTATTATGTGAAAGATGGTTACAAAATGGTTGAAGTAGTTTCAACCATTTATTAGTTAATATTTAACTAATATTAACTTAACACTAATAAATAAGCCTTATATTTTAATACCCCCTCTTAAGGCTTACACTAAAAAGAAGATAGAATTACAATCTTCAAAAGCTTTTGTTTTGAACAACAGTTCTAGGACCAAGTAGAACTCCATCAAGCTGCCTCCTAACCCTCGTAAAGGTGTAGTTCCCAAAGCTGAATTCCTAAGTTCTTGGATTCCACCTCCCCAAACTCCCAAATTCCGGATCTTCCAACCTGTTGGACAACCCTCCATGTTGAGCTACTCCCATAGTGCTCCATCAAATTGTCTTGTGACCCTCGTAAGGGTAAATCCCGAGATTCACAAACTCTGAACTATCTAGACAACCATCCATGTCGAGTTTTACCTACACTAGATCCCTTATTGTCTTCAAAACACTAACTTTTTAGAGTACATATTCATCTTCTTCATCAATAAAATCAGCGTCTGGTGGATTGTCAACAAAGGCCACATTTGCTTCTTTTGGATTATCTTTGAGTTTTCCTTTGAGAACATCATTAGCTCGAATGTGACAATTCCAGGTTGTATGACCTCTTTTCTTGCAATAATAACACTCAACTTGCTGGTGTCTTTATCTGATTTTCTGTGATTATTTCTCATGCGGGAGTATAGTGCACTTTCATGTGAAGAATTACCTTTTATATCATCATGATTGTTCTCTTTTCTTCAGCCAAGAGAGCTGAAATCATATCTTCTAGGCTTTGTGAAGGCATTTAACTGAGAGTAAAAATGACATTGTTATATGAAGAGGGCAAATTGTTTAACAAAATGGCTTTAGAATCTTCATCATCTACTAGAGCTTTAACCTCTACTAATTGTCTAAGAAGAGATCTTAGATTGTTTATATGACTGGACATAGTAACATCATCGACCATCTTGAATCGAAACAGTTGAAGCTTTAAAGAAAATTTAACGTTCACTACTTTTGCCCCAAACAATCTACTCAAGTTATCCCATATTTCTTTGGACGATTTATCTAAATCTATATGATGGAGTTCAGAGTCAAAAGAGCAAGCCCAATTATAGCTTTCGCTTTATCATCACGGCTTTCCCACTCTAATAATTTAGCAACATCGGTGGGTGGTTTTCTTTTCCATTAACTATACTCCACAAATTTTTGTTCATTAATTGCATTTGGATTTTAACTTTCCAAGTGTGGAAATTGAAACTAGAATATTTGTCTATTGGTAAGGAAAACTCCATTTTATTATTTTAAATAACTAGGGATTGCGTTTGCTTGTAAAAAAATTCAGAGAAATAAGAGAGTTTATTTATTTGAAATTTGTGCCCTAGCTGAGATTTACAACTAGAATTTTCATACTAGATTTTTTGTCCCCTTTCGAACCAAAATTTGTAATGATTTGTCTTTACTCCTTATTTTCCCTTGAATTTGATTGCAAAAAAAAATCATGAATCAAATGCCCTAACACAAGTCATGATGAACTAGTAAAAAGCGCAACCCTTTCAACAATTGTGCCCTCGTCAATGTTGATACATTATGTATTTAATGTGTATATCTATTATTTTCCATTGTGACTGTATTCATGCCTTGGTTCGACAGGATTTGCAATGTAATATTATGCAAGCAAAATTTTGACCTCATTTTTGGCGCAAAGTAGAATTTTGACCTCTTTCGAGCAATATTTTGACCTTGTTTTTATGCAAAGTGGATATTCAACCTCTTTTAAGCCCTCAAAACCTAGTTTCAACGTTGTCTATTCTCTTTAACTTGAAACTCGCATTTTTGAATCTAAAATAAACTCGTTTTGTCTAAAAATTGTGATCTAGGAATTCTTCTCAATCTTCTCCTTTTACATTTGTAGCTTTTCGATTTCTTTTAATCTCGTTAAAGTAGCATTTGCTTGATACCAATGTTAGAAAATGTGCACAAGGAAGAAATGAAGAAATGGTTACAAAATGGTTCAAGTAGTTTCAACCATTTATTACTTAATATTTAACTAATATCAACTCAACACTAATAAATATGCCTTATATTTTAAGGATTTGGTCGGAACTTGAACGACTCTTCACCAATACCGAGCTCCTTGGTGTTGCAAGGCTCGACTCTGTTAGGAATAAAACTTAGCTTAATTCATCATTAGTTGATATGTGAATAAATGTAATAAGTTAAAGTATTTAATTTAAATAATTTAAACTTATGTCAATAGGTATTAGTTATCCTTAGTTGTTAGTTAACTAAGTGATAATGTTCTCATACCAATGTTTGTGGGATCATGTTCTATCTTGCATACTCCAACCCTAACAACCCAAACACAACTCATTCTCCAACAAAAATGAAGCTCCTATCACGAGCTTTACCAACAAACTCGGACATTGTAGGCCTTGGTGACTAACTCACCCACTCCATCCAACAAATCACCATATAACTCGGCTCGGTTGCTCAAGCTCGATGAATCTACACTCCTCTCCAGCCCTCAACTCTAGAATTAGCTAGGCTTTGACCACCCTTTGGATTTCCTACTTGAGCTCCAAATCAAACTTGGCTCAAACACATACCAATGATATCCTCATTGAACCGGCCCAAGCTCTTTGCCTCGCCCAACTAAGTGATCTCCTAGATTGATGACGAGTTAACCCTTCCAACCTCCATACATAAATTAGTGCATTCACGAGACAATGGATCCACATCGGTGGCGGGGACATTCTACACAAGATTGATCTGATCTAGACTCCACTTTATGCATTCACCTCAACTTGGATGAACTCACTATAGGCTCTCGGCATTACACATTATCCGGCCTTAACACTTCCCTATCTCTACATCTCGCAATCGTATGCATTGATCAACTCGGTGTCGATCTTCCAAAATCCAAGCATTTTAGATCTCAAAGCAAGGTCGAATCTACATACCTCTCAAGCAGCCCTACTTCTCCTTGTCAACAACACGTCATGCCTCCCGCAAACAACAAATATGCGGCGAAGACCCCTATCTCAAGTGGCGCAACAAGAAACAAAGAAAAAAATAAAGTTGTCTCTCAACTCTTAACATCCCACTTCCGAACTATCAAAACCCTAAAGAATGAGGTGAGTTGATTTATTTTTTATTAGTTGGGCAGTTTGTTTTTAAGTTAAATATCAATTGTCGGCTAACTATAACCGATAAACTATATAGCTTGACGAGTTCACAAGTTCGACCCCTATCCCATGCCTCTCTTTTATAAAAGCCAAACTTTAAAATTTTGAACTTAAATAGAAGTGGTGACATGTATATTATTGATTGCTTTTGTAGATCGACTAGCTACACTATTTTTTTGCTAGAACTTTCATTAAAATGAGAGGCCGGGGGTTCAAAATCCAAACCACCTTTATTTTTTTAAATGAAGAAATTTTTTTCTCAAGAAAATTTTTATTTTAAAAGCGTTAAAATATTTTTAAAAATTATTATTTTAATTTTTTTGGAAAAATAATATTTTTAATTAAAAATTTGGAAAATTATTTTTATAGAAAATCATGTTTAAACATCCAAAAAATCCCTAAATAAATTTGAGTCATGAAAATTAATTTGAGGTCTTTAAAAAAATTAAAATACCAAAAAAAATTATTATTGATTTTCAAAAATTATTTTTAGGCCTTGAAAAAAATTCTTTAATCTTAGAAATTGTTTTAATTTTCTGAAAAAAAAAAATTCTAGGCCCTAAAAAATTCTAATCTCAAATAACTATTTCAAGTAATGGAAATTGTGTTAAAAAAATAGTTCCTAAATTCTATAAGTTACTAAAAAATTAGTTTTAGGATCAAAAAAATATTTAGTCCTTTAAAAACCTAGAAATCGCATTTAATTTTCCTCTAAATTTTTAGAAAAATTAAAGGATGCCCTCTTTAAACAATTTTAGCTTGGATAAAACCTAGATGCTTAATGGCTCTAGGGAAAGGAGCCAGTTATCGTGAATCATAATGTGGGAGGTTGTTAGAGCCACTTAACAATCATAAAAAAAAAAAAAAATACCCTTTTAAAGAGCATGATTTTTTTAATATACAGATTTTCTTTCAAAAATTTTGAGTATGTGGAGAATATATTTTTAAGGGATTTAAAATAAGTACTTTTGAATACAAAGGAATTTAAGGCAACCCATTAGTTGAGAATAAAATCACCTTTTATGGGTTGTTTATGTGTCATCATTTCATTGGTTCATTTATTGATGTGACTTGATGTGACTTACTTTATTGGCTAGTTTTTATTTCATTTTTAACTTTAATTCAAACAACTATTGGTACTTTGTTTCGCATAACTACTCACAGTCATTGGGCCATTCGCGATAACTGGCTCCTTTCCCTAACTATAATATCTGAAAAATTATGCTTAAGGCTCAATTTATGGCCCCGACATTATGGGGCCTTGTAAACGGAACGGGAAACAACCAACGGGCGGGAATAACTAACTACTAATAGCCTAAATGCGTTCCAACAGGGAATCTTAGGAGTTTATGTCTATCATCCCGAGAAGCGGTAAGGATGAATCCTACTCCATATGAATATCAAGAATCTTCTAGAAGCTTGGAAATAAGTAGAATATATGCATGAAGGCACTAGACTCTCTAAAATCATCAAATTCATCATCGAATCGATGACCACTCCTATGAAAGGAGACAAAAAATTCATTAACTTCCTTCTTTAAAATCAAAAATATTAAATCTCAACTAGATGGTTGCAATTGCAATCTTATCCAAGATCAATTGCTTAATTTTATAATTGTGATGAATATTCATGAAAAATTTAGGAATTTCATTTCTATTCTAAACTCTAAATATCAAAATGAATCTATTATTCCTAATTTTGATACCCTATCTACTCTTCTTATATAAGAAGAACAAGTAATGACTAATTTTGATTCAAAAGAGAATGTCACTCAAGCTCCCCTCTAAAATTAGAAAAAAATGTTCCAAAAATTGTGGAAATCAAAACTCTATACCAAATTTTAAATCAAACCCTAAACCCTCTTTAGCTCTACACAAATGGGAGTAGTAAGTAACAAAGCTTTAACCAAAAAAATTGAAGTTAAATTCAATGCAACTTGTAATAAATATGGCAAATTTGATCACAAAGAAAATGACTACTATCGGAGAACAAGAAAGGGTCAAATAACAAAAAAATTAAAAATAATAAAGGGAAAAGGTTTAACAATCAAAATCATGATTTAAACAAAATCATTTCTCTTTATAATGTACTTTATGCATTTAATGACAATGGATGGATCCTAGATAGTGTTGCCTCAAGACACATGACTTACATGTGTGATATCCTCACAGATGTAAAAGAATGACGTGAAAGAATCTATCTAGGGAGACTAACTCGGTCTAAAAGCGAAAAGTCGAGGTAAAGTCAAAATATCGGATGGGTTCATTAGTAATGCTTTGTTTGTCCCTAAACTTAAAAAGAACCTTTTATCATGTTCTCAATTGACTCAAGATAACTTTATTGTTACCTTATTTAAAGATAAATGGTTTATAAAAGATCAATCTAACTCCATTATTGTTGAAGGCATTCAAAAGAATGGCCTCTATATCTTTAATGATTTTTCTAATGAGACGTGTCTTTCCTCCCAACTTAGAAATGAAACTCAACTCTAGCATAAACGACTTGGTCATCTCAATTTTAGGAGTCTTGTTGACATGTCTCGTTTTAACCTTGTGGTAGGACTACCTAAAACAAAAGCTCATCATGACACTTGTGAAGGATGTTTACATGGTAAGCAACACATTCAACCCTTTCACAAGCATCATGACACAAATTCATCTTGTCCTTCAGTGCTAGTTCATGGTGATGTAAGGGGACCACTTGAGGTTGCCTCCTTAGTGGTGCTTTGTATGTTGTAACTTTTATTGATGATCACAAAAGGATGATTTGGACATGTTACATAAAGAAAAAAATTGAAGATATATCTAATTTTAAAGAATTGAAGCCCTAGCAGAAAACTCTTCCAACCTAAAAATTAAGAGATTAATAACTAATAATAGAGGTGAATACGTAAATATAGAGTTTGACATGTTCTACACTTTCCATGGAATTCAAAGAGAGTTAACTACTCCCTATTCTCCACAACAAAATGGAATAGCCGAAAGGAAAAATAGAACCATTTTAGAAATGGATACGACCATGATTCACTTAGCTAATGTTCCTAAATTTTTGTGGACAAAAGCTATGAACATTGTTGTCACATCCTAAATAAATTCCCTACAAAATCATTTCATCATACTACACCTCTAGAAATGTGGGTTAAGAAGAAACCAAATGTTTCCCATCTTTGGGTATTTGGTAGCCTACTTCTATTTTCATTCCTAAAGTAAAAGGAAGAAACTTGATCCTACCTCCTATTCCTGCATCTTTGTTGGCTATAGAGGAAGAACAAAAAGATTAAGGTTTAGGATTCATCTAAACAAGAGATCATTGAAAATATAAATGTTCAAATCCTTGAAAAACCATTTTGTGTGTCCTCGTTAGAACCCTCTCAAATTTCTCTCAATGAAGAATCTAATGTCCTATAAGAAGATGAATCGAATCATGGACATTATGAATAATGAGGTTGAGGGGGAGACATCACAAAGTCATAACCAATCAAAAAGACCTAAATGGGTTACATCCTTAATTCAAAATTCTAACCTTGAAAATCTTGACAAAATGACTAGAAGTCGGCGTACCTATTATGCTTTAATGAACCTTATATGAATGTGAACCCCAATCTTTCAAAGAAGCAAAACCAAGATGAAAGATGGAGGGAAGCCATGAAATTTGAATATGATGCTCTTACTAAAAATCAAACTTGGGAACTTGTCCATTCACCATAAAAAGGAATATTGTTGGATCTCAATGGTTTTATAAAATCAAATACAACTCCAAAGAACAAATTAACAAATTTAAGGCAAGGTTAGTTGCACATGAATTTTACTCAAAACCAAGAATTGACTATGTAAAAACCTTTGCTCTTATAGCAAAAATGAGCATAGTTAGAATACTTATTGTTCATACACCTCAATATGGTTGGAAAATGCACCAAAGGAGGTTAAGAATGCATTCATGAATGGTGATCTAAAAAAAAAAAATTGTATGTCTCAACCTAAAGGTTTTGAAGCACCTAGTAAATAACTTTATGTGTGTAGACTAAAGAAATCTCTTTACGGTCTGAAACAAGCTCCTAGAGCTTGGTACTTCACGATAAACAATTTCTTTAAAACTCTAAAATTTTCTAATTGGTTCTTTGATAATGATTTGTTTGTAAAAATAGAAGATAATCAAATTATTCTTATTCTTTTGTATGTCAATGATCTTTTCATAAACTGCTACTCTAGCTTAATTTGTCAAATTAAATCTAAACTAAAACAATATTTTGAGATGGCTGATCTAGGCCCGCTTCATCATTTTCTTGGCATGGCCATAATTCAGGATAAGACCTCAATAGTAGTATCTCAATCTCAATATGCTCATAACTTGCTCAACATATTTAACATGATTGATTGTAAACATGTAGCCATTCCTATTGAAATTGGTATAAAACTTGATCCAAAACCTACATGTGACAAAGCAAATCCTACATTATACAGCAACTTGTTAGTAGTTTAATTTATCTAACTATTACTAGGCCTAATATTTCTTATGTTATAGGTGTTGCTTCTAGATTTATGCAAGATCCATATCTAGATCATTGGAAATTAGTAAAAAGAATATTAAAATATATCAAAAGTACAATTAATTATGGTCTTTATTATTATTTTACAAATGATGCTAAATTATTTGGTTATTGTGATGTTGACTATGCTAGTAATATTATACATAGAAAATCTACTTATGGATATGTTTTTTAAGTTTGGTACTAGTGTTATCATTTAAAGTTGAATACATAAGTACTATGGAAGCAACTAACGAAGCCATGTGCCTAAAAAGACTGTTGGAAAAACTCCATATGGATGTCAAAGGAAGCACAAGACTTCTTTATGATAGTCAAAGTTGCATAGCTCTTACAAACAATTCAATTCAACATCAAAGAACAAAACATATAGAAATTCATATGCATTTTATCGAGAAAAAAATCTTCAATGGTGATATTGATCTTCAATTTTGTCCTACAAAATATCAAGTTGCATATATCTTAACCATGCCTTTATGTGTTGTGAAGTTTTGTAAGTTCAAAGTAATATTAGGCCTTTCAAAGCTTCCATTCAGGAGGGGTGCATGACAATGGCACCTAACAGCCTTATTGTATCTTCCTTCTCTATATTTGTTTTATACTATACAAAGCATAGTAAAATATCATCCTATGTGCTTTATATAAACATCACCCTATATGAGTTTACAAGAGAAACCAGAGAAGCATTTTGTTATGGAGATTTCTTGTATTATAAAAGGCTCGAGAAACCCATAGAAGGCTTCATGTATGCACTTATCTAGAAGGAACTTAGGGATAATATTTGTTAGATAATCCCATTGACATGCTTTATCCTAGAACAATCCTATATGGTTTAAGCCTTTAAGGATTGTAAATCATTTTGTAATATCCTCTTTCAAAAATAAACAGTCGAAACTAATCCTAATAAATTAATTTTAGTGCATAATGATTTTATTATAAGCACTTTAATTATTTATTAGTGATAAAGTAATAAAACAAATGTTCACTTTATTTTTATTTTTCCCTAAGGCAAAAATGTGACCCATATGGGGAATAAAGCAAGGGAAATAAAAATATTAAAATAAAGTGACTTTCCCCAAGTGGAGTGAGTTGATTGGGCTTTTGTGTGGGCTCATGTGCCAATTGCAATTATAAAAGGAGGTTGCCACACTTGGGAGAGACATTTTTGCATATTTTGATATCTGAATTTTGGTTTAGCTGATTGCTTTCCATTTTTACATTAAAGGACGAAAACCCTTTGATGTATTTGCATTAGAGGACGAAAACCCTCTATTGCCAAGGTTGAAGAAGAAAAAACTCTTCATCCTTTGTGTGAAGAATCTCTATTAGGAGTTTTATTTGACATCTCAACTAAGGTTTGAAGGAGGTATTGTGGCTGATTGAGCTGCATCAAGTAGCTATTTTCAAGCGACCCACTTGTGGGTGGAATTTGATCACCCTAGGGCATGGCTATTCCAAATCTGGTCTCTATTTGATTGAAGAAAAGACCCCAAGAAAACAAATCTTCATCCTTTGTGTGAAGAACATCTATTTCAAGTACAAAATCTAATTACATTGCAAACTTGTGGCATCTCCAACTAGGGTTTGAAGGAAAAGGTGTTGTGGCTGATTTCTACCTGCATTTCTCAGTTGTTTTCTAGAGGAGCGACCCACTTGTGGGTGGAATCTGATCACCCTAGGGCATGGCTGTTCCAAATCTGGTCTCTATCTTCATTGCCATAATTTTAGAGATCATTTTCAGCTTTGGTTGCATGTGATTTGGGCTTGGGAAACCTTCTTTTCCAGCCATTTTTGTAAGCTGAATTTTCTGCAGTCTTTTAATAAAATTTCAGCTCTTCTTTTTGGGTCAAAAATATATATATTTTGGTATTCATACATATATGATAAATTCTAGTTATTTTTGGCAACTATTGGATCAAGTTTAGATCAGTTTTGAGGTCATTAATCTCTAAGCAAGTCACCATTTCTAGAAGAAAATTCAGATCTGCATTTTTATCAATTATTTCTTCTATCAGTTGGTTGTTATAAATCAGATTTGCAGGTGTTCCTTTTGGGTTTAAATTATCCCATTGGGGACATTACAATGGTATCAGAGCGGTGATCCTTGCCATCCTGTGAAAGAGATCAGATTTGATGCACAAGGAAAAAACACCTCAAGTTTATCAAAGAAGAAATCAGACTCCAAAGAAAGGAACCATGGATGAGCAAGATCAAGAGAGCTCCTCCTACAGATGAGCTAAGTTTCATGCAAGTAATTACAAGGAGTCAAAGAGAGTTACAGCAGGCTATGAGAGAATCTCAAAGGGAAAGCCAAAGAGAAATGCAACATGTGTTGAGGGAATCTCAAAGGGAAATGCGTGATGCATTGACAAGATCAATCATGGACTTGGCTAAGGCTCTACATGGACACAATATATCAGCAAACCAAGGAGCAACCAACAATGGTGAAGGAAGCTCATCTCTGGACCAAGCAAAGACCTCCATCAAGCCTCCACCTCAAATATTCAGGGCCAAGTTCCTTCAAAAAGAGGAACAACCAATTGAGCTAGATCCAACCAAGTGACATTGAAGACATAGAGGCATGGGGTGAAGAATACGCTGCCCAGTTTCAGAGTGAGAGACATGTTGTCTTTCAGGGATTATTGCCAAGTGAAGAATAGTAAAGGCACAGAAAGAATAGAAGAGTTCAACAGGAGCAACCAAGAAGAGACATACAACAAAGGTTGGGAAAGGTAACTCTTCCTTCTTATGATGGTTCAGATAAGTGTTCAGCTAGAGCATGGTTACAAAAGTTAGATACATACTTGTCATTGAATCCCATGTATGAGGAAGAAGCCCTCAAATTTGCAACTTTGCATTTGGAAGGAGTAGCACATGAATGGTGGTACCATGGATTGATCACACAAGGGCATGGATCTATCACAACTATTGAAGAATTCAGTCAATGTCTAACAGAAAGGTTTGATAGAATAGATCCTAGAGATCCATTTCAGAGAATTGGCTCAACTCAAGCAAGAGGGATCATTGGACAAATATATTTATGAGTTTTAGAGACTTGCAGTGATGGTACCGGATGTAAGTGAAAGAAGACTTGTGTTGTTGTTCATTGAGGGACTAGTGGAACCACTTAGAGGCCTAGTCAAAGCTTTCAGTCCTCCCTCTCTACAAGGAGCTATCAAGAAGTCTTTGGATCTAGAAACTTCAGTTCCAAAAAGCAAAAATCTGCCTTTTGGACAGCCTAGGACTGTACCTTATGGACAGCAAAGGACAACACCTTTGGGGCAGCCAAAGGGGTCATTTGGACAGCCAAGACCTACTTCAAATAGTGAGCAAAGAGCACCAAATTTTGGGCAGCAAGGTAAGGCATTTCAAGGTAAATCTGATACAAAAGAATGGATGAAAAACAACAAGGAAATAGAGGCAAGGAATGAGCTAAGAAGGAAAAAGTTATGTTTCACATGTAAGGATCCATGGACACCGACCACCGTTGCCTTGGAAAAGGGGCAGCCCATTACATTGAGGTAATTTCAGATGAAGAAGAAGAAGAAGAGAGTGCTGATCCGGAAGAAGTTGAAGAGCAAGCAAAGGAAGAGGAAGTGGTTCCCACGGATGGAACACTAGCTACTTTATCTGGAGCACCTAGATACTATGCTTTCCGTGTGAGAGGTGTTCTTCATGGACAAAGGATCACCGTGTTGATAGATAGTGGAGCTACACATAACTTCATTGATGAAAGCTTGGTTACAAGGATGGGATTGAAGATGGAAGATTTCCAAGGCTTCAATGTGATAGTAGTGGATGGATACTCACTTTCATGCACAAAGAAGATCCCACAACTTGAGCTCACTCTAGGAAGACATAAGGTAAGAGATGATTTTTATGTCATTGGCATTGGTGAAACAGATGTAGTCCTTGGTGTACAATGGCTGCAATCTTTGGGTGAATTCACTCAAAATTATCAAACTATGGAGTTGAAATTCAAGGTGCAAGACAAGGAAGTTATTCTACAAGGTATGAGGAATGGTGCTCCCAAGTTGTGACCGCCAAGAGTATGGAAAGATCCTTCAAAAGAGGGCAGATTGCATGGGCTGCACATTGTTTGGTAAGAAATACATCCTCTTTTTTCATCACAACAGTCCTATCATGTTGATATTCAGCCTATTTTGGATAAGCATGCTAAGGTGTTCAATGATTTACCTCATGGATTGCCTCGGATAGAGGATTTCAGCATATTATTGAGTTAGAACCGGGTTCTACTCCGGTAATATCTTCTCCTTACCGCCATCCAAGGGCCTTCAAGGAAGAGATAGAGAAAGTAATCAAGGAGTTGTTAGATATGGGTCTCATAAGACCAAGTTCTAGTCCTTTGCTTCTTCGGTTGTTCTTGTGAAGAAGGATGGGACCTTGAGGATGTGTGTTGATTACAGGTTGTTGAACAAGAAGACAATCAAAAATAGGTACCCCATACCAGGATTGATGAGTTACTTGATGAGTTGCATGGAGCAAAGTGTTCTTTTCCAAGATTGATCTAAGGTCCGGGTATCATCAAATCCGGGTAAGAGAAGAGGATGTCCACAAGACAACCTTTAGATGTCATTTTGGTCATTTTGAATTCCTAGTAATGCCTTTTGGGTTAACCAATGCCCCCACTACATTTCAGTCATGTATGAATCATGTTTTTAGAGAGCATTTGAGGAAGTTTGTATTGGTATTCTTTGATGACATTTTGATTTATAGTAAGTCATGGGAAGAGCATTTGAAGCATTTGGATATGGTGTTAAGCATTTTGGAACAACAATCTCTCTTTGCCAAATTATCAAAATGTGAGTTTGGAATGGAGGAAATTTTGTATCTTGGACATGTCATCAATGCTCAAGGAGTACAAGTGGATCAACAAAAGATCCAAGCTATCATGGATTGGCCTCCTCCCACCACATTGACTCAACTAAGGGGATTCTTGGGTCTTTGTAGCTACTACCGGAGGTTTGTGAAAGGATTTTCACAACTTTCAGCCCCCTTGACAAATTTGACAAAGCATGGAGCTTTCAGCTGGTCACCTTCAGCCCAACAAGCATTTGACAAGCTCAAAAAGGTAATGAGTTCATGCCCGGTACTTGTTGTTCCAGATTTTTCAATTCCTTTTGTTGTTGAATGTGATGCATCCGGAGATGGTATTGGGGTTGTTTTGATGCAAAATAAGCATCCAATTGCATTTGAGAGTAGAAAACTCAAAGATGTTGAGAGAAATACTCCATTTATGACAAGGAAATGTTGGCAATCATGCATGCCTTGGTGAAATTCCGGCAATACTTAGTTTGTGGCAGATTTGTGGTGAAGACGGATCACAATAGCTTGAGGTATTTTCTCAACCAAACTGATTTGAATGAAAGACAACAAAAGTGGGTAAGTAAAATTCAGTCTTTTGACTTTGATATTGAGTTTATGAAAGGAAAAATAACATAGTAGTTGATGCATTGTCAAGGAAGCCATATTGTTGTTCTATGACAGAAATTACAGCAGATTGGAGGGCTGTTATAACAAGTTGAATATGCAAAAATCAGTTTGCTAGTGTTGTCCTAGAAGGGAAATTGAAGATGAAAGGTACAAGGTGGTTGATGGCATTATACTCTACAAAAATAGAGTCTATTTGATTCGGAATCCAAGGTAAAACATAAGATTTTGGAGGCTATGCATGACTCTCCTTTGGCTGGTCATCCGGGGTACTTTAAAACATACAAACAAATTAGGGAGAAATTTGTTTGGAAAGGGCTCAAAGGAGAAGTTCTTCAACACATAAGGGAATGCCTCACATGCCAACAAAGTAAAGGGAACATGAATTTCCAGCAGGTCTTTTGCAGCCTTTGCCTATTCCAAATAAAAAATGGGAGAGTATTTCTATGGATTTCATTACCGGACTTCCCATGGTTCAAGGTAAGAGTGTTATTTATGTTGTGGTGGATAGACTCACTAAGTATGCACATTTTTTCCTCTTCCCACTAAGTTTGATGGACCACTAGTGGCTGGGATATTTTTTAAAGAAGTTTTCAGACTTCATGGGCTGCCAAAGAACATTGTGAGTGACAGGGACAAGCAGGTTTATGAGTTCTTTTTGGCAAGAACTCTTTCATCTTTCAGGCACAGAGTTGACTCCTAGCACAAGCTACCATCCCCAAACGGATGGGCAAACTGAAATTGTCAACAAATGGATAGAAGGGTACTTAAGGAGTTTTGTAATAGGTCAACAATCAACTTGGATCAAGTGGTTATATTTGGGGGAGTTTTGCTACAATACTTCCTATCACATGTCTATTGGTATGTCACCCTTCAAAGCTTTGTATGGTTATGATGCTTTTTTCTTTTGTGGATATTGTCATTCGGATAGTAGAGTTCCAGGGGCTAAAGATTTGGTACAACAAAGCCAAGACATCATGAAAGCACTCAAGGATAACCTCTACATGCCCAAAATCAGCAAAAATTGTATGCAGATCAGCAAGAGTTGAGAGGTCATTTGAGGTAGGAGATATGGTTTTTTTGAGGTTGCAGCCCTATAGACAATCTTCCCTCAAAGGGAAAGAGAGCTGAAAAGTTAAAACCAAGGTTTTATGGTCCCTACAAAGTCATAAGGAAGGTGGGAAATGTTGCTTATGAACTAGAGCTTCCGGCACAAAGTAAAATTCACAATGTCTTTCATGTTTCATGCCTCAAAAAGGCATTAGGACAGCACATCACTCCTATTGAGCTGCCCCCTCTTGATGATGAGGCAAATTGGTTCTAGAACCGGAAGCCATAATGGAGGTTTGTGAAAAGAAGTTGAGGAACAAGATCATAAGGGAATATTTGGTTCGATGGAAAGGTTTACCTCTTGAGGATGCTACATGGGAAGGTGCAGAAATTTTGGAGCATCCAAGTTTGCAATTGCTTGAGGGCAAGCAATTTGGGGAAGGGAGGATTGTAATATCCCCTTCTCAAAAATAACAGGTTGAAGACCCTTAGCCTATTCTTTGTTTCCGATGGCTAAGGGGTAGAAAATAAGGGAAACTAATCCTAATAAATTAATTTTAGTGCATAATGATTTTATTATAAGCACTTTAATTATTTATTAGTGATAAAGTAATAAAACAAATGTTCACTTTATTTTTATTTTTCCTAAGGAGAAAATGCGACCCATATGGGGAAATAAAGCAAGGGAAATAAAATATTAAAATAAAGTGACTTTCCCCAAGTGGAGCGAGCTGATTGGATTTTTGTGTGGGCTCATGTGCCAATTGCAATTATAAAAGGAGGTCGCCACACTTGGGAGAGACATTTTTGCATATTTTGATATCTGAATTTTGGTTTAGCTGATTGCTTTCCATTTTTACATTGAAGGACAAAAACCCTTTGATGTATTTGCATTAGAGGACGAAAACCCTCTCTTGCCAAGGTTGAAGAACGAAAACTCTTCATCCTTTGTGTGAAAATCTCTATTCAGGAGTTTCTATTGAGTTTCAAGTACAAAATTTGAATTCCAGCAGTGTTTGAAGACCCTAAATTGCAGATTTGTGGCATCTCCAACTAGGGTTTGAAGGAGAAGGTGTTGTGGCTGATTTTTATCTGCATTTCCAGCTGTTTTCTAGAGGAGCGACCCACTTGTGGGTGGAATCTGATCACCCTAGGGCACACGGTTGTTCCAGATCTAGTCTCTATTTCATTGCCATAATTTTAGAGATCATTTTCAGCTTGTTGCATGTGATTTGGGCTTGGAAACCTCTTTTCCAGCCATTTCTGTAAGCTGATTTTCTGCAGACTTTTAATAAAATTTCAGCTCTTTCAAAAAATATATATTTTGGTATTCATACCTATATGATAAATTCTAGTTATTTTTGGCAACTATTGGGTCAAGTTTAGATCAGTTTTGAGTGCCATTAATCTCTAAGGCAAGTCGCCATTTCTAGAAGAAAATTCAGATCTGCATTTTTATCAAATATATCTTATATTGGCTGTTATAAATCAGATTTGCAGGTGTTCCTTTTGGGTTTATAAATTATCCCATTGAACATTACACATTTTTATAAATTTTGGCAGCATTATTTGTGGGTTTTTTACCTTTATGGTTTTCCAACATTAAAATTATGTGTTCTTGTGTTATTTTAAAATCCTGTATATTCATATTTTGTATTACTGTAGTTTACATATTTGTACTTAATTTATAACCTATCATAATTCTTGGAAAGCGTAAAATCATGAATCCTCATTTATTCTGACAGTTATGAGGGCACTCTTAGCACAAGTGCGAGATTGTACAGATGTGCACAGATCAATTTATTTAAGATACAATTACTAGTAATAATAATTAATGCCTTCATTATGGTGTTATGTGTTTTCTATCCTTTTCAAATCTATAAGCTCAAAATTACAATATTTATCAATGTTGAAAATTGTGATTGTAAAACATTCAATTTCTTGTTGTATTGATGTAGTTTAGCTTATTACCTCTCAGTACATTATTTGAAGGAAATAACTTACGCTAGTGTCCATGGATGAACAAAAAGGTCAATGGGACTTGAACATACAATTCATATAAATAGCATGGGGAAGGGAAAGGAAGCTACAAAACTAATTAAAAGCATAAAAAGAGACTCCTATCAAGGGGATTCATTCTGAAATAGGTTAAACATTAACATGTCAATACAATAATGTCATATATTACAAGCACTATATATAGCCATGAGAAAGGAAGACTCGTTGCCTAAGAAGTTAGGATTGATGAAGACCATGGCTAGTGGTGAAGAATGCTTGTATTAGAAGAATTTAGCTTACTGTACAATCATTTACTTAGGAAGATGCTTTAAGTAATCCCTTTGCTTTATCTTGCATATTGATACGTGTTTGAGTCCAAATCTTCATATGACATTTTATTCACTCAAGGACAACATACTTTCAATTTCAATGTCTCCTATATTTTTGGAGTAAGCAGGTAAATAAACAGAAGCACTGATGTATAGTCTAATTGTCCAATCTAAGATCATATTCTAAAGAATACCTCGAGGATAAAAACATTTAGGATCATCTATTTTCCAATTTTTCACTAGTGCAAAAGAAAGGAAGGAAGATATAGGTAAAAACTTCAAATGAACAGTTTTTAGTAAGGCAACCTTATTAAGAAGGAAACACCAACTATAAATGCTCAGCCCTTGAATTTATGTTACAAGTTGGCACTCACTGTATTCATATCTACTGAGAGTAAGCCTTCAAGATTCTTTAGACTGGGCACAACGAGTCTGCCATAAGATTAGACCATCTATTAGAAGTTCAATTCAAAATGGTGTGTAATGTTACACAAATTAATTAGCTATCTATGCATTTATTTCATTGGTTATATGTAGTAAGTGCAAATATTACTATTTATAAGGATATCTGTAAAGATAACAACATATGTTTAGAACTAATATTATTATTTTTGTAGAGCTTATTAGTAAAGTTTGCAGACACAGAATGTAGCCAAACCCAGATCAATGCAGCTTTGTTTGATAATAAGGCATTAATTAGATTAATCCTCAGAAGATAGAATGGCATATATCTCTTACCAAAAACAAATCCAAAGTCTTTTAAATCTTTTTCAAATGATTTGCATACTTATAGCTTCACCCCAAGAAGATTCTTACATTATATATATTCAATCATGCACAACGAAACACAATGTCATTCAAGTGCAAAAAAATTTATAGAATTCAAGTGTACAAAAACTTGTAGAACATGGGAAATGAATAACATGCAAAGTTTTTGCAGATACAACATAGTAAGAGCAAGTAAGCTTCAACAATTTTCTCATAGCAATAGGATAAAAGATTCTTTGCTACTTTTCCAACCTGATTCAATTACCACACGTGAATGTATAGTATATGGTATATACTACCGATTGGAGACACCGATATACTCTGGCAATTATAAATAGCAAAAAAATACTTATAAATCCAAAAAAAACTAACATCATAATAGATGGCCTCTTGTAACTCCACTAGGGTAGCAAATGTAAGAGGGTCAACTAGTGCATAAGCAACTTAAACTCCTAGTTCAATTCAACATAGTGACTCACCCTTTCATATCTTTAAACGTATAACAGGGGTAATAAAGTATTGAATAAAGTTTGGCCTTCCTAGAAGAGTTGTAACGAATAGAATGTGTGACTTTTCATTAGAAACCTCACATTTTTCCATGAATGCAACTTATTGAATGTATTGGGGTATAGTTAACAACTAGTAATTTTCCCACTCTATTTTGAAAATCACCTTCTAGTCTAAGACTTGAGGACTATATTGTTTACATCAAATAATATAAATGTTATGGATGGTACATTTGTGTATTATGTGTTATACATGCATGTAGCACGTGTAAGTTAGAGTATTATTTCCAATTTAGTCTAAAAATAACTATCACGCATGTGGCTAACACTGACCTGCACGGATACAGATACGGGTATGGATACAGTGCAGGTTCGGTATGCTGAAACGGAAAAAATTTTAAAACCTCGGGTGCAGTACACTTTTGGGTTATATATATATATATATCATATATGCATATAAAATTATAAATTTAAAGAAACATTTGCATACTTATTGAAATTTAATACTCATACAACTTAAAATCATTCATAGAACATGAAAACAAATTTCCAATACTCGAGAATTGAGACTTGGGTTTGTATTGATTCATAGTGTTCAAAACATAATAGTTAATAACATAGACTGCATTATAGATTTGATAATTCATTATTAATGCCTTAAGCTTGAGTTAGACGTATCATTGGACATTAAAAAAATATTTAAAGTCATGAAATATTTTAATTTCTTTTTCAAACCAAAGGAGGGCAAAACAGCCTCTTGTCAAGGCAAGGATCTTGTCATTATATTTCTAATTCGACGAAATCGATTTGTAGGCTTGGCACCTAATGTCAAATGAAGAGAAGATAGGCTTCCCAACCACCAAGTGCTTCACTTGTTCCCATGCCTTCCAAATTGACTGAAGAATAAAGGACCCATGAGGAGCAACAAGAAAGCCCCCAAATAGTAAGTCAACCAAATGAAGTCATTTTCATCTCTCTCGACCCTTCAGAGCCTATTGGCAATATTGAATCTCACACAAACTTTCCAAAGTTCAATTCCAATCAAAGCCCTCATGTTTTATTTATTTTTTTGCACTTAAAAAAAAAAAACTATGGGTACTTTGTGGGTACATACTCACATGCCCCTGGCACGTCCCAGTACGGAAATCCATACCAGTGGATGTACCCAGGGCCTATGGGTACGTACCCACAGCGTACCTAGGGCATACCCATACCCAAAACGTACCCAACCTAGAACAAGGGGGTCTAGGGCGTTTCCGTGCAGTCTAGGCTAACACGAAAGTAATTTTCATTTGAGAATCAATACTCTTTCATTTTTTTGAGAGGATTTTTGCATGTCACTCTTCTTGTTGTCTTTTCAAGCCTAAGTTATCACACATGCCGTCAGTGCGGGACTTTAAGAACTGCATGCATTAAATTCAGCACTCTCGAGGTGGTTTAAGCCTATAAGCATGGCCCTCTTTGAATAAGGTTCTGAGGTTTTGAATGGTAAGCCTCATCCAGGATTTCCCATAGTCGTCTCAGTTTTTACACCTTTTCAATTAGTTGTTCTTCCTCTTTGTCATTTTCCCCTATTTTGGTGGTCATGTTGTGTTTTACTGTGCACCTAGGTCGTGATGGCCTCAGGCCATGCCCGAGCCCTCCCAAGTCAGCTGGGACATTCTCGCTCCCCTATTGATGAACAGTTTGTTGCTATTAATGGCGATTCGGGGATGGACACTCAAGATTCTTGTGTTTATAGTAGACGTGTTCATTCTAGGTTATGGGAGAGGGACTCATGAGCCCTCGTCCCCTTTGCTAGTGTTGATGAAGGACTCAACCAAGCTCTTGACTGTAATACTACTACTCATGAACCGACAGGTTCAAACACAAAGAATGACGCAACTATGGGTGTGTAGACACTAGGTAACGAGTTAACTATGTTTTCTCCTACTCAAGCTGATATGAACATCCACCATTCTTAGGCAGATGACATTGACAATGCTGGTGCACCTCTATCTGCCTTGGCTAGTATGAAATCTCCACTCTGCATAACCCTATTCTAGATAATGTGGATCATTGCCCTCACCAAAGCAAGGAGGAATTTAGCTTTCATTTGTCCAACAACAAAAAGTATATGGAAGGCAGGCAGAACTTTGAATGTCCCAGAGTTGTACTATCCTTTCTTTGCCATATGTTGGATGACGCATCCTTCAAAAAATGGTGTATGCTCAATTGGGAGGCAAAAGGAATTTCTCTACAATCTTAATGGGGGCTAGGTTTCAAATACGTTTGATTGTTGTTCAACTCTGAATTGGCTGACAGACAGGTATTACAATACAGCACATGGAATATTGTCAGCTCTCTTGCTTATGTTAAATCTTGGAGAGCAGATTTTAACATAGGAGATAAAGGACAAGCTAATTATCCACTCTGGTTGGAATTTCCTATGCTACCAGCTGATTTATGTTCCATTTGTATATCTATTTGCTACTCATTTTGGCAAGATTCTCATTCCTGATGGCAAACGGAATTTTTCACCCCAATTCACATGTTTGTGTTGAGGTGGATTTAAAGAGAAAGCTTCCCCACCCATTGCCATACTAATAGTTGATGGTATCCGTCATCAAAAGGTGCGCTATTTGAATCTACCTAATGCTTTCTTTGCCTACAAGCACAACATCATTTCATTTGGGACTTCCCTCTTCATCGCGCCTCCTCAAATCCTATCCAGATAAAGGTGAAATTGTTGTTGTTGATCCCGAGGAAAGACCTCCCAAGATTCTAATGAAGTAACATGGGAAAAGTAGAATAAAGAGCAACACAATAAACATCAGCTCCATCCCTCTTCCAAACAGCTGAGAATAGTTAAGAGTGGTGGGAATGTAATGTTTCATCATAAAGATGGAGCTGCTGCTCCATAAGTAGTTCATGGAGGTTTTGCGAGCAATCATAATCATGCTAATTTTCCCCTTCTTCCATAGCTTTTTCTTCACCAATGCAGGCCAAAGATTCTACAAAAGAATGGAAAGTGAAATACAATAAATGGAAAGAGGTTTCTTCTCCAGACTGAATGAAAAGACAGCACCTCCTTGAGAGTCCACCACCCCGAACTATTTCAAGGAGGTCGTTATTTGATCCCCAAAAACAATATTTCTGCTTGGTGGATAGCAACAGATTTAGTACTTTAGGTAACCCTCACTTTCTTGAATGAAGCTCTCCTTTGTTTTTGGAATGTTAGAAGGATCACTATCCCAAGTCATAAGCAATTTGTTAGAAGTGTATTGCAAAGATTTAGGTCGGATGTAGTCTTTCTTCAAGTAGTCGAATCAGCTAGTTTTGAGTTGAGAAACTGAATGAACTATTGTTAGAACGGTCCATTTTGGTCGTCAAATCACTTTCAAGGAAGTGGGGGTGTTGTTCTGGTGATATCCCCTTCTTTACAGCGATTTGTTGTAGGACAGGGTATGGAACCTATTTACTCCATGATAAGTGGAGTTTTTGCTCAGTTTATGCTCCAAATCTCAGTGTTGAACGCACTCTATGGGATTGGCTTACTTCTTCTTGCCTGTTGCGGAATGGATTGTTGGGAAAGATTTCAATATGGTTGAATGGGAAGGAGATCGAGTTGGTGGTGTGGATTTTGTTGTGTCTGGATTAGAAATGATAGTCTGGGATAGATGCAAAGCCTCCGTTCAACTCTGCGATCCAAACTAGGGAAAGAAAGGTTTGGAGAAATCTGATTGGTACACTTGGTGTAATCTGCAAAGGAAGAGACAGAATTCAAGCACCTCTTGACCGGTTTTATGGACCTCAAGAGTTTCTATTTTCAGGCCCTTCTAGTCCAATCGACGTGTTGATTGGGGAAAAAAGTTCAGATCATCTCCCTATTCAGAATTTCCTTTCAAAGGGACATTCTAACACAGACATTCACTCTTCCTTGTTTAAGTTGAATGTGTCACATCTCCCGATTTTTGTGCCTTAGTTCATCATGTTTGGAATCTGGTTCCTAGACCCAATGGTGGTACAAGATGGATTATCTGGTAGGAGTCTATTATCTGCATAACCATTAAATTCATTAGAGGATGGGGACATATGATGGCTCGAAGACATGGACATGATTTCCAAACAGCCAAGCACAAGTTAGTGTATCTTCATAATAAATCACTACAGGAAGAGGCTGACTGTTTAGATGATATTATTTGCAGGGAAGAGGAATATGTGGCACACAAAGCACAAATTTGTGCCCATCTTTACCGGATTCAAGAGGGAGATGAATGTTCTAAAAATTTCTTTCACCATTTGAAAAGGAAAACATATCTTCTGAAAAGGTGCTTGTTCTTTGTAGACCAGATGGATCTTTAGAAGAAAATCCAGTGGGCATTAGACTTTTATTTCAGCAGATGGGGATGTATGATGGCTCGAAGACATAGACATGATTTCCAAACAGCCAAGCACAAGTTAGTGTATCTTCATAATGAATCAGTACAGGAAGAGGCTGCCTGTTTAGAGGATATTATTCGCAAGGAAGAGGAATATGTGGCACTCAAAGCACGAATTTGTGCCCATCTTTACTGGATTCAAGAGGGAGATGAATGTTCTAAAATTTTCTTTTACCATTTGAAAAGGAAAATATATCTTCTGAAAAGGTGCTTGTTCTTCGTAGACCAGATGGATCTTTAGAAGAAAATCCAGTGGGCATTAGACTTTTATTTCAGCAGATTTTTTCACCTTATCATACTTCGTCTGCTATAATGCTATTATGACAACTCAGAGTAATTGTCTTAAGGTGATCTCGAACAAACTGACTGCTTGTGATCGCAACAAACTTGATTCTAATTCCTCAAAGGAAGAATTGCATGCTGCTCTTTCCTCGATGCAGAATGGCAAAGATCCAGGGATTGATGGTCTACCTTGTGAATTCTATAAGGAAATGTGGGCCACAGTTGGCGATGATTTCAGCTATTTTTCAGGCTCATTTTCAGAATTCTTCAATCAAGGTTTAATCAAACTGATCCCTAAATCTTCAGACAGAGATACCATTAGTGGATGGAGGCCTATCACTCTTTTAATTGTTGCCTATAAAATCCTTTCCAAGGCCTTGGCACTTAGAATGCGGAACATTATCTGCCGGATTGTCCCCAAAGAACAAACAGGTTTTGTTGAAAGACAGTTCATTCTAGACACTATATTATCGGTTTGGGAAGCTATGGATTGGGCAAAAGAAACTGGAAAGCAGATCCTCTTCCTCAATATAGACTTTGATAAAGCCTATGACAGAATTAATCGGACCTTCATTACTGACATACTATTATGTTTTGGCTTTGGATTTAGATTTGTGAAAATGGTGGGCACGTTTTTCTCATGTGCTTCTTCCTTTGTTTCTGACAACAATATCATTTCCCACGCATAGTACTTCATCACTTCATTAGACAACACTTCCTGTTTTCACCTTATCTTTATGTGTTTACTGCTGATGCGTTGGGTTATTTACTAGAAGCTGCTTGTAATCAGGACAGTGTTAGAGGTATTTATTTACCTGATGGTTCACAGATGCTTAATAATCATTTTGCTGATGATTCTCTTCTTTCTATTCAAGCAACCTGTGACTCAATTGCGGGCCTCACGGACTTCCTATATACCTTCTATGCTGCCTTTAGTGCCATTGTTAGCACAAATCAGAATTTTGGCTTGTCAGCTCTAATGTTTTACTTCCTTGGATTCGAACCGAGTGGACTTTTGTTCAGCCTGGAGTTATTTTCAAATACTTAGGCATTCCTTTTGGCTTGGACCTCTTCCCAGTGAGTATATGGGATTGGGTTCTTCAAATGTTGTAAAATAAGCTCGTTTTCTGGCAGAACAAAGATTTTTCTTGACAGGTAAATTGACAGTATTGAGCAGAATACTACAGGCATCTCATGTTTATTATGTTTCATGTTGGCTTCCTTCCAAAACTCAATTTCTTCATCTTGAAAAGATTTTGAGAACTTACCTTTGGTCCAAATATGGTGGCACCTGAGGTCTTCCTTTGATATCGTGGGCTATTGTATTATGCCCAAGGAGGAAGGTGGTTTGGGGTTAAGAGATATTGCCACTCAAGGCTGCATTCTTGCAGCTAAATAGGTGATATGATGTTTGGAGGGTTCTTCTTCTTGGCAGATTCTTATGTAGCATAGACTTTTCTCAATGCATCATCTGGGTAAAATTAGGGGCTCTTTTGGACTCTGTGATATTATTGCAGATCCAAATAATTTTCAGATTGAAGGATCTTTTGTTTTAAGGAGTATCTGGGCTGCATGGAAACAAGTGGCAGGTTTACTTACTTGGAGAGTCTCTGGTAGTCGCACTAGCTGGGATTTGGCTAATGAACCAATTTGGATGTGGAAATTCCAGGATATGTCTTTAGCTAATATCCCACATTTTTCAGGCACGCAAGTTCAATAAGAAGGAAAATTTTCAGGAAAGATTTATGGGATACCACTACACAAACCTGGAAAGACTGGCAGTCCTTCGCCAGTGAGTTCACACTATCCTCTGCAAATCGGTCTTCCATAAAGGATCTTCAAAACCTTATTCCTTAAGAGGACCTATTTAAGTTGAATTTGGAGATAAAAGGTCTTATTGGCAAGATTGGCATTGGATCTTTGACCATCCCATATCTCAGTATGACACACATCAGTTTTATCATCTATTGCATAAGAAATGCACTCTTGCACCAGTCCTCAATACTAGATGGGTTGCCTTAGATGCAGAAGCCTTGTGGGTTTGTCGGCTCCATAGTGTGTGGACAGTCAGGGTCTCCTATAAACTTTGAGTCTTTGCTTGGCTTGTGATATATTAGGGGCTTCCTGCAAAGGCTCGTTTGTCCAAGAGTGGTCTTACCAATGGTCTATGTCTTCATTGCTCTAAACTGGAAATAATCAAACACCTTTTGTGGGACTGTCTTTTTGCTAGATCCTGTTGGAAGTTTGTGCAGTCCAGTCTATCAGCTATTTTTCAAGGAGCTCTTCATTGGCGGGAAGCTTTGTTGGGTGACTCCAATACTCTTATATATGTTCCTTTTAGGAGTATTTGGAATTGTGTATGCATTTTTGTTTTATTCATTATTTGGAAACTTAGATGCAATCATGTCTTCAGGAATGAGGTATGCAATTTGGCTGATTTCTGTCACACTTGGAGAAGTGAAGTTAGAATGCAATTACTTGCTAAAGGATATCTCTTGATCAAGGAAGCTAAACAATTTGATCCTAGAGATTATTCTGCTTTTATTGTTGTCCTTGTTGCTTTAAGGACTAAGTTGTGATTTTCATTGTACATACCGCTGTACAGCTCATTCTTTGTACAACCCTTTGTTGTAAATATTGTTTTTGTTAATATATGAAGCATCTATTCAAAATAAAAAAGTATGGCCCCCATTCATCCAGTTGCAACTTTTGCTGCAGAAGGAGGGCAAGAATGGCACCCAAGCATGCATGAAAGTTTGATCCAAAAGTAACGACAAGGTAATGAGTCGGTAACTCTTTCTTAGCCTGTTGATGTGTTGCTTAATGTTGTTTTTGTTGAGCTAGTCTTTAAATGGTTTGAAAATAATTATCTTATTGATTATTGTGTTGGCCGCATTCCTTCAAAGGACTATCTCCAAACCTAAATCAAGCACCATTGGGAGCCCAATGGGATTCGGGCCTCTAGAGTTAGAAACCTCATCAAGCATTTCTTTCTCATTTCTTTCAAAAACCTCGCAAGTGCAAGCCTCGCTCGCCAAGTCAAGCTACCGGTTCATGATAAACACTCTCATGGTGCTTTCCCCTTGGACCCAGAACTTTAAAGTCATTGAACAAGTGTCCCTCAAGGTCCCCGTTTGGATTGAGCTTCCAAGCCTTCATGTTCCTATCTGGTTTTTCATACAAAAGATTGTTAAACCTATTGGGCATGTTATCTATAATGAAGTTGACCACTTCTACTATACTCGACCAAACAATTGGGTTTAAGTTGAGGTGGAGCTCACAAAATACTTAAAGGAGTCTACTCTACTCGACCAAACAAATGGGTTTGTGTTGAGGTGGACCTCACGAAATACTTAAAAGGAGTCTACTCGACCAAACAAATGGGTTTCTGTTGAGGTGGACCTCATGAAAGACTTGAAGGAGTCTATCGACATCCAAATTAGTTCTGAGCACTAAGCAAAAGGTTATGTCTATTAACCTGCCCAACACATGCTTTTGTTGCCAAGCCCCCACCCTAGGATTCGTGACTATCCCCCGATAGCTCGCTCTAAGCCCACCACTAGACCTTCACCAGCCGAAAAAGTAAGCAATGACAGAAAAGATGGTTGGACCACCATTGTTAACCAAAATTCATCCACTAGGAATACAAACCGTAAATTGCCCAACACAATTTCCAATGGCAAACCTCAACCGAACACGTGAAAACTAGAGAACATCCTTCCCTCTCCTCTATTGGTTGTCCCTGTCCAAAACCCTCCAATCATCCCTCATAGAAAAGTCTCCTAAGAAAACTCTATGCAAGTGACTGTTTTTGAGGTTCGGACCTCATCAACAATTGCTCAACCCTCTCCGCATTCTTGCAGTCCACCTCATGGTGGAAAATTGGAAATGATTCAGCTCGAGGAGATCATGGGGCTAAACGTCGCTCCATTTTGGTCAAGGATTTTATCTTGGAAACTAGCCCCTCTTTTATCTAATAGTTTTGCAGCTCTGGAATCTAATGCAGGGTATGAAGAAGTGGACAAGGGGAACTTCACATGGAAGAGTTTCCTACACAAATTTTATATCACGGAATGTAAGAGGTCTCACAATCTCCTCACAAGAATTCTTTGTGTTCACATGTCAGCAGATTGGAAATCTAGATTTTGTTTATTTGCAGGAATTTAGATCTCAGATTTCATACTTACGAAATCTTTGAAATATATTTCATCAAACGCAACACACTTCCATGGTTCTCATGAAGATGGTCATAGTGGTACTAGTATTTTAGTCTCTCCAAAATTTGCATCCTTGGTTGTTACATCGGGTGAAGATCCGTCACATATTCTTGATATTAATAAACACTCCTTTGGCATCGTTAATGTTTATGCCTCTAATGATGACATGGAAAGATCACCTTTATGCCAACGGTCAGCAGATAATTTGCCGTTGGCTTCCGGCTTGACTGCAGGAAATTTAATATGATTGAGCTTCCCGAGAACAAAGAGAGCGACCACCCAATGCGGTGGTGCGTGGGAGAACATGAAGCATGGTTTTATTTTAAAAATCATTAGGGGTTGTACGACCCTCCCTCCCACCAACAAGCATTTACTTCTTAGCCTTGGTTTACATGGTCCAACTTCTAGGCCAGAAATGATGGGTTCTCAAAAGACTTGCTCGTGTTATGTTTTCCAAGTAGTACCTGTTTGAATTTTACATCTCCAGCAGGGTTGTTGTCAACGCCCATCAAGAGATTGTGCTTTCCAATCACAATCCCATCACCTTCTGGCTGATTTGGGGAAATGCTCAACTCAAAGTGCCATGTACTTAATTCTTTCTTTGCACATCTCTCTTAGACCACAAAGGAACCATCCAACTCGTGACCAAGGTGTGGAAACTTTTACCACATCCTCCCTATGTTGTCAATTGGTTTGAGTGGCGGAATGATGCAATTAACCGCACTGTCACCTTTTTCCTCTACTTTGGAAAATGGGTGGCTTGGGTTCCCAAGTGGGTCAACTATGTGCCACACAAAGAATTTCAAAGAGTTTTTGCTCAACTTGAATGCATCCCCTTTTATCCTTAGCTACAATATATAGCCGGAGTTTTTGCTCAAATTCATCTTGCGAAGTATAGTATAAGAAAAACCTCAAAATTGTAACCTTTTCATTTTATGCAAAAAAAGGGTGAGCACCCCAATAGAATCTCTCAATTTATAAATCAAAGAAAACAAAAAATAGCTCTGAACTTGACATCCATGACACAGTATGAGATTACACACCAGAATGAGGTCAAAGCAGCCATAAAAGACCACACAGAGAAAGTAGATGTGGATCATCAATATGTGATGAATGAGCACCTAAGTACAAAACAGTGCTTGATGGCTGCTTTTCTATACGTGTCCATTTACAAAATTGAACCACCATGTTGGAGAAAAAGGAGATGAAGTATAAGGATTTTGAAAAAGTAATGCCACTCTAGTTTCTTTAGTCAATTTTCTCATAGATGAAAAGAGTCTTGTTATAACAGCACTGCAGACTTCTAATAATCAGTCTTTACGATGGATGTGAACTTGTTAACCGATCAATGTTTAGTTCCAGATACACCAATACACACACACACACACACGACATCTGCAAGAATTTTTTTAAAAGTTCTCAATTCATTTGCAGAAGTCGGGAAAAAGACAAGAAAACAAGGTATGCCATTGATTTCAAAAGACTCTCACATGACAACACACTATGAATTGTCACTAAAAAATAAGACGAAACAACTATTGGTAACGAGGATGTTCAGGATGCAGTCATGTCAACCACTAAAATTGGGATGATTGAGAAGCAGTTGCTGGGGGAAGCTCATAACTGGAAAAAAATTCAACATATATGGAAGTGATTGCTTGAGTAACAAATTCATCAAAGTTAGGTCAACATCTCAATAAGTTTCACCGGAGTGATTTTTCTCATGTTTTCAACTGGGTGGACTTAACCTCTTGGCATCAGGGGTAAATAAGACTTGGGGAATAAAATAGGGGAGCCCCACTCAAACCATAGGGAAATTTCCCAGCTTTTACAGTTAAGCTCAATTTTAGTAGTCAATGTTTGGAGGCCTCATTTTAAGGGAAAGACAAGTGACTAGATCCTGGAAAGATGTTGCCAAGCATTTTGTTGGTTAGTTTTTTTAATGTAAATAGTCTTCGTTCATTTCAGTGAATTGAGAATAAAAGGTTAATAAACTGTTAAAAATAAAACTGTATTTGATACGGAAGTACAGCCCACTACCATAGTTTACACATTTCGAGATTGCAACTCCTTATCAAACTCAAGGGAAAAGACCACATACCAAAAATACCAAACATTGAATTTGCAGCATCAAGATCAAATAAACTATGCATTTATGCATAAGCAGAAGCATACTCATTCTTTGGCAGTAGGTGATACTAATGGATTAACAATAATAGGGAAAGACAACCAAATAAAAATATATTGTTGAATTAACAATAAAAGGTAAATAAGCTGTTAAAAAAAATTGTATTTGATATGGAAGCTCGACCCACCATCATAGGTTCCACATCCCAAGATAGCAACTCCTTATCAAAATCAAGGGAAAAGCTCACAAACCAAAAACACCAAACACCAAATTTGCAGCATCAAGATCAAATAAACTATGCATTTATGGACAAACAGCAGGATACTCGTTGTTTGGCAGCAGGTCATGCCAATTGAATTGACAATAAACTTCCCATATTTTACAGAAAAGTTCAATTTTAGTAGTCAGTGATTGAAGGCCTCATATCAAGGGAAAGACAAGTGACTAGGTCCGGGAAATACAATCTACAATTGGGAGATCCAGCCCCTATATATTATCTAGCAGCCATACCATACTCTATATTTAGAAGGGAGTGGAGGGGAGGGAGGCTGCGGATTGATGATTTGATTTATGCGATTATGAACCGGAATTCGATTCCGATGCAACGTGCACGAACCTCTGCAAACAGGGTTAAAAGCGGTGGATAGCCTGGTTCCTATAGGCCGTGGTCAACGAGAACTGATCATTAGCGATTGACAAACTCAAACCCCGCATATCCGGAAATGTAGTTCACCGGTTTCACGGAATGACGGCTCACTCGAACCGAACGATTAGGTGTAGGTGGGTGTAGGTGGGTGTAGGTGCGACTACGACTACTCGAATGGAGGAATGAATCTCCCAGTTGTTCCTATTTGATCCGAGTAGAGGTAGAGGTAGAGGTAGAGGTAGAGGAATTTCTCTATCTTATTTTATTTTATTTCTTTCAAGGACACGGTGTTAATATCACTAGAGTAATTGTAGGTAGGCGGATAGCGCATAAGGGGAAGCCTTTCATTTATGCCGGAAGTTCAATTCTTTCGATATCTCGCATACGTAAATCTCAACTATGGGGGTTTGGCCCCGTATCACCCGCTTCCCGGATGTTGCCAAGCATTTTGTAGTAATTTTTTTATAAATAATAGCCTTCATTCATTTCCTTGAATTATAACAATAAAAGGTAAATAAGCTATTAAAAATAAAATTGTATTGGATATAGAAGCATGTCCCACTACCATAGGTTCCACATCCCCAAATAGCAACTATTTATCAAAATCAAGGAAAAGGCCAATGAGTAAGCATATCCTCAAGACGATGGAAATCCAACATCACTTCATCACCACGGCCTTGAATCGAAACATTATGTTGTAATATGGCATTAACATGTTTAGTCCAATTAAATGCAAATCATGCAAAATAGAGCATTTAGCTTTTGCAAATATACCAATTCTTTTCTATACGCTTAGTACTTTAATCCATTGAGAGAAATCCAGAAAGCAATATTTATAGTATGAGGATTAAGATCATAAAGCTGAAAAAGAGAATAAATCCAGTTCCAAGCTGACCTAGCTTTGCAGCAATACCCGAAAGTTTTGTTTCTTAACATTTAGGGCGATCGAACTCGAGGTCTTGGGATAATGGTGAGTCACATGTAGTTTGTGATCATCAACCCAAGTTCCCATTGAGTTCATTGGATGCTTTCGATAAGTGGCCATGGGGACACCTTGAGGTAGGGGTCAAACTTCTCCATATGAACCAAGCGAAACATAGTGGGGCGCTCGAATGTGGATCGCTCGGCGGACATTAAGGACCCAAGTCCACCCCCATGTCCCACTTAGAGAAAGTACTCCACCACTCCAGTTCATAGCTCTGGTATAATAAAAGCATTAAAGGAACCAAATTTTAGGTCTTGGGCTATTGGTGAGTTACAAGTAGTTTGTAATCATCAACCCAAGTTCCATTCCCATTGAGTTCATTGGATGCTTTCAATAAGTGGTCATGGGGACACCTTGAGGTAGGGGTCGAACTTCTCCATATGGACCAAGCGGAACATAGCAGGGCACTCCAAATGCGGATCATTCGAGGAAATTAAAGACCCAAGCCCACCCCCATGTCCCACTTAGAGAAGGTACTCCTCCACCACTCCAATTCATAGCTCTGGTATAATAAAAGCATTTATCATCCAATTTATAAGAACTCAAGGTCTTGGGCTATTGGTGAGTTACAAGTAGTTTGTAATCATCAACCCAAGTTTCATTCCCATTGAGGTCATTGGATGCTTTCAATAAGTGGCCATGGGGACACCTTAAGGTAGGGGTCGAACTTCTCCATATGGACCAAGCGGAACATAGTGGGGCGCTCCGAATGTGGATCGCTCAACAAACATTAAGGACCCAAGCCCATCCCCATGTCCCACTTAGAGAAGGCACTCCACCACTCCAGTTCATAGCTCTTGCATAATAGAAGCATTTACCATCCAATTTATTATTCGTAGCGAGTTGGGGAGCTTATTAGAGTTGGATCATTTCATCTTAGAGAAGGTTCATGCAATCAGGCAAAGGCTCAAGCTCTCCTCTTTGGGGTAAAGAACACATTAGAGTGTGGTTGCTCTCGATCTCCTTATAGAAGGGGACTCGCAGATCATAATTCAAGTTATCAAAATGGTAAAGCCTCCCACTTGGTCTTTGGACTATTTTATTTCAAATACCCTCTTTTGGTTAGAAAAGGTGGACTCTTGGAGGATTAATCATGTTTATAGAGAAGCAAATTCAGCTGCGGATTACCTCGCCAACTTCGGGGTATTGCAAAAAGAGGAGGCCATACTTGATAATGATTTAGAAAAATGGCCCAATCTTGCCATCATTGCACGGGGTGAGGCTATCTCTGTTCCATTTAATTAGTAAGATTCGGCTCGTGTGAAGTTTTTTTATAAAAATCGCTCCCTTGCCCTCTTCTTTGGCATTTCATTTCTATTTCTTCCTTTCGAGCAAGCGTTCTCTGTTGTTAGTTGTATAGTCATGGCGGTTCCTCCGTTTCTGGGCTTTATCTTAGGGGGGATTCGAGGGAGATGGCCTTCTACGGCCCTATTTCCTCGCCATATTGCACAAAGTATTAAGAATTGGCTCAAATTCGGTGGAGAATGCTTGTCGAGCGAATTCTTGGTAAGGATTATGTCTTAAGCAAAGTGGCCTAGCCCATGTAAATGCAAAGATAGCCTCTATTTTTGTTACCCATCTCTTGTTTCTTAGGGGTAACAAGGAGGAAACTCTATTGATCACCCAACACTTAATTCCGCCTCGACATGCGGTGGGTCTAGTGGAAGCGGTGGAGAATTTTTGTCGCTACTGACTTACTCACTAGCCTCTTCTGCGAGAGACAGAGATTTGGTGTCTCGAGCTTACGTCTAAGAACTGGAAAAGAGGAACAAGTGTTGTGGCATTTTGTTGTCACCGTCCATCAAAATGTCGAATGAAAGATGACAGACCAGCCTACATCTCTCCTCTTGATCTGGAAGCACTCTCAACTCCCATTAGCCCGTTGCCAGCACCGCATCGCCAAGCTTAGGGTTAAAGGGGGCTTCCTACATCTTCCTATTGAGAGGGCAACGAAGGCTAGCGACTGTGGTCGTCGACGCTCCATTCTCATCTTAAGATTCTTGCTCTTTAGGGGTGCCAGTAGTATGCACGGGTGAAACAAGAATTCATTGAAATATCATAATAATCTTTCTCTAAATATATCTAGCTATATAATTAAATAGTTAGTATGCTTTTGTAATGTCCCTCTTTCTCGATTAGTTCGGTCGAAGACCTTTTGGCCTGTTTTGTCTACCCGACGGCCAAAAGGGTGTTTTCAAGGGTGACTTCGGTTTATTATTCTATTATATGGTGCTCGAATTAAAGTAAAATATCATTAAAGCACATATAATGAATTAATAGACTGTTTGAGTGACTTTGACTTAGGAAAGTGTATTTAAATAAATTAATAAACTATTTAAATGCACTTCCTAGCCAAAAGTGCGACTTGTTTGGGTATGATTAATTAAACCCAAAAATGCGACCCACTTAGTAAAGCAAAATAATTAATTAAATATTAATTATTGGGTTTTAGCCAAAAAGTGCGACTTGGATATTTGGAAGGGTTTTTGGCTATATGAAAGAAAATGCGACTTGGGGAGATTCATTCAGATTATTATTATTATTTTCACAGAGCAGTTAGCACAGAGCTTTTGCAGACAGAATCCAAGGACGGAAACCCTCTGGATTATTCCTCTTGCGGACGGAAACCCCAGGAGCAGTGAGAGAAGTTTCCATCCAGGAATCTTCATTGTTTACACCAGTTATTCAACATTTCAGCAGTTTCAGGGAAAGAAATAAATTGCAGCTGTGGGCTTTGCACATCTATCTGAGTGGGGGCGGCTTCTTCTACAGTTATTCATTACTGTGTCAGAGGTATTTTTCATGTTAGATATCTATTGTAATTCCCAGCAGCAAATAAAGCAAATCGGCTAGGGTTTTGGTTCATTTCTGTGGATTTTTGGATTATCTTTGTTATTAAATCTTTCTACAGATTTATATTTGTCTAGCTGTAATATTTAGCTTTAGAAACCATTATTAAATATTCAGCTGAAGTATTTACAAAGAAATCTGCCAGATTTGCCCTAGGCGCCTATTTTACATTCACCCGGTTTGCGGGCTTTCTGTATTTATTTATCTATGCAGTTTCAGTGTGATGTTTTATGAATTCCTTTAATATTATCAGTTCAGATCTGAGCCAGAGCATTATATAAAAATAAAAATAAAAAAAAAATATATTCAGACAAAAACGGGTTTGGGATCTTTCAGTGGTATCAGAGCAGTGTATCCTCCCAGCCTGTGTGGGAAGAAACAGATAGGGTATTACAACAGAAATCAGCTTTGAATGCATCACAGAGAGGACGGTCCACACAGATACTACACCCGCAGACGAGCACGACTCGAAGCTGGTATTGCAGGAGGTGACAGAATGGAACATTTGGGCGAGAGGCCTGAGAGTCCTCGAGAGGAACATGCAGATCCAGATAGGAATTTTATTCGGGATATGGCAGCTACACAGAGGCAGTTATTACAGACCATGGAGCGCATGGGTACTACTTTGGACAGGTTGGCACTGGATAGGCCGCGGGACAGGCATGGCAGGAGGGATAGATCCGTATCAGTTGCCAGTAGCTACAGGGGTCATAGCAGATCACCTTCAGAGCTTGGGAGTGTTAGGGGATCGCCACGCCGTGAGCGGAGGCATACCCATACAGACGAGAGGAGACCTACACGGACGGCAGATAGGCCCATGCAGCCTAACTTCTTGCCTAGAGGTGACCCACAGAGATTGAGGGACGGTCGGAAGAAGCAGCTTTCCCGGATACTATCATGGCAGTCAGTGATGAGTGGAGGAGTTTGCCACAGCATGTGAGGGATGCATTTCCCCTCCCACAGTATTGTGCTCAGAGGAGAGACAACATGAGGGCTGGACAGGATAGGAGACCTAGAGCACAGCAGAACAGAGATTTGCAGCAGGTTACCAATAAGGTAACCCTCTCCACTTTTGATGGTAGTGGAAAGATCAGTGCCAGGGCTTGGATTCACAAGCTCGACACCTACCTTACCCTCAAGCCCATGAGGGAGCAGGAGGCCATACAGTTCGCTACATTGCACCTTGAGGGGGTGGCTTATGATTGGTGGCACCATGGGTTAGTTACGCAGGGTCATGAGCTTCTACATTCATACAGGGATTTCAGTGATAGATTGATTGCGAGATTTGATCGCAAGGATGTGGAGTTATATTACAGGGATTTAGCACAGCTCAGACAGAGTGGACATGTTGATTCTTACATCAACGAATTTCAGCGGATAGCCGTTATGGTTCCAGAGATGCCTGAGAAGAGGGTGGTGATGTTATTTATAGAGGGCCTCCATGATAGGATGAGAGGATTGGTCAAGGCTCTTAAGCCTAGGACATTGCATGATGCCATTCAGACGGCATTGGACTTGGACACATCCCCACTTCCTATCAGCCCACTTCTTATCAGCCCAATAAGAAGTTTCCCACGAGCTCCAGGCCATTTCAGCGCTCTACCGCCCCGCAGAAGAGTGCACCACCTCCTAAGGTGGATCAGGAGACTCGTAACGAGTTAAGGAGGAGGAAGCTTTGCTTTCATTGCAAAGACCATTGGGAGCCTGGACATCGTTGCCTTGGTAAAGGCAAGGTGCATCTCATTGAGGTGATTTCAGATGGAGAGGATGACCACTTGTTAAAGTGCGAGATGTAGAGGATGAGGGAGGTGACCATGATGCACAGGGGGAGCAGCCCCAAATAGAGCTTGGCGAGGGTGAGGCATTGGATTCATCCGATGTTACTATTGCCACACTTTCAGGCGTTCCTAGGTACCATCCCTTTGGTGAAGGGAGTGCTTAAGGGACAGCGGATTGTTTGTCTGGTTGACAGTGGAGCTACGCACAACTTCATTGATGAGGGGTTGGCGGCGAAGCGAGGATTACAGGTTGAGGAATTTGATGGGTTTAGTGTACGGGTGGCAGATGGATTTGCTATCAGTTGCACTAAGAGGATTCCACGACTTAGTATTCAGATGGGGGACTATACATTGACCGATGACTTCTATGTTATTGGACTTGGTGAGATTGATACAGTATTGGGTATTCAGTGGTTACAGTCCCTTGGCAGATATGTGCAGGATTTCCGCAGGATGGAGTTGGAGTTTATGGTGGATAAGAAGAAGATTGTGCTTCGGGCTCTTTCTGACGGTGGGCCTAGAGTTGTTTCAGCACGCAGGATGGAGTCTATAGTGAGACATGGAGAGGTTGCATGGGCAGCCCAGTGTTTCATTTCATCCAAATCTTCTTCAGACGATGAGCAGCCTTATCATATTGACATCCAGTCCATACTGGATAAGCACGGTTCAGTGTTTGGTGACATTCCTCCAGGTAGACCACCAGATAGAGGGTTTGAGCATGTTATAGAGCTTGAGGAGGGTGCTAAGCCCGTGATGACTACGCCTTATCGCCATCCTAAGACATACAAGGATGAGATAGAGAAGGCCATTAGAGAGCTCTTGGAGATGGGACACATCCGTCCTAGCTCTAGTCCCTTTGCTTCTTCAGTTGTGTTGGTAAAGAAGAAGGATGGGACCATGAGGATGTGCATTGACTATCGTGCACTGAACAAGAAAACCATCAAAAACAGGTATCCCATTCCCCGCATTGATGAGTTGTTAGATGAGCTGCATGGATCTATCTACTTCTCGAAGATTGATCTTCGATCAGGCTACCACCAGATTAGAGTTCGGGATGAGGATATCCACAAGACAGCCTTCAGATGTCACTATGGGCACTATGAGTTCTTGGTGATGCCATTCGGACTCACTAATGCACCTGCTACATTTCAGTCATGTATGAACCATCTCTTCAACAGGCAGTTGAGGCAGTTTGTGTTGGTGTTTTTTGATGATATTCTGATTTATAGCAGGACATGGGATGATCATTTGAGGCATCTTGATGAGGTACTTAGCATAATGGAGACTCAGTCTTTGTTTGCTAAGATGTCCAAGTGTGAATTTGGGCTTACGGAGATATTGTATCTTGGGCATGTCATTGGGGCCAATGGGGTCAAGGTTCATCAGGAGAAGATACAGGCAATGCAGGATTGGCCACCACCCAAGAATATCTCTGACTTGCGAGGATTCTTAGGGTTATGTGGTTATTACAGGAGGTTCGTGAAGGGTTATTCCCAGTTGGTAGCTCCATTGACAGATCTTACACGGAAGGGTGCATTCAGTTGGTCAGATGAGGCACAGGTGGTATTTGAGAGGCTCAAGGTAATTATGAGTACCTGTCCAGTTTTGGCTCTTCCAGATTTCTCACGGCCCTTCATTTTAGAGTGTGATGCTTCGGGATTGGGGATTGGTGCAGTTCTTATGCAGGATCGCCATCCTATTGCCTTTGAGAGCCGGAAGCTGAGAGATAATGAGAGACTGTATTCCACTTATGATAAGGAGATGCTTGCCATTATGCATGCCTTGGCAAAGTTTAGACAGTATTTGGTGGGTGGAAAATTTGTGGTGAGAACCGACCACAACAGTTTGAAATATTTCCTGGAACAAAAAGAACTCAATGAGAGGCAACAAAAATGGGTCAGCAGGATCCAGGCATATGATTTTGACATTGAGTATGTCAAGGGGACGAAGAATGTAGTGGCTGATGCACTTTCCAGGAAACCCCATCTCGCTGTCCTATGTTCTTTGAGCGAGATTTCAGCAGATTGGAAATCTCAACTGTCAGTTGAATATTCCAAAAACACTTGGGCATGTGACATTATGGATGGAAAAATTCAGGATGATCGGTATAAGGTAATGACTGATTTGATTTTGTATAAGGGCAGAATTTACCTAGTTCCTGAATCTGAACTTAAAGAGAAGATTATGCATGCTTTCCATGATGCACCACTGGCAGGACATCCAGGGTATTTTAAAACATACAGGCAGATTAGAGAGAGATTCTCCTGGAAGGGTCTCAAGGATGATGTCCTGCGCCATGTCCGTGAGTGTATGACTTGTCAGCAGAACAAGTCAGAGCATACTTTCCCAGCAGGTTTGCTACAGCCATTGCCAATTCCAGAGCAGAAGTGGGAGAGTATTTCGATGGATTTCATTACAGGTCTTCCCGTGGTGCAAGGGAATGATCGCATTTACGCAGTAGTGGATCGGTTGACAAAATATGCACACTTTTTCGCTGTCCCTACCAGCTTTAAGGCACCTCATGTGGCTGATTTGTTCTTCCGTCAGATATTCAGGTTGCATGGACTTCCGAAGAACATAGTTAGTGACCGGGATAGCAGGTTTATGAGCATATTTTGGCAGGAGCTTTTCCGTCTGGTTTACACCGAGCTGACTCCTAGCACCAGTTATCACCCTCAGACGGATGGACAGACAGAGATTGTGAACAAATGGATAGAGGGTTATCTTCGCAACTACGTTGCAGGACAGCAAAAGGCATGGGTTAAGTTGTTGTATTTATGTGAGTATTGCTATAACACCACTTACCATATGTCTATTGGTATGACTCCATTCCGAGCTCTTTATGGGTATGATGCGAGATCCTTTGTTGATATGGCATTTGGGGATAGTAGAGCTCCCAAGGCTCAGGAGAGTTTACAGGATATTCAGGAAATCCTTAAGGTGCTTAAGGAAAACATGCAGCGGGCCCAGAATCAGCAGAAAATATATGCAGATAGGCACCGAGTGGAGAGATCATTTGAGATAGGGGACATGGTTTTTCTACGACTTCAGCCTTACAGGCAAAGTACTCTCAAGAAGAGTGTTGGCTAGATTTTCGCATAGCATCAAACCTAGGCGATCATGAGATAAATCTCCCTCATTTAACCGGTGAGGCTCTTGTGTGATTTGTCGATAAAAATGTGTTATTACCTATCAGGGGTTTTACTTTAACCACTTAGTTCATGAACCATAACTAAGAAGTTCTGCAGCAAGTAAGCAGCTGTTTAAGAAAGGAAAATTATAGAAGAAGGAAGTAAAAGAAATACAAAGAAGAAATGGGGAAGATGTGCATCCCAATTAGTAGATAACAGAGCTAATTGCATGCACATAGAATAAACTCAATAGATATGAACACGAATTATAATCAATAGATATGAACACACAGAATTATAAAACAAAGGCAGCTCTAGATCTAGATCTATAATAACACAAAGTTTACTAAGAGATCTAAGATTAAAAGCAAGAAACAAAGTACACCGTGACACAAAGTTCTCCGGAAACTCCGCTCTTTTGTATTCCTTTGCTCCAAGTTGCTCTCGGGGTTCAAAGACAAAGTCTAGAACACAAGATTCTTCCTTGCCATACAAATTCGATCGATCAACCCGAAGGTTCTTCCTCTACTTATAGAGTGTAGAGGGCGATTCTGAGTTGAAAGCTTTAGTTGAAGCGGCACATGTGGAAATCGGAAAGAAACAATCGCAATCTTCCTCCTAGAATTCCTCTTTGCGTGACATGTATGATTTGCAACTGAAAATAGAACCTTCTATTTTGCACATCCGCCACCTATCTCCAAGTAGTTGACTTCTTCAAGTAATGGCTTTTAAACCAATCACTTAAGTTGTATAATTTAATTGATCGCTCAATTACTTTGTCGGAGGAAAGAAGAAGGAAGAGGAAAGCTGACTTTGTCGGAGGAAAGGAGAAGGAAGAGGAAAGTGACTTTGTCCTTTTTCATGTATCTGCAATTGACTGATTCAAAGCGGATCTGGAAACAATTTGGAATTGGAAGTAAGTTGGAATTTTGCCTTCGCATTGTCTTCTCTTTTATCCTTGAAGCTTTTGCAGTTCTTCTGTTGTACATGCATCAGTGCAAGGTTGGCCGTAGATAACTCATCATCCTTATTTTTAATTGCATATGAGCAATTAAAAATTTGTCTTCTTCACGGGCTACATTCGAAACAAGAGGATGAAGCCTTTGTGTTAAGATTTTGCAACTATGAGATCTCGGATCTTGATCTACATATGGATTTACATCGCATCTCGCATCTGGATATGGATCTGCACTGCATAACAAACTTTGCAAGAAAATCGGGGATGGAAAAGCTACTGACTTGAATAATTCCATTTGCTTTTAATGCACGCATGAGTGAAGTTTCTCTCGCACGCATGAGTGAAGTTTTTCCTGCTCTGGATCTGTCATCAAATCGGCAAGAGAAAGCGGGCCCGAGATCGTGTCTCTCTTATGTCCTGCAAGTTTGGAAGCAATGCATGACTCCATCGTGCTTTCTTTTTCATCTCCCTTCGTCATGGCTTTGTCTATCTTTGTCTCGAATAATTCTTTTCTTCTAACTTGGCGGATTTCTTCAATACTTGGTGCGAGATCTGGACAATTCTTGATTCGGAGGATATTTGCAATGTATTAGACATTGATAAAAACTCCTTTTCTTTTGTAAAGCACACTGTAATGAATTCCTATGATTTATTTGAGACAAAAATGGCCACGGAGCATGAATAGTGAATTTAAATTATAAAAATCTGCACTTTTCAAACCTCTGCTGCCCCAAAATTGGTGTTTAATTTGCACATAAAGAGAGCATGAATCCTTTCAATCAACACTCGAGCTCTGTAACACTTTGTGAAAACAACTATGCGAGATAAAGATCAACCTCCTCCAGAGCATGCGCCAAATCTGGAAGCTTTTAGCCTTGTTAGCACTTTGTCTGAACAAAATCCTTCCTCTAATGGGGGCGCACTTTTCCTCCTGGCTGCAATTCTTTACCTGTGAATTAAATTATTCACCCATATGGCTGCCCATGCTTATATAACCTTCACAATTCTATAATTAATAATTTCCCTAACAATTAAAGGCAATTAATTAATTAAAAATCATGCTTTTCTCTTTTAAAAATAGCATGTTTAAGGACAGCCATCCAATAAATTAAATTAATCCAATTTAATCCTTCACACAACACTTCACTTAAGCTTCACAGTGTGCTTTGACCATAGCCACTGAAAATAGAAATTAATTTAATGTTTTAATACCTTAAAAAATATTAAATAATACCCAAATGGGGCGCACTTTTTGAGAGGAAGAGGGCAGCCACTAAATAAATTAAATTTAATGAATTTAATTCCTTTCTTTTATTCCATCTTTGACTTGTTGACCTCCTCCAAGCTTGGGCGCACTTTTTGAGAGGAAAGATTAATTAAAATAATCAATTTAATCCTTTTATTCTCTCACCAAAGGGGCACTTTTTGCACATGTAATTCTATTTTTAAGAATTTTTTCATAATGGGATTCTTTACCTGCAAGGCGAGCACCAAAATCCGTGATCCACTTAAGTGATTTGACTTTTGACAATGGGATTATTTACCTGCAAGGCGAGCACTAAAATCTCATGATTTCACTTAAGTCACTTTCCTTTATTATATCATGGGAATTTTTACCTGCAAGGCTGCAATAAATTCCCACACTGCTGCGACCTCTATTTTCCCACTGCGGCTTAAGTGACTTTTAGAACACGGGAAAAAGTACCTGCCAGGCGGTATAAAATTCCCACCCTACCCGTGGCTTATACTTTTCCCATCGACTTAAATCCTTTGTTTTCCAAAATGCGCCTATCCCCTTGAGGAGGCTTTTTCTGCACGACTTCGCTTTTTCCCGGTGATCGGACCTCAGATGACGACTTCCTCTGGGCATAATGTGCGTATATGTTTTCCATTGCTCAAGCCAAAAATCGGGCTTACCGTGAAAGGAATTACTCGGAGAAATTTCAAAAACGCAAGCAGGACACCACAAAAACACGAAAAATTGCCAAAAGTTACAAATAAAGCCCAAAACTTAAAATAAGTTAAAACCCTTCGGCACATAGGAATAATAACATATTCGCTCATAATAGAGTTAAAACAGGTATGCAAATAGCCTTATACTGGGCTCAAAATAATTAAATACAAATTTCCCACAAATCCATCGGCAGAATAACACAATTTTGGGCATCTACAGGTATTTGGCGAAAAAAAGGCTAATATGGCTCTTTAGGATTATTTTGATGCAATACAAGAACTTTCAAGCAATAAAAATACAAAATGACCCATTATTTTAAAAGTACGAAAAATTTTCGGATAGGGTAAGTCGCAGATTTGGGATGAAATCTGGGTGACACCAAAGAGGCTGAAAAGCTCAAACCGCGATTTTATGGGCCATACAGGGTGTTGAGGAGAGTTGGTGAAGTGGCATATGAGCTGGAGTTGCCTTCTGAGAGTAAGATACATAATGTTTTTCATGTGTCTTGCTTGAAAAAGGCTTTGGGGCAGAACATTATTTCCTCTACAGATTTGCCACCCCTGGATGAGGAAGGGAGATTAGACCTAGTGCCAGAGGAGATCTTGGACAGCCGAGAGAGGAGACTGAGGAACAGGGTCATTCGGGAGTTCTGGTGAGGTGGAAAGAATTGCCAGAGGAGGATGCTACATGGGAAGGCGAGATTATATTACAGCATCCAGCTCTACAGTTGCTTGGGGACAAGCAATCTCGGGAAGGGAGGACTGTAATGTCCCTCTTTCTCGATTAGTTCGGTCGAAGACCTTTTGGCCTGTTTTGTCTACCCGACGGCCAAAAGGGTGTTTTCAAGGGTGACTTCGGTTTATTATTCTATTATATGGTGCTCGAATTAAAGTAAAATATCATTAAAGCACATATAATGAATTAATAGACTGTTTGAGTGACTTTGACTTAGGAAAGTGTATTTAAATAAATTAATAAACTATTTAAATGCACTTCCTAGCCAAAAGTGCAACTTGTTTGGGTATAATTAATTAAACCCAAAAATGCGACCCACTTAGTAAAGCAAAATAATTAATTATTGGGTTTTGGCCAAAAGTGCGACTTGGATATTTGGAAGGGTTTTGGCTATATGAAAGAAAATGCGACTTGGGGAGATTCATTCATTGATTATTATTATTATTTTCACGAGCGGTTAGCACGAGTTTTGCGAGGCGAGAATCCAAGGACGGAAACCCTCTCTGATTCCTCTTGCAGGAGACAGAAACCCCTGGAGAGCGGTGAGAGAAGTTTCCATCAAGAATCTTCATTGTTTACATCAGTTATTCAACATTTCAGCAGTTTCAGGGAAAGAAATAAATTGCAGCTGTGGGCTTTGCACATCTATCTGAGTGGGGGCGGCTTCTTCTACAGTTATTCATTACTGTGTCAGAGGTATTTTTCATGTTAGATATCTATTGTAATTCCCAGCAGCAAATAAAGCAAATCGGCTAGGGTTTTGGTTCATTTACTGTGGATTTTTGGATTATCTTTGTTATTAAATCTTTCTACAGATTTATATTTGTCTGGCTGTAATATTTAGCTTCAGAAACCATTATTAAATATTCAGCTGAAGTATTTACAAAGAAATCTGCCAGATTTGCCCTAGGCGCCTATTTTACATTCACCCGGTTTGCGGGCTTTCTGTATTTATTTATCTATGCAGTTTCAGTGTGATGTTTTATGAATTCCTTTAATATTATCAGTTCAGATCTGAGCCAGAGCATTATATTAAAAATATATATATATATTCAAACAAAAACGGATTGGGATCTTTGACTTTTTGCTTTTTGTTTTGTCAAGGCAATGAGTTGAGCTTAGTTTTACTTCCTTCTAGTTCATGGGCTGCCAAGCCCCATCAATATTATGTATACAATATTTTGTAAGGGAGGGGACCTAAGAACCCCCCGGTTCAAAGCTTGATCAAAAGCGTTTACCCATAAAAAAAAAAACATGTAGAGCAATCGGGACTAAAAATCCCACGAGTATTGGATGCTTTCTCTTTAAAGGAGAAAGAAACTACAGATTTGTGCACAAGTACCAGCAACCTCATCATTTGGTGCCAAGTCATACCGATTGGAACTTGTACCAATCCACGATGTGGGCTCATCATTGGAAATAAGTGTGACTCGGCCACTCTAAGCATAAACTTGATTACTACCTTACGCTTGTTCTCATTGCACATTTCACTACGGAGACGGATAATTCCAAAAACAAAAGAATTTTTGTTCTACAGAGGAGCCAACCACTCTGCATAGAAAATGGTGGAGAAGGCCTCCGAGGATCAAATAGTGGATCTCTATCTCTGCTGAGATCGGTTGTGTCTTTAATCGGAAAAATAGGATGATTTGAATGAAATAAAATCATGTATCCAATCTAAATGTAATCTGAAATCTCTAGTGCTTATTATATTGACTCAAGGCATATCTTATATAAATTATAAATATGGATCGATGAATTTATATTCAAGTTGAATATTGTTATCTGCACCACCATTTACTTATGTTTTGCTTTCTAGACTAAATTACACAGTTTACTCCTATTGGTCCACTTGTCAACCGTGATCGGGTGATGTTCCCACAACATTTCTTGTTATTCACAGACTTTAGATAATATAAGTCTCGGGGATCACGCCACGTGGCGAGAATCCTAGGTTCTCATGTATGGAAACCATATTGAAGTGATCCCCAATCTTCTCAACAACCGAGTGCATATAATCACTACCACTTGTCACTATTCCATTCCTCGTCATACCACAATCCAAGTTTTGGAATATTGACAAGTGTCAACATTTAAAATTATCTCGTTCGGAAATCGTCTCCACGAACCAATCTCACTTTGGTTTTCTCGACATCCGATCACCCGACTTTGTGACACATGTCCACATTCTAGCTAATTTCTCGATCAACGCCGAGTACAAGACATTGTAGAACCCCATCACTCGAGCATATGACACTCGGCCACATGTTTGCACCTTAGAACCCATAGCCTAAACACATGAAATTGTGCCACATATCATCCTCTTATATTCCAAAGCCGACAACCCAATCGCAAGGGATCATGCTACGTGTCTCAATCTTATGCAAATTTCGGGCGGATTTTAAGCCGCAAAATCAACTCCTATCAAGCGGCCCGAAATCGTACAATGTCAACTTGCCAATTTACATATATAACCACCGAGTCTCACAACTCTCTCTCACCACCTCCTATACAAAGTTATGTTTTTAACTTATAAAGGATTTATGTTCGCTTAACCTAGTCGATGTGGGACTAAACCATGAATACTTATGAATCTTATCTACTGCCAAATCCTCACTAGTTTTAATTTGGGATTATTGTCCTATTTGAGATTGTGGGAAACCGATATTACAAAAATGTTCATTGATAAGTTGTGAATAGCCTCTTAGCAAGGTGAACCTTTTACTACTTTGTTAGAGGCCTTATTAGCTAACAAATTTCCAAATGCTTCAACAAATAGTACATATAAGGATGGAGGTAATAGACAAATTTGTCTTATGGATTTTAAACAAGCCAAACACTTAAGATCCATGCCTACTAATAATGAAACAAGTCAATGCCTCTACAAATAGAGTTGGAACAGCCAAGGTAAAAAAGGGACAAAACCCTAAGGATTTTAACATAGGCAAGACAAATGGTTCAATCCTATCATAAGATTTCTCAAAGTCAATCTTCAAAAAAATGCCCCACCTAACTAGAGGTTCCAACCCATTATGTTCCTTCTCACACAAGGATATTATCTAAGATTATCTACTTTCAATAAAGCCTACTTGATTACTTATAAAAATGGAAGGGATCAAGTGGACGCAAATGAAACACAAGGTCTTTCATGATGCTTTGTAATTCATTGAGAAAGGTAATAGGCCTCCAACTTGTTATCAACTTTACATATTCAACCTAAGGTATGAGTTTGATTTTTCCTTGGTTTATGATGTTAAATAAGAAATTTGTTTGTAGAAATTATTGACAAAATTGCAAGTTGCTTTATAAAATTCACAAGGAAACCATCTACACTAGGAGCCTTATCATTAGTCATTTGCATTAAAGTTGAATGTAATTCTTCCAACAACATGGGGCAATCACACATCGGCCATTGTGAAGTAGAGGGTTTGTAAGGCACAACATCTATGCATAGCTATAAAGTTTGTTTTATCTCAATGTAAGATTTTGAGATGTAAAAATTAGCTTGTAATGCTCATAAAAGCATTGTCAATATCAGGAAGCATCATGAGATGGACATGGGAAAATATAATTTCATTGACAAGCTCAGTCAAGTGCTTTAATTTAATCTCTAAAAGAATTCTTTAGAGGCTCTATCACCAATCTTTAGTCGATGCATATCACCCAAAGTTGAGCTCCTTCAGAGCTTCGACTTCAACAATTTCAATTTTATGCTTTAGAGCTACAACACCATAGTTACCAAGTCCGGAAATCCAAATCCATTCGGGAGGGGAGAAAATCCAAAAATGCAAATTCTTGTAAAGGTTCGCAAAAAAAAATCCAAAATATATACAAATATATGAGCATAATTTTATAAACATGCGAAATTGACAAAAATTAATCATGTAATATAAAATGTTATTATATTCAATATTAAGCAATATATAAGGTTGTCGGGTGTCTTTTTTTTGCATAAAACTATAGAAGTAAAAATAGGGCCAGCAACCAAACTTATCCAAGCTGGCGAATATCCTGAATTTTGTGCCAATCCATCCAGATCTAGTAAATTGTGCAACACACATTTTTAAATTATAACCAAAGGGTTGTTTTTCAAGATGTGTTGTAACCCTTGTAAATTCATTAAAAACACCTTTTATTTAAGTTTGTAGATCTAAACAATCTTTACACACTTCAAATTTTCATTACTAACATTTTGTTTTGTCAAGGGCTTGTTGGCATATTGTTGGGTTTAGAATAGAACATGGGTTGAAACCAAAGTCGAGGGACAACAAGTCCCTCCTCTTTAGTGGTAGAGGTTCCCTTATTAAAAGCAGGAAAAACAAATGTACAAATATACAACTCTCAATGTTTGGACCCTGATATCCTGGAACGTTTTCATACTTAAAAGATTATCAATCAAAAGGAATGGAAGAATATAGAGATGGGAGAAGGAAGAAAACAACAATGCTTTTGGGAAATATAGATAGCAGAGTATCTCCCTACTCACATTGAACCAAGAAAATATAGAAAAGGATCAATTACTTCACCACCGGCGCAAATCTACAGACACAAAGTTCTAAAGATTCACACAGACCAGAACACAAAGTTTCTATTGAATGCAAAACAAATGATCCATTGAATCGAGCAAGGAGAGAGAAAGATATAACAGAGGAAAATAAGAAAAGAAAGAACTTCTGTATTGAATTACTTCAGAATTTACAACCTTCCCAGAAAAACCAGAATCCCCTTTTCCCGTGGCCAAAACCATATATTTATAACAATCCGTATACATCCATACTTTGTCCCCAAGAAAAGAATATCGAAAGGAATAATGTTTGTTGCAGATCCTGCTTTTGGAAAGTGACATGAAACAAACGCACTCATGAAAACCAGAGGTTCAAAAAGGTGAATATTTTGTCAGTTTGAGCATGATTACTTTAGTAGGGGGCATCTCATGATTTTCTTCTTCATGTGGTCCTACCATTTCTACCTTTTAACCACTTTCATAGCACTCAAGTGCTTACTGGTAAGTTTTATCCCTTTTTATCGCGTATGCCCGATAAACTCTGTTTTCTGATGATCAAACTTTACATCCCTTTAAACTTATCCCTTTGGCTCCATAATAAACCAAAAATGCATCTCATGGAGAAACGACAAGAATACAAAGAAAAGAATGAAGAATGAGCCATTTTGACGTTTTGCAGAACTCTGGTTTGTTAATGGCATTAAAAACCAGATGAGTACATTTGGCTATCTTTTCCCCTTTTACCTTCAAATTTGGACCCCACACGTAGCAAGATCCAAGCAAGCGCGGCCTTGGGGGAGAAAATGCATTTCCTGACATTTGGGAGAAAAAGCACGATTTCTCATTTTTCACCCCCGCAACTCCGCCAAAAGTCGGACATGTGGCATCATCCGAGTGGCGAGGAAATGCGGTTCAAATCTGCCATTTAAACTCTTTTTAACAAAAGCTCAAATTCTCAAAAACCTCCGCCGGCCCGCTTTGACTTTTCAACGTGAACACGTGGCACACCACGATTGGAAAAAGGGGTCGTGGCTCAATTTGCAACATTTTAACCCTTTGGTGAAAAAGGCTCAAATTCTCAATTTCCTCCACGGGCCCGCTATTCCGATTTCATTCTTCGACACGTGGCATCACCTGACTGGTTGTGGGGGTGTGTTTCGCTTTTATACTTTATCTATTTTGGAAAGGGGAAAATTCCAATCTTTCCCCAAAAGTCCATGCCTCCGCCATTGACTTTTCAACATGAACACGTGTCCCTTTCTGATTTGTTGCGGACTTCAACTTGGAATTTATCCTTTCTCTGCAAAAAGGTTAAAAATGAAAGATGCAAGGTCCCGCGCATTCCAAATGCATAAAAGAAGAACTAAAATCATTTCCCATCCATTGAAAATAGGTAAAACGTTTTACAAAGGTAGACTGAGAGAATTTTGATTAAAAACGCCGTGGGAAATGAAAACGAGCATCGAGGAGTTTAAAACACGAATTTCTTCTATGGCAGGGCTCCAATTTTCACGAAATTAGATTCGAAAGGGTGGGGAAAATTGAGAGGACAACAGCTGGCTCCTTCTGGGGATGATTTGGCAGAGGAAAGAGGCAAAATCAAGAACCTTAGAGAATTTTGGGTAATCAAATGAATCAGTGTCTTAGCCAATGGGCAACGGAGTCAAAAAGAAGCAATATCAACACAGAAGACAACACACACAAGGCGGGAAAGGAAACAAAACAAACCAAAAGACAAGACCCAAAACAAACACCACACACAACAAGGAACAAGGAAAAGAAACAAGCCAAAACAAAGACTATACAAAATATACAAAGGGGGTCCTAATCACTTTGGACTTGAAATTACACAACTCCAGAGATAGGCTGAGAAAAATAGGTACCTTTGTGGAACAACCAAGTGAAAGTATGAGGTACCCATGGCAATTGGGCATACCAAAACATCATGTGAACACTATGTGGTTTGAAAAGAAAAAATGAGGCAAGAAAACCATCCAGATAATGATACCCAAGACCAAAAACATTCAGTCCTTGTGAAGAGTTGAATGTCTTCCAAAAGCTCTTCTCTTGTGAAGGAGTAATGCCATTTTTAAGCTTTAAAAATGCCTGACTGCCTCCACACTGATCCCTGCACACCACTGAATTATGACAACTGGATTCATGACAAAATCCAATTCTTATAACACCAACTTCTTGCTTCAGCGAATTACCAATCACATCTGTTTGGCAATCATCATGGAATATACCTTGAGACCCATATGTTCGCACAAAATCTTTCTTGTAATAATCCTCAAAAGGAAATGGGAAAGAGACACTGAATGATTTATCATTATCATTTCCTTCGGCCTGCACATTTTCTGATTTATCCTCATGATGAGCAATTTCTACCATGCCCATCAGAAACATCTCTGCTGCCTTTGCAAACTCAACAACTTTGTTTTCCACTTCTAGGAGATCTTGGCTCTTGGGTGCGAGTTTCACTACTGATTTGTCTTCATGACTGGAAGGGAACTTGAAAGCTGATAGACTAGGTAAAGATGAATCAATCACATCATCCCCTTCTCCTTGTTTGCATCCCAAAGGGTGAGTTGAAACAGGACTGTCGTAATCGTGAAGAAAAATTTCCAGGTGTGGCTCATCAACTTCTATTTGCTTTGAAGGGCTGCAAAAAGGTGTATGTGTGCTCATCTCATTATTAAATATAGCAAGTGGACCAGTGCTCCAACTGACTCCATTTTCTTTAGGTAAAGGCACTTGTTTGTCATTGAGGTAATTTAAAACAGCAAGAGAATGGTCAACAGAGATCTCCATCTCAGTATATTGGAATCCCTCAAACACAGGAGAAGGAGAAAACCATTCACTCTGTTGTGATGCACCTCCTCTTTTACCAGCATGAGGTTATTTCCTTCAAAACAAGAACATCCAATCCTAGCACATGACATATCTTCCATAAACTCCATTTCAGGCTGAAACAAAGCCTCAAGTTGTTTATCTTCCTCATCATTGGAAGAAAGACCAAATTGGCATGCATCATGAGGGGCATTAAGAAGACATTCATTGGTGAGATTAAGATAATGTTGAGGAATGAATACCTGAAGGTGTGAAGAATCACTATGAGCAGTTTTAAGAACTTGAATGTTCTCTTTTTTGTTGCAAGGTATCCCAAATCCATTGGATGAGTTTCTTTCAACTTGCTTTGTCTCACCTTGTGACATAACCATGTAATTACCACGCCCAATATCTGCATACAATATTTGTGCTTTTGGATCATCTGTTTTTGCACAATATATTCAGTTTGTTTCTCAGGCATTAGCTTCTTCATTCCCATTCACTGGAATAAGAGCATGTGACCAATCCATCATGATTTCTCCTCCAACATTTTTGCAAAAATTTCTACTTAGCAAGCATGCCGTAGGAAGGGGGAATATCAGCTACCAAGATGGTGGCTAAAACTCTCTTCTCTGGCAAAGCAGCAAAGGCTACTTGTGCATCCTTGATTCTTCCAACCAATGGCACTTCTCTACTTTCCATTGAGTAACATGAACCCAAAGCACGGGTTAGGGTTAATCCTAGGGCATGAGCTACCTTAGCTAGGCATCACATTATCTGAAGCACTAGAATCAATAACACAATTGCTGAGTTTGTGGCCAGCTATGAGGAGAGTGACATAAAATGGTTCGATCTTCCCATCAAATGAAGTGACTGCTGCCACAAGGCTTAGTTGAGATGAAGGAGAAGGAGTGGGCAAGAGACCTTTGGAACTAGGGGATGAAGGCTTGGATTTGGAGTTTACAAAGTCTACCATCTTAGCAAAGGCCTTGGGATGGGTTTGGTAGAATTTGGCTTCTGAGATCTGGATCTTAGTTTTCTTGAGATGGTCAATAATGTCAAAAGAACCAGAGGTAGATGGAGCATCATTGATAGGAGTAGATGAAAATTTTGACTTATCAACTCTATCATTTGAAGGGCAAGAAGTTTTAGGAGCAGAAACAGAGGAGGAAGGAACAACAAAACTTACCTTGGGTGTGGAAGAAGTTGGAATAGGAGCTCCTCTCCTTGCAATCACTGGAATGACCGTAGGAGGTTCCTTAGATCTTTTAGCAAGCTGCACCACTTTCTCCTTCTTGTTGGCTTGCTCACGAGTCATGACAACATATGATTCATTGTTCATCTCTGCAACTCTTTCTTCATAATCATCCTCTTCATCTATACCTTCAATGGTGAGAAAATGGACATGAGATCCACTCAACTCTTCTAATTCTTCATCAGCTTCCTCTTCATGTTCTTCAGATTTCATCCTCCTCCTCGTCATCAGGCTCCAACACTTCACATGTTGCATTGATTGGAACTTTAACAGGTGGGCCTTCAATTCCAACCAGTTTTGAGTAGAGGGCAACCGATTCCTAGGTTGAAAGTTCTTCCTAGGAACATCCTGATAAGGAGCATCTTTGGGAGAAGCTGCTTTTAAGAGCAATAAGATCATTAGCAAGTTTTTACATACTAACTGATCTCGTGTTAGCTCAAGAGAAGATGTGGAAGAAGGAGATGCTTTGGATTTGGATGAATCTCTCCTTAGCTTGCCGTTGACATGATCAGATCATCTTCAACACTGACAACAAATCTCGATCGGCATCTAAAGTGGCAAGATTAGCTCTCTAAGTGCATAGCTCACTTGAGGCAGTTGGGCATTAAGGAAGAAACATTTTGAATCAAATCCACAGGCGTATGTTTTGTGGGATCTTGTTAACCAGCCTGTTGAATTTGGCCACAAATTCCCTCATGGGCTCGTTTGACTCTTTCTTGATTTGAGAAATCTGGGCCAAGAGGGCATGTACATCCTCAGCAGGTTTGAAACGTTGCTCAAATTGGGTCGTCATGGTGTTCCAATTGGTGATGGATCCAGTAGGGAGATGATAGAACCAATCAGCAGCATTATCTTGCAATGTCTCCACAAAAAGTCTAACGGAGATATCCTCATGTTCAACTCTAAGAACACCACAAGCAACAATGAAGGCTGCAATATGTTCATCTGGATGAACCTTCCCATCACCTCTGAATTTAGGGAAATTCTTTCTATTGCCTCTAGGCAATTCATGCAATGGTTGGGGAAGAGCAAGAGGCCCGACCCTTTGGCCCCAAGGCAAAGAAGTTGCCATCCTTGGAAAGATTGTTTGGAGAGGAACTAAAACACCAGCGAGAATCAAATCATGCAAATTAGGACTGATTTGATCTTGAGGGATGTCACTCCCAGAAGTTTTGTCTCTAGCAGAAGGAGTGCTTGCAGACCTTGTTCCTCTTCTTTTTCTTGTTGATGAAGGGAGAGAGAAACCTTGATGATCCAAAAGTTGGAAATGAGGGTCTTCTTCCCCAAGGGTTCTTCTACCCGAGTGTATCTTGGAGTCACCAGATCAAAGATGATCAAAAAGTTGTTATTGAAAAATTAAAATCCATTTGTAATGAATTCCTAAATGAGTCGCCAAAAATTGTTGGGTTTCAGAATAGAACATGGGTTGAAACCACATTCGGGGACAAGTCCCTCCTCTTTAATGGGAGAGGTTCCCTTATTGAAAGCAGGAAAAACAAATGTACAGATATACAACTCTCAATGTTTGGACCCTAATATCCTGGAACGTTTTCATACTTAAAAGATTATCAATCGAAGGAATGGAAGAATATAGAGATGGGAGAAGGAAGAAAACAACAATGCTTTTGGGAAATATAGATAGCAGAGTATCTCCCTACTCACATTGAACCAAGAAAATATAGAAAAGGATCAATTACTTCACCAGCACAAATCATAGACACACAAAGTTCGAAGATTCACACGATCGAACACAAAGTTTTTATTGAATGCGAAACAAATGATCCATTGAATCGAAGCAAGGAAAGAAAGATATATGAGAGGAAAATAAGAAAAGAAAGAACTTCTACATTGAATTACTTGAGAATTTTCAACCTTCCCGAGAAAAACCGAATCCCCTTTTCCCGTGGCCAAAACCATATATTTTGGTGTCACTCGATTTCACCGAAATGCGACTACCCAATCAGAAAAAAATTTCGTACTTTTAAAATAATGGGTCATTTGTTGTTTTTATTGCCGAAAGTTCTTCAGATTGCTGGCGTCAAGATAATCCCAAAGAGCCATATTAGCCCTTTTTCGCCAAATACCGGATGCCCAAAATTGTTTTATTCTCATGCGTCGGGATTTGTCTCATGTGGAAATTTGTATTTAATTATTTTGAGCCCCGTATGAGGTCATTTTTGCGCTCCGTTTCGACTTTGTTATGAGCGAATATGTTATTATTCCTATATACGGAAGGATTTTAACTTATTTTAAGTTTTGGGCTTTATTTTTAACTTTTGGCAATTTTTCGTGTTTTTGTGGTGTCCGTTCTGCTTTCTCAGAAATTTCTTTGGAACAACTCCTTTCACGGTAAGCCCGATTTTGGCTGGAGCAAATTTGGAAAACATACACGCACATTTTGCCGGAGAAGTCATCATCGGAGGTCCGGATCACTGGGAAAAAGCAAAGTCGTTGAGAAAAGCCCTCGCGGGGATGGGCGCATTTTTGGAAAACAAAGGATTTAAGTGCGATGGAAAAAATATAAGCATGAGCAGGGGGTGGGAATTGTATATCCGCCTCAAGCAGGTACTTTTTCCCGTGTTATAAAAGTCACTTAAGTGCAAAGTGGGAAAAATAGAGGTCGCAGTGCAGTGGGAATTTATTGCACCGCCTCACGGGGTAAAAATTCCCATGATATAATAAAAGGAAAGTGACTTAAGTGAAATCATGGGATTTTAGTGCCTACCTTGCGGGGTAAAGAATCTCATTGTCAAAGTCAAATCACTTAAGTGGATCACGGGATTTTGTGTGTCACTGGCGAGGGTAAAGAGTCCCATTATGGAAAAAATTCTTAAAAATAGAATTACATGTGCAAAAAAGTGCGCCCCCTTTGGTGATTGATTAAAAAGATTAAATTGATTATTTTTAATAATCTTTCTTCTTAAAAAAGTGCGCCCAAGCTTGAGGAGGTCAAAAAGTCAAAGAAGGAATAAAAGAAATGAATTAAATTAATAAAATTTAATTTATTTAGTGGCTGCCCCCTTCCTCTCAAAAAGTGCGCCCCATTTGGGCATTATTTAATGTTTTTTGAAGCATTAAAACATTAAATTAATTTCTATTTTCAGTGGCTATGGTCAAAGCACACTGTGGGGCTTGAGTGAAGTGTTGTGTGAAGGATTAAATTGGATTAATTTAATTTATTGGATGGCTGTCCTTAAACATGCTATTTTTAAAAGAGAAAAGCATGATTTTTAATTAATTAATTGCCTTTAATTGTTAGGGAAATTATTAATTATAGAATTGTGAAGGTTATATAAGCATGGGCAGCCATATGGGTGAATAATTTAATTCACAGGTAAAGAATTGCAGCCAGGAGGAAAAGTGCGCCCCCATTAGAGGAAGGATTTTGTTCAGACAAAGTGCTAACAAGGCTAAAAGCTTCCAGATTTGGCGCATGCTTTGGAGGAGGTTGATCTTTGTCTGCATAGTTGTTTTCACAGGTGTTACAGGAGCTCAGGTGTTGATTGAAAGGATTCATGCTCTCTTTATGTGCAAATTAAACACCAATTTTTGGGGCAGCAGGCTTGAAAAGTGCAGATTTTTATAATTTAAATTCACTATTCATGCTCCGGTGGCCATTTTTGTCTGAATAAATTGCAGGAATTCATTACAGGTGCTTTACAAAAGAAAAGGAGTTTTTATCAATGTCTAATACATTGCAAATATCCTCTCGAATCTGAAGAATTGTCCAGATCTGCACCAGTATTGAAGAAATCCGGCCAAGTTAGAAGAAAAAGAATTATTCGGACAAAGATTGATAAAGCCATGGCGAAAGGAGATGAAAAAGAGAGCACGATGGATTCATGCATTGCTTCCAAACTTTCAGACATAGGAGACACAGATCTAGGCCCAGAACCTCTTTCTGATTTGATTGATAGATCCAGAGCTGGAAAGACTTCACTCATGCGTGCGGTCAAAAGTAGTGGAATTATTCGAGCTGCAGCTTTCCGTATCTGAGCCCAATTGCGACTTTGTGATGGAGTGTGCTAGATCTTATCATCCTTCATCCGAGATCGATTGTGTGATGTTGCGGGAAAGACAATAATTCGTTTGGATCCGAATTCTTCAATTATTATCAAGATTCCGGTCGAAAGGTGGTGACTTTATTAGCATTCAGGATGCTGACAGTAGGTGGGAAAAGCATAGAGCTGATTGTGTGAGTATCATGAATAGCCGGTTCATGAAGAAGCCTAGATCCCCTTCCAAGTTCCCAAGAACTCTTCCATGATCCAATTTGGTGCAGGAGGCGGATGATATCATCAAATTGCTATGCGCAGTTGAACGGTGAAGCGAATGCCTACACTTTCCGGACATGGATGTATGCTTTCATCAGGACCATTGAAATCAACAAGGTTGATTCTATAATCAATTGGTCAGAAATTATTAGCAGCAACATCGGTGAGCAACTGCGGAACGTGAAGCGTACCTTCAGCTTCAAGATGACTTCATACTTGGTGTATGCTGCAGCTTCACAGGGTGTCTTTTCCAAGCTGGATAGATGTGGTATTCTTTCCAAGGATCCCATTTTCGAGTGCTACCCACAGCTTACGTGCACTGCGTGCGAGAAGGACTTCAAAGTGATCAACGATGGTTACTTCTACGATTTCATCTGCAGGTTAGACAAAGACTTGAAGACTCACGGGGTAGCGGAAGCATGGGAAGCAAAGTGTCCAAGATTGGCGGTGTATTCATCCGCTTTCTGATTTCACATACCTCGGGGTTACGAGCTTTTCAGGTGAACCAATAAAGATGCCAAGGTACCCGAGTGACAGATTGATCGCCATGGAGCTGAGCAGGCAACTTGTGGAGTTACACGACCTTCAGTCGAAGCGGCACAAGTCTACGGGCTTCTTCCCACTCACTGTGGGATATTACAGTTGCATCAGCATTCACAGAGCTCGAGGGATGGAAGCACAAATGTTGTCCGAGTATGAGCAAGAGTTCTTCCCTGCGCGGCTTAATTTCGATCCATTTGGAATAGCCAGGAAGACAATCTCCCAGGAGTACGCACATGTGCCTTCGTTAGAAGATTTCTGGATGAAGTGCGTAGTGAGTACAAGGTTAGAAAGAAAGATTTCAGCAGCTATCGGCAAGCAAGTATTTGACTTTGGACTAGCGGATACCTACGGATCTTAAAGATGATGGGAACGTGGTACTTGACACTTACCATCAAATGGGAGGAGATAAAGCTATACCTGCAAGATAGTGATATGCGGCTGCGAAGACAATAGAAGAAAGATCCGAGTGTGTTGGTGAGTACAGAAATTTGGGTGCTAACGAAGGGATACTGCCTTGATGAAGTATTGATGAATCAAATCACGGGCAACTTCGGCACAGGAGATTCTCTCAAACGAAAGCATGAAGGAGAAAGCAGCAGAAGGTCCGAGAAGTTGAAAGTACTGAAGATCTCAAGAGAAAGAGAAGACCACTTCTACGACCATAGCTTTGACTCCGACTTCTCCAGTACCTAGAAGATCACCAACTATTGCACCGCAAAAAGGATGCTTACATGCCTTCATTTCAAACCGGTGACGTTCGCTTTTCTCTCCGCACCACGTTCGGCTCAAAGACCCGTTAGAGGAGATGTTGAAGCTGCAGATGACGGAGTTCGAAAGAGCTTTGTCCTTGGATGTTTCAGAAGATGGCAGCCATGACACTGTGGCACTTTCTGACGGAGAGGATGCAGAGCGGGAGATGGTAGTGCACTCAGCGACTTCTTACTCCCCGAGAAATAACTTCTCGGGATGGTTAGCTTTGCAGTTGGTTCCGGAAGCAAGAGTAGAGATGAACTTAGAGGAACATGACTTGGCAGCCTACTTCGAGGATGAAGAGACGAAGGCCTAAAGTTGCTAAAGCAACTTCTAGGTTGATCATCACGGATTCGGGAGAGAAGTTTCTTTGAGATATCAATTCCGGCGAGAAGGAAAGGTAGAAGAGGAGCTCACTACAGAAGATGTGATGGTGACCAAAATACCACTCGGTCAAGCTACCACTGAAGGATTGAAGCAGGACACGCAGACGTTGCTGGATGCTTTGTTCCTTAGGCTTGACAATGAAAAGGCGGAGAAAGAAGAGCTGCAGAAGCAAATATCTCAATTATGTGAGATCATAGCCAAGGTTGCTAAATCTTCCGTTCAGCCCATTTCAGCCACAGTGAGTGATCATCTTATGCAGGAAATGGAAGATGCAAGCAATCAAGTAAAGGCTATTGATGAATGGAAGGATCTGATTATTCGTCAAGCTTCTGTGCAACTTGGGGAAGTGCCACCGCCTAAAGGTTATGAACGATGCATCAAATCAACTAAAGCAATCGATGATAAAGCATAGAAGGAATGACTATAACAGAGAGAGTAACTTGAGTATTTTGGCCGAGATCAACAAGCTGTCAGGGAGATGTATTGGTTGCAGAACAAATTGTACCGGATGGATCAGTCGAGAAGGGGAAAGCTAGAGTTTGCAGTATCTTTCCGTTTGGAGATCTCAGAGTTTTCTTTGAAAAGGATGCAGGGCTTCGAGACTAGAACATCGATTTGCGAGACAAGTATCATTTCTTTCACTGAGGAAAGAGTGGATGGAGGTGTTACTTCATACGTGCGGATTGTTTCTAACGAGGTGCATGATTCCCTGGAAGGTTCTCTTCTGATGGTGCAAAAGAGAATTGATAAAGCTACCAAGCCTTTCACGATGAATTCTATCAGTAGATTGGTGCGGCACCGCAGTGATATCATGCGAGGTTTGGGCCAAGTTTGGAAGAGGTGGAAGCATGCAAAGCAAAGTGTTGAATGAAGGGTTGTTGCGATTCGGGATAGAGAAGGAACGTGCAATGGCTAAGCAGATGGAAGGATGCTGAATTATATGTTCGACAAGTATATCAGATATCAGAACAAGAAGAAGATGTAGATGTTACAGCTGGCATAACTTCTTCTATTCTTTCTTCTTCTACTTTCTATGTTCCCGGATGAAATTGTAAACTTCTAAGTTATTGGTTTTGCAACCATTACTTGAAGTCATGTGGAACCTTTCATTAGTTAAGTGATACATGTGTCACTTAAGAAGAAGTTAGTTGAGGATGATTGCCAAATGTCATCTTTACTTGTTGTTCATGCTTTAGTTCAGTTTGAGTCTTCTATTTGTACTTTCCCTCCTACATTCTATAAGTAGGAGAAGAACCTACGGGTTAATGATCAATCAGAATTTGTAAGGAGCAATCTTGTGTTCTAGACTTTGTGTTGAACCCCTGAGAGCCACTAGAGCAGAGGAATACAAAGAAGCGGAGTTTTCGGAGAACTTTGTGTCACGGCGTCTTTGTGTTTATTGCTTTTAAATCTTATATCTTTTAAGTAAACTTTGTGTTATTTTAGATCTGCATCTAGAGCTGCCTTTGCTTTATAATTACGTGTGTTCAAATCTATTAAGTTTCTTCTATGTGCATGCAATTAGCTCTGCTATCTACTAATTGGGATGCACATCTTCCTTATTTTTCTCTCGTAATACCTTTACTTTCTTCTTCTATAATTTTCCTTTCTTTAACAATTTGCTTACTTTATTCGCAGAACTTCTTAGTTATGGTTCATGAACTAAGTGGTTAAAGTAAAACCCACGATAGATAATAACACATATTTATTGACAAATCGACACGGGAGCCTCACCGGTTAAATGAGGAGATTTATTCATGATTGCCTAGATTTGATGCTATGTGAGAAAATCTAGCCAACATATTTATAACAATCCGTATACATCCATACTTTGTCCCCAAGAAAAGAATATCCGAAAGGAATAATGTTTGTTGCAGATCCGCTTTTGGAAAGTGACATGAAACAAACGCACTCATGAAAACCGGAGGTTCAAAAAGGCGAATATTTCGTCAGTTCGAGCATGATTACTTTAGCAAGGGGCATCTCATGATTTTCTTCTTCATGTGGTCCTGTCATTTCTACCTTTTAACCACTTTCATAGCACTCAAGTGCTTACTGGTAAGTTTTATCCCTTTTTATCGCAGTATGCCCGATAAACTCCGTTTTCTGATGATCAAACTTTACATCCCTTTAAACTTAGCGTTGGCTCCATAATAAACCAGAAATGCATCTCATGGAGAAACGACAAGAATACAGAGAAAAGAATGAAGAATGAGCCATTTTGACGTTTTGTAGAGCTCTAGTTTGTTAATGGCGTTAAAAACCAGATGAGTGCATTTGGCTATCTTTTCCCCCTTTTACCTTCAAATTTAGACCCCACACGTAGCAAGATCAAGAGCGATGGCCACGGGGGAGAAATCTGCATTTCGACATTTGAGAGAAAAACGCGATTTCTAATTTTTCTCCGCCCTCCGCAACTCCGCCAAAAGTCGGACACGTGGCGTCATCTGAGTGGCTGAGGAAATGTGGTTCAAATCTGCCATTTAAACTCTTTTTTAACAAAAAGCTCAAATTCTCAAAAACCTCTGTCGGCCCGCTTTGACTTTTCAACGTGAACACGTGGCACACCACGATTGGAAAAAGGGGTCGTGGCTCAATTTGCAACATTTTAACCCTTTGGTGAAAAAGGCTCAAATTCTCAATTTCTCCGCGGGCTCGCTTATTCGATTTCATTCTTCGATACGTGGCATCACCTAACTGGTTGTGGGGTGTGTTTCGCTTTTATACTTTATCTATTTTGGAAAGGGAAAAATTCCAATCTTTCCCCTGAAAGTCCATGCCTCCGCCATTGACTTTTCAACATGAACACGTGTCCCTTTCTGATTTGTTGTGGACTTCAACTCGGAATTTATCCTTTCTCTGCAAAAAGGTTAAAAATGAAAGATGCAAGGTCCCACACATTCCAAACACATAAAAGAAGAACTAAAATCATTTCCCATCCATTAAAAATAGGTAAAACGTTTTAATGGCAGCAGATTGAGGGAATTTTGATTAAAAACGTCGTGGGAAATGAAAACGAGCATCTAAGGAGTTTAAAACACGAATTTCTTCTATGGCAGGGCTCCAATTTTCACGAAATTAGATTCGAAAGGGTGGGGAAAATTGAGAGGACAACACGTATTAACCTTCCAAATCAATATTGGGGTTTGTGAGCTTGACTATTCTTTTCGAGAGATGTATTGTAGGTCCTTGTTTTATGAATCGGTATGCCTTCTATTTGCCCATATTCTTGCCTCATTATTCCCTACATGTTTGCCTCCAACTCCTCCCTTACCCTTGTGTCTCCATTTCATCCCAATTAGGCCTTTGTGACACCACCCATCACGATCGGTGAAGTCCTCATTACATGGACAAGTGGCACCGTACATTTAAAACACCTTGAGAAAAGCTAAGTCCATGGATGATGACATTGACTTCTAGAATTACAAATTTAGATTCGGCGCCCATCTATAGGCTTAAACTTAGTCTAACTCTAAAAATAAAATCACAACATCCTCTACTCCACACTCACAAATTGAAAAATTCCTCCATGGACACTTAAAGAAATACATGTCGCACTAAAAGTTTTGGAGATTCAAGAATAGGTAATTCACATACAATGAGGTATTAGGAGTCCCTTACTATAGTTTACTAGGGTTTCTATCCTTCTTTACTCTAGTTAGAATACCTCTCTCCAAAAGAGTGCTCAAGCTAAGGGGAGGTTAAATCCCCAATAAGTCAAGCCTGAGGAATGTATCCCTTTACCACTCCCCTTTCATTTATGCATACAAGCTAATCTGATTATATGTTTTACATGCTTTGACATAATGACATACTTATCAAGTTATGTGCATATTGCCATATATATTGCCTTGTATATGACTCATCTAATGTCTTATACATTGTCATCATTGCCTTTTATATTGAAATATTCATTTATTGCCTTTCGTATTGTCCATTGAATATAGACTCTACAAAGACCATCTACCTTTACCTATTTCAAGGCTTGTTTAGTACGGAATTCTTTCTATGCAGATACACAATTTTCTTTTGATAATGCCACAAGAAAGAGGTGTTGGAATCTAAATAGCATCATTCCAACATCCAGTCTAATCAAAGCAACCTTTCGATCTTGTGGCAAAGATCCAAAACCTACGAATGATTTTGAGGGTGCACTCATTTGGAAAAAAAGGATGTACTAAGAAACAATTGAGTATGAGGGCACCTTAGATAAATCCAAATCCAAAGTGATTTTTAATTTAATAGGATGATGATCTAAAAGCACATCTGATATGACACAAAACGGCCTTTTGAAACTAAATTCAAAAGCCAAAATATTTTGCTTAGAAAGCATGGTTATTTGTAGACAATTTAAAACTCTACCAAAGCCTTGATATTGGTTAGACCAAGTGACCCAAGGTGCAGCAGATTAAGACCAGTGTCCCTAGTTAGGGTCAAACTTCCCCATTCCTTCTTCATAAAATCAAGCCACCCGCTCACCAGCCAATCATCGTATGGTGATCATTCTTCATTTATTCTCTAAGGACTCTACCATAGTGAAATCTCCTTAAAACAACTTGCTGGTCTCTATTGATTTATCAACCAGCCATATCTAAAGAATGGCATCATTCAATGCATAGATGCTGAAATCATATAGAAGCCACATGCCTCTTATGACACTCAAATTTGGTAATTTGCACTTTGGCAACTCTTGATTTGACTATGCACTCTTGCTATGATAAGTACAACTTCTCCATTCCCGCTTAGCACTTTCCGAGGTCCATTGTTTAGCTTGTTTATCCTTGCACACTAACATGTCAACACATTTTGAGAATACAATGCACAAAATCAATAGAAAAACATCAGTTTATCAGCTCCAAACTTCATTTGGCATATTTCCTACTCCCAGTCAGGGTTGTATAGTTTGGTCAAGAATTTATATCCGGTCCTGACCAATTTGTACGGTCTTAGACCAACATGTCTTCCAACTGCACTTTCAAATTAATATCTTTCGTTGGGTCTTATACTTCATCTGGGTCAGCCTTTCTTAGATAAATCATCTACGGAACCCTATATAAACAAGTAAACACTACCTCATTTGCTAACCTAGAACTCCTAAGGCAATGCACTAGAGCACTCACTTCATACACTTGCAAAAGGCATCCAAAGCTCCCTAAATCTCACACTATCACATCTGAAGTCATTAGGGCAACACCCACATCGGTCTGAAGCTACAAACCAGGTCAAGGTAGCCATATCTCTCATCCACAAGCACTCAAACATCCTCTCTCCAAGTATTTTAGCAAGAGTGAAGTCAAAGCAAGTATGGTCAAAGCAAATGCCAAATCTAATTGATCTATCTAGATATCACATGCTAGGTGGATAACACCATGCGGTTTGAGGCTCTTCAGAGTAGTGCCAACATCGGCGTTGCACGAAGTTGCCCACAACCCTTCTAATGTTTGTTTTACAGGACTCTTTATCCACGGCTAGGGTTTGAGATGATAATCAGTCCATACAAAGAGCCTCATTACATGTGCAACAACTAGGGTTTGACAATGATAGACAGAAATCCATGAAGGCGAGCACCAGAGAAAGCTACAAAAGTTGAATCGAGTAGGTCCAAGACATCTGCATAATTAAGTCGAGGACTATACGGTATGGTCTTGGTAGTTTGGTACGGCCCTACCCCAAGTGGATTCATGGTCACAGATCCAATTTCGAATGTCATTCAAGTTCAGATCACGCATTTCCAAAAATGTACAATCCCAAATCTCTCCAGAAGTCATCTGTAATCATCTAAGTGCCTCTATACATCCGTTTTGAGCTTTCAATTGCATGTTGCGTTGATTGGTATGTGTTATGTTCTTTCTATCTCGATTTGAGTTACAAATATGCATTATTATTTTTGTCATAACATCTCTCGTAAGATTTGCAATCAACTCTAATCTAATATAAAGCCTAATTAAATTGACCTAAAATTTAATTAAGGGTAAACATTTTGGTGAACCCACTTTTGATCGAATCCTTAACCTAATCTAGGATTTATTCCTTGTGTATTAGGCTCTGTTGATCTCTAAACCCTAGTTGATTTAGGGTTTCTATCTAGGTACATGCTTATTTTTCTAGGCTTGTGTTTTTTATTTCTTCTCATCATGGCCTCCTCTTAGGATCAAACTATATCACTCTTTGAATATCTCGAGCGACACCCTTAATGCAAAGATTCATTCCTCAAGCTCCTCCATGCTACTCGAATTCATCTTGATACACCTATTGACCATTGTACTTCATCCATCTTTCCCAAGGCTTTGTCTTCCCATTGTGTTAATCATCATACGGTACCTCCACCTCAGCCTACTATTGGCAATAGGTCTGCACAATATGTACAGGTCTTTGTAAAAAACACTTTGGTCAAACATGTTTTAATTGATACAAATTTTGATCTTAATGTTTGCACTCTCTCTCTCTTGTACATGCTCTCAGTTTTTCAGTTCAAGATCTTTCTCCTTCTAATCTTACCTTCAAAGGGTCTGACAACATCCCTCGAAGGGTCTTGGTTCTATCAGTTTGCCCATCACTATTGATTTGAAGACCTTTCACACTGTTTGTTATGTACTCCCAATGACCCTTCCTACAATATTATTCTCAGACAACCTTGGTTACATGCTACACACATCACCTTAGCACCCGCTGATCTACAAATTCTCATCAAGGCTCTACTCATCTTTACAATTGGGATATTATACAAGATCTCCTTGATGCACATCCTTTTGACTGGGATATCCCTTCCAAGTCCATTATGACACCTACTCTTCCTCGACATACAGATCAATCACTCAATAATGTCCCTCCAATTGTTTCTCACACTCTACCTCCCATAGCTACATCTATCATACCCATAATGTTGGGGGCATCTCATATTCCCATTCAAAATGTTACAATGTCTATGGATTTCAAAACTATCACTTGGAATAAATCTTGAAACACCTCTAATGACAATACAATTGCTGATCTAGATGGTTGTCTCATTGCTTCACTTGATGTTACTACTTCACCTCGATTGAGCACATCATCTTCAATGATCCGGACTACTTTCTCTTCATGCACTCCAATAAGTTTCTATTCTCCTATCGTTATCTCTACTGATGTCACTCTACAACGCTCACATCTTTAGGGACAACCCATATTCCCCTCCACAATGTTACACTTATTATGGATTTCACACATACTACTTGGCACATGCTTGAGTCTCTATCTACTGCTCTACAAAAGGCTTCCATTATCTCTTCTAAGCTTACTTCCATTACAGTTGATGCACTTCTCTATGCTATGTTGGCCCTAACTTGTATGCATGGTGCCACTCATGATAATCTTACATATGCTACTTTGTGCACACCTTGGTATGTTTTTATTGGTCCTAATGCTTCTATATCACCTCTTATACTTGTGGTTGCCCTTGTGTCTCTCCCTCTTTATGAGGTTGATACAGGATACCCTCATTGCATTGAGTCTCTTGTGTATTTCTTATATCCTCATATTCCTCTTCTTGCTAACACATCGTTGCTTAATTCATACATGGTTTAGCCTTTTGTCGCTATAGGGTTTTCCCCTCGAACTCGTAGTCACCAATCATCTAAGTCACACATGGCTTCTTGTGGATCTAGTCCACCTTGTTCTCCACCCAAGATTTCTATGGCATACGCACTTGAGTCGCATTCTTTGGCACAACTAAGGCCCAAGCCTCCATCTCCCCCAGCATCTTCTCCACCTCCTCAGGAGGTTCTCATTGATATGTTTCTTCTTGCTACTTGCCATCTTTTGTACATAACTATGCATTGCGATAAAACAAAAACATTAAAAATTGGCAAAAATACAAAACCATGACTCAGTGCATTTTACTTGAGATGTTAGCACTTTACATCACGTGTGTTGTTTATTGTTGTGGTTTGATGGATGGCATGCTTTATTTCTTTAAACAGAGATGCGTTCACTTGGTATATTGAGCCGGATGCGGGACACACAAATCGATACATGCTTATCGAGCACTCATGTTTCTTCACATCCTCATCATTGGGCAATGCCCCGGTCGCTTGTTGTTTTTATTGCCTCGAAAGTTCTCAGACAAGGCCAAAATAATCCCAAAGAGCCATATTAGCTCTTTTCGCCAAATACCCAGATGCCCAAAATTGTTTTATTCTCTGTGCCGGGATTTGTCTCAAGGGAAATTTGTATTTAATTATTTTGAGCCCCGTATGAGGCTATTTCGCTCTGCTTTAACTCCATTATGAGCGAATATGTTATTATTCCTATGTACTTAAGGATTTTAACTTATTTTAAGTTTTGGGCTTTATTTGTAACTTTTGGCAATTTTTCGTGTTTTTGTGGTGTCCCGCTTGTTTTCTCAGAAATTTCTCTCGAACAACTCCTTCACGGTAAGCCCGATTTTTGGCCCGGAGCGGCTGGAAAACATATACGCACACATCATGCCCTGAGGAAGTCGCCATCTGAGGTCCGGATCACCGGGAAAAAGCGAAGTCGCAGCATGTAAAAGTGCCCTCAAGGGGATGGGCGCATTTTTGGAAAACAAAGGATTTAAGTCGCGATGGGAAAATATAAGCCGCAGCAGGTGGGAATTTTTATACCGCCCGGGCAGGTACTTTTTCCCGTGTTATAAAATCACTTAAGTGGATCACGGATTTTGGTGCCTCGCCCGGCAGGTAAAGCATCCCATTATGAAAAAATTCTTAAAAATAGAATTACATGTGCAAAAAGTGCGCCCTTTGGTGAGAGATTAAAAGAATTAAAATTGATTATTTTTATTAATCTTTCTTCTCAAAAAGTGCGCCCAAGCTTGGAGGAGGTCAACAAGTCAAAGATGGAATAAAAGAAAGGAGTTAAATGCATTAAATTTAATTTATTTAATGGCTGCCCTCTTCCTCTCAAAAAGTGCGCCCCATTTGGGTATTATTTAATGTTTTTTAAGGCATTAAAACATTAAATTAATTTCTATTTTCAGTGGCTATGGTCAAAGCACACCGGGGCTTGAGTGAAGTGTCGTGTGAAGGATTAAATTGGATTAATTTAATTTATTGGATGGCTGTCCTTAAACATGCTATTTTTAAAAGAGAAAAGCATGATTTTTAATTAATTAATTGCCTTTAATTGTTAGGGCAATTATTAATTATAGAATTGTGAAGGTTATATAAGCATGGGCAGCCATATGGGTGAATAATTTAATTCACAGGTAAAGAATTGCAGCTAGGAGGAAAAGTGCGCCCCCATTAGAGGAAGGATTTTGTTCAGACAAAGTGCTAACAAGGCTAAAAGCTTCCAGATTTGGCGCATGCTTTGGAGGAGGTTGATCTTTGTCTGCATAGTTGTTTTCACAGGTGTTACAGAGCTCAGGTGTTGATTAAAAGGATTCATGCTCTCTTTATGTGCAAATTAAACACCAATTTTTGGGGCAGCAGTTTGAAAAGTGCAGATTTTTATAATTTAAATTCACTATTCATGCTCCGGTGGTAATATTTTTGTCTCGAATAAATCGCAGTAGAATTCATTACATGTGTGCTTTACAAAAGAAAAGGAGTTTTTATCAATGTCCAATACATCGCAAATATCCTCCGAATCAAGAATTGTCCAGATCGCACCAAGATTGAAGAAATCCGCCAAGTTAGAAGAAAAGAATTATTCGATAAAGATAGACAAAGCCATGGCGAAAGGAGATGAAAAAGAGAGCACGATGGATTCATGCATCGCTTCCAAACTTTCGTGACATAGGAGACACGGATCTAGGCCGTAACCTCTTTCTGATTTGATTGATAGATCCAGAGCGGAAAGACTTCACTCATGCGTGTGGTCAAAAGTAGCGGAATTATCCGAGCTGCAGCTTTCCCATGTACAGCCCAATTGCCAGAGTTCGTGATGGAGTGTGCTAGATCTTATCATCCTTCATCCAGATCGCAGTGCGTGATGTTGTGGGAAAGACAATAATTCGTTTGGATGCGGAATTCATCAATTATTGTCTAAAGATTCCAAAGTAAAGGTGGTGACTTCTATTAGCATTCAGGATGCTGACAGAGATGGGAGAAACATAGAGCTGATTGCGTGAGCATAATGAACAGCCGGTTCATGAAGAAGCCTAGATCCCCTTCAAAGTTCCCGAGAACTCTTCCACGGTCCAATTTGGTGCAGGAGGCAGATGATGTGTCAAATCATGCATGCAGGTGAATGGCGAAGCGGTTAATGCCTACACTTTCCGTACATGGATGTATGCTTTCATCAGACCATCAAATCAACAAGGTTCGATTCTATAATCAATTGGTCGGAAATTATTAAGAAGAACATCGGTGAGCAACTTCGAACGTGAAGCGTACTTTCACCTTCAAGATGACTTCAGACTTGGTATGCCGCAGCCTTCACAGGTGTCTTTTCCAAGTCGGATAGATGTGGTGTTCTTTCCAAGGACCCCATTTTCGAGTGCTACCCACACCCATCGCACTGCATGCGAGAAGGACTTCAAAGTGATCAACGATGACTTCTTCTACGATTTCATCCGCAGCTAGACAAAGACTTGAAGACTCACTGGGTAAGCAAGGAAGCGTGGGAAGCAAAGTGTCCAAGATTGGCGCTTATTCATCCAAAGCTTTGCAGATTTCACATACCTCGTGGTTACGGGCTTTTCTCGGAGAACCTATAAAGATGCCCTGTATCCAAGTGATAGAGTGATCGCCATGGAGCCGAAAGCAGCAACTCGTAGAGTTACACGACCTTCGCTTGAAACGCACAAGTCTACGGGCTTCTTCCCAATCACCGTGGATATTACAACAGATCAAGCATTCACAGAGCTCGAGGGATGGAAGCGCAAATGTTATCCGAGTATGAGCAAGAGTTCTTTCCGCACGGCTTAACTTCGATCCATTCGGGAGTAGCCAGAAGACAATCTCCCGTGAGTACGCACATGTGCCTTCGTTAGAAGATTTCGGATGAAGTGCGTATGAGTACGAGGTTAGAAAGAAAGATTTCAGCAAAGCTATCAAGAAAGCAAGTGTTCGACTTTGACTAGCGCGATACTCGCGGATCTTAAAGATGATGGGAACGTGGTACTGACACTTACCATCAAATGGGAGGAGATAAAGCTATACCGCAGATAACATCGAGGCCGCCATTCAATCAAGAGAGAGATCTGAGTCGTGTTGGTGAATACTTCGAACCGGGTCGCTAACGAAGGGATACCGCTTGATGAAGTATCGATGAATCAAATCACGGCAACTTCGGCGCAGAGATTCCTCAAACGAAAGCATGAAGGAGAAAGCAGCAGAAGGTCCGAGAAGTCAAAGTACACGTAAGATCTCAAGAGAAAGAGAAGACCACTTCTACGACCATAGCTTTGACTCCGACTTCTCCAAAGACCTTAAGATCACCAACTATCGCACCGCAAAGCACAGGATGCTTCCATGCCTTCATCAAACCGCGACATTCGCTTTTCTCTCCGCAGCCACTTTGCTCAAAGACCCGCTCCAGAGGAGATGTCAAGCCGCAGATGACGGAGTTCGAAAGAGCTTTGTCCTGGATGTTTCGTAAGATGGCAGCCATGACACTGTGGCACTTTCTGACGGAGAGGATGCAGAGCGGGAGATGGTAGTGCACTCAGTGACTTCTTACTCCCCGAGAAATAACTTCTCGGGATGGTTAGCTTTGCAGTTGGTTCCGGAAGCAAGAGTAGAGATGAACTTAGAGGAGCATGACTGCAGCCTACTTCGTGATCCGAGCGTAAGAGACAGAAGGCCTAAAGTTGCTAAAGCAACTTCTAGGTTGATCATCAAAGATTCGGGAGAGAAGTTTGCTGAGATATCAATTCCGGCGGAAGGAAAGATAGAAGAGGAGCTCATGGCAGAAGATGTGACGGTGACCAAAATACCACTCTTGGCCAAGCTACCACCGAAGGATCAAGCAGACACGCAAACGTTGCTGGATGCTTGCTCCTTAGGCTTCGATGCTGAAAAGGCGGAGAAAGAAGAGCTGCAGAAGCAAATATCTCAATTATGTGAGATCATAGCCAAGGTTGCTAAACCTTCCATTCAGCCCATTTCAGAGAAGGTGAGTGATCATCTTATGCAGGAAATGGAAGATGCAAGCAATCAAGTAAAGGCTATGACGAATGGAAGGATCTCGATTATTCGTCAAGCTTCAGGCAACTTGGGAAGTGCCACCGCCTAAAGGTTATGAAAGATGCAAAGCAAATCAACTAAAGCAATCGATGGAAAGCATAAGGCATGAAATACATGGCAGAGAGTAACCCGAGTATTTTGGCCGAGATCAACAAGTCGCCGGAGATGTATGTTGGGCAGAACAAATTGTACCTGATGGATCGGGCCGAGAAGGGGAAGCAACTAGAGTTTGCAGATCTTCCGTTTGGAGATCCGCAGAGTTTTGCCGAAAAGGATGCAGTGCTTCGAGAGTAGTAACATCGATTTACCTGATGAAAGATCATTTCTTTCACCGAGGAAAGAGTGGATGGAGGTGTTACTTCATACGCGGCGGATTGTTTCTAACGAGGTGCATGATTCCTCGGAAGGTTCTCTTCGATGGTGCAAAAGAGAATTGATAAAGCTACCAAGCCTTTCACGATGAATTCTATCAAGAGATCGGGTGGCGCCGCAGTGCATATCATGAGGTTCGGGCCGAAGTTTGGAAGAGGTGGAAGCACGCAAAGAAAGTGTTGAATGAAGGGTCTGCAGCTTCAGACAGAGAAGGAAGCAGTGGCTAAAAACAGATGGAAGGATGTCAATTATATGTTCGACAAGTATATCGATATCGTAACAAGAAGAAGATGTAAACATTACAATGGCATGACTTCTTCTATTCTTTCTTCTTCTATTTTCTATGTTCCCTGATGAAATTGTAAAACTTCTAAGTTATTGGTTTTTGCAACCATTACTTGAAGTCATGTGGAACTATTCTATTAGTTAAGTGATACATGTGTCACTTAAGAAGAAGTTAGTTGAGGATGATGCCAAATGTCATCTTTACTTGTTGTTCATACTTTAGTTCTTTGAGTCTTCTATTTGTACTTTCCTCCTACATTCTATAAGTAGGAGAAGAACCTCCGGTTAATGATCGAATCGAATTGTAAGAAGAAAGCAATCTTGTGTTCTAGACTTTGTGCCGAACCCCGAGAGCCACTTCAGAAAGCAGAGGAATACAAAGAAGCAGTGTTTCCTGAGAACTTTGTGTCACGGCGTATTGTGTTTTTTTGCTTTTAAATCTTAGATCTTTTAAGTAAACTTTGTGTTATTTTAGATCCGGATCTAGAGCCGCCTTTGCTTTATAATTTCGTGTGTTCAAATCTATTAAGTTTCTTCTATGTGCATGCAATTAGCTCGCTATCTACTAATCGGGATGCACATCTTCCTCATTTCTTCTCTCGTAATTCCTTTACTTTCTTCTTCTATAATTTTCCTTTCTTAAACAACCGCTTACTTTGCTGCAGTAACTTCTTAGTTATGGTTCATGAACTAAGTGGTTAAAGTAAAACCCCGATAGATAAAAACACATTTATATTGACAAATTCTACATACATTGTTACTAATAGTTGCTCTAGCTTCTATTTGTGTGTGTTCTTGATTGATTCGGCCTAAGTGTCTTGATTGTCTTGTGACACCGTGGATGTCCCATGTTTGTGCCTCTATGCCTCCTTTGTTGCTCTTGTTTGCCAGCCCGTTCCTTGATTGTCTTGTGACATCATGGGTGTCCCATGTTCGCAAGCTCCAAGCCTTTTTTTCGCTTTTGTATGCATTGTTGTTATTCAGTGTTTGCTTCTACATACATTGTTACTAATAGTTGCTCTAGCTTCTACTATCGTTATTTGTCGTTGGTGTTGCTTTTGTTGCGAGCCATAGTTGCCACCTTAGCAAACACATTTCCTTTTACAGGTATAGGTGCTTCAAGGTGGCCACCTCTTTAGCACTCTACTTGCTTTTGTTGCACGCTATAGTTACCACCAACGCAAACACATTTCCTTTTGCACATATAGGCTCTTCAAGGTGGCCACCTCTTCAAATCGCATACGCCTTCTCGAGACATCTCCTTCAACAAAGTGCACACCTATTTCTTTTGAGCCACATGTTCAACATGGTTTTTGCACATGCCTCAAAAGAGTGGGCATCTATCCAGGTTTATTCTACATTTTTAGCAGATACAAACAAAATTCTAGGGGCAAGGGCAGTACAGACATGCTAGAGGCACCCCAAAATGCAATAATACACAAAATTTTGGCAAAATCAGCATAGGGTCAAAATCGTACACTTTGTACACTTATTTACGATCCCTGACCCCACACATTTTTACAGGGGCAATTTCAGCATTTTCAAATTTTCACCTATGTATATACAGGTTTTTCGCAAATTTTGACACTTAGAATACTCAATTCAGATTAGTACAGGGGGCATGAAAGTGTTCATTCCTTCTTCGCATCAACACTTAGCTTCAAGCTCAGTTTTCAGGAATCTTGGGGCATGGATCTCCTTCCTAGTTCAGCGTTGTTAGCACATTTTCAGCATATTTCAACATTTATTCAGCTCAACTCGGGTTTGGCAAGATATGGGGAGAGTTTGGGGGCACCTATCCTCTTTTGTATTGTATGTCCTTATTTGTAAAATCGGGTCTAGATCTGTTTGCAGCAGTGTGTAATTGTGGGGTATGGAAGGTAGCGAAGCAGCTAAGGGCTTCATGGGCAGACTTTCCTCTCCTATTACACTTAAAGGGGAAGATATCAGAGTTGTTGAATAACTTTGGTACACGTCTTCTTTCCTTCACAGGGGTGCATTTGTACCTCTTTCTTCTTCTTTCTCTTGCACATTTTTGTGTTGGGTTGCATGCACCTAACACTCCAGTTTCTCCTCAAACATAAATTGGGGATTGATCACCCCAATCCTTCAACAAAGTTCAAGCAATACAAATCTCCAAGCAAAAGCAAAGCACAAGCAAACAAGTGTATTCTTTCCTTGTTTACATATTTTCACTTCACATATATGCAAATGCAAATCTTTTCTATTACATGTTTTATTTGAGTTACGGTCAATTATCTATCACAGACATTGACTACACTCTGTGTTACAGGTTTCATCATGGAGCATGCCAACACCAAGCACAACAACACAACTGCAAAACAAACATTCAAACAAAGGCAAGTGTGTTTACACACTCAAGTATATTTTCCTTTAAGCATGCAATTTTCAATTCATACTTAAAGGGGGCAAATGTAGACACTCAAATTTGGTAATTTGCACTTTGAAACTCTTGATTTGACTATGCACTCTTGTTATGATAAATACAAATTCTCCATTCCCGCTTAGCACTTTCGAGGTCCATTGTTTAGATTGTTTATCCTTGCACACTGACATGTCAACACATTCGAGAATATAATGCACAAAATCAATAGAAAAACATTAGTTTATCAGCTCCAAACTTCATTTGGCATATTTCTTGCTCCCAATCAAGGCCATATAGTTTGGTTAGGAATTTATATCCGGTCATGACAATTTGTATGGTCTTGGATCGACATGTCTTCCAACTACACTTTCAAATTAATATCTTTTGTTGGGTCTTATATTTCATTTGGGTCAGCCTTTCTTAGATAAATCATCTACGAAACCCTATATAAACAAGTAAACACTACCTCATTTGCTAACCTAGAACTCCTAAGGCAATGCACTAGAGTAACTCACTTTATACACTTGCAAAAGGCATCCAAAGCTCCCTAAATCTCACAATTGTACACATCTAAAGTCATTAGGGCAGCACCCACATCAAGTCTGAAGCTAAACCAAGTCAAGGCAGCCATATCTCTCATCCATAAGCACTCAAACATCCTCTCTCCAATTATTTTAGCAAGAGCCAAGTCAAAGCAAGCATGGTCAAAGCAAATGCCAAATCTGATTGATCTATCTAGATATCACATGCTAGGTGGAGAAACGACATGCGGTTTGAGGCCTCTTCGAAGTAGTGCCAATGTCATGGCGGTGCATGTGCCCACAACCCTTCTAATGTTTGTTTTTCAAGAATCTTCATCCATGGATAGGGTTTGAGATGATTATCATTCCATACAAAGAGCCTTTTGCATGTGTGACAACTAGGGTTTGACAACGATAGACAAATCTAGAAGGAAAGCAACCAAGTAAGCTAAAAAGTCCAAGACCGTACAATTAGGTCATGACCATAAGATACGCCTAATAGTCTTAGCAGATTTCAAGCCCTACTCAAGGTCCAAGACATTTCTAGTTCCAAAGGTCATTCAAGTTCAAATCACCCATTTTTAGCAAGTGTATAGTGCCGTACATCCGTAAGGTAATCAACTAAGTGCCTCTATACATCCGCTTTATTGCATATTTGGCATATTTTATATTCTTTTATTTGATGGTTACTATTTCCTAAGATTTGTAATCAAAGTAATCTTAATTAAATGACCTAAAATTTAATTAGTAAACAAAGGTCATTCAAGTTCAAACCAACACCCACTAAATCCTTTGGAGTGGGATGTGGCATATAGTTAGTATGCATCTATATGCAAGTCATCTGAACAAAATAATCTTAACTTCTAATACAAACTTTTACATAAGTTCCAATGTTTTAGCATTTCAATTGCATGTTAGGTTGATTGTAGCAAATATGAATATATTCTTTTGATAATTACAAATGATCTAGTTACAAAATTGAGTTACATATTTCTATTGTAACATCTTTGTAAGATTTGTAATCAACTCTAATCTAATCTAAACCTAATTAAATTGACCTAATGTGTTTTAAACGATTAAGGACATTATTATGATTTAACAGATTGATTCACTCTTTCGACAAAAGACTAAAAAGATTTCACATTGGCAAAATATCTTTATCAACATGCAATTAAGGACTTTGTTACAAGATTGATCTCACTTTCTTTCAAGATTTCACATCGCCTTATACTCTACTTCTTTTGAGCTATGACTCTTTTTTCTCATTTCATCTATTTTCCGTTGGCCTTCAAAACCCGTGAAAAAATCATCCATCAATACCAAATTTCATACCTTTCCGTAGGCTCTCTGTTGGTCCGAAAATGGCCGCAAGTGCAGATCTATGGATAGACGAGCCAACACATGCAGCAGGCATAGCCCCTCTTTGAGTCTTGAAAAAGCAAAAAAAGCGAAACCGGTTTATTGCTATTCTACCAAAGCAGGAATCTGCAAGTCTCACAATATTCTCGCCTTCGGGGTTTGGGATCTCATCCCAAAGTAGGATGTTTCCGATTAAAAGAAAGGAATGAAAGAGAGGATGAAGGAAGAGTAGGTCCGAAGGGAGAAAAGAAATGAATTCCAAAGCAGAAAGGTCAGAGGGTTTATGTTTTGGGATTGGTAGTAAACAGAGCCAAACCTACTTACATAAACGAGCAAAGCAATACCGATGAATAAATGACAATAAAATGTAAGTAAATTCAACAGTAACAAAAACACATGATCTAACGTAAGAAAGATCCAATGCAAATAACACATGTATTCAAAGACAAAGTCTAAATATTGTATTAATAATTCTTTCACATATAAAAAGCTCAAAGTCTTTTCTCCTCACTTCTATTTTTCATCCGAAAGATATCCACTCCTTTACAATACAACAAGTATTGGGGTATTTATAGAAGAAGGAAAGAAAAGAAGGCAAAAAGGAGCCAACCACCTATTCACAAAGATATTTACAAAATATCTACAAGGATATACAAAATATCTCAAAGTCATGTTGACTTTTGACAACTTGATGGATGACATCATCCCATGGTGCAACATGGATGATGTCATCATTTGTGCCAACATACTTGAGATATTTACAAAAAGAAAGTCAAGAAGAGAGAAGAAGAAGAAAGAGAAGCTATTCATCGTCGTCATCCTCGCGGCCGAAAGGGGGTACCCTCGCTTTTGTTGTTGCCGCTCAGTGACGAGATGTGAAATTGAAAGCACGGTATTCCATGAACTTGCTGATCATGGGCCCTAGTTGATCCCGGGAAGGATCTTTGTGTCGCCACTAATCGCCTCTCAAGTCTCCCACTCGTCATGAGCTTCTCTCGGGAGTTTGGAATATTCTTTCTCCGCCTATGAGGAACCCGATGAAGTCCCCGACAAAGAAAGTTATTGATGGACTCAAGGCCAAAAGTGACCTCGCCCCTGACCCTTGTGAAACGATCTCCTTGAAAATCTGGATGGTTTCCTCAACTTTTCTTAAGGCGAAGGAAGGAGTAAGCAACCTTGGTGACATGTTAGAACGATTTGTTCCATTTGGTGCATCGTGTCCGTGGCTTCTTCCTTTACCTTATAGACGTCGAACTTGACCAGATCTTCGAGTGAACAATCGAACATTTGTGAAAAGGTCTCATGATGCTGAGCCTCAAGATGGTCCAGCTCTTCGATATGGGTCCCGCTAGTGCTTGGAGCTCTTTATTCGCCTGTTGATGTTCAAATACAAACCAGAGAACTCGCGATCACTTTTCACCTGTCTTTGAGGATCCGGCTCCTCCAAGCGGAAACCGCCATGCCCTCGCTCGCCGATCTTTGCATATTCATTAATTTTATCCCGGCTCAAAGGCTCTGTGTGTCTCGGCGGCATTGTGGGAGGTGCACCGCCCATCTTCTCGTAAGGCTTAGAGCGAGATGTTTATTTTGCTCTTTCAAAGAGCCTTTTCTCTTCTTTTGTTTCTTGAAGCTTCTTGCAGAGGGCGTCAACTGCAGATAAGGCTTCTCCTTGAAGGCTCTCAGAAGATGTACCCATTGTGACTTGAGTCACTATATAATCTGTCGGAGACAGATCCTTTTTATCCTTGAGGGGATTAGGGTATGCGATCTCCATCACCCTTCTCCCGAAGCATTCTGAGAGAAGCGTGTGATAGGCTTCTGTTTCTTCGCCCCTTTGGACGGGATTACGGAAAAGTCCATCGGAGCGATGGGAACTTTCCTTTTCTGCTGACTTAAGTGCTGGGAGATCCAGGCTGGACTTATGGGAGAAGGGCCAGAAACAGAGAAGGGGACAGCTGCAGTAGTAGAAGGGAAAAAAGTGGAGACACTTGGAGGCGGCATCGAGAGGGAGGCCGAAGAAGTGCTCACGGGAGGAAGAGATACTGTAGGAGAGGAAGACATAGGAAGGGAAGGGAGCTCAGAGATGAGGGAAGAAATGGAGGGGGACAAATCCGCAAGAGAAGAGAAGATGGACGAAGAAGCGGGAGGAATAGTAGAAGAAGGGGGAGAGGACACGACCAAAGGGATGGTCGCTTGAGTCACTCGAGGAGGGGAAGGAGGAGAAGAAGAAGGGACAGAAGGGACCTCGGCCGTGTAGCAAGTGATGGCGACATCCTGAGTAGATGGGCCTATTGGAACATCTTCTTCCGCTTCTTTCTCTGGGGAAGCCAGAGTTACAACTTGTTCTGGTGCAGCGGAAGGACTTTCAGGAGCTTCCTCTTGAGTGGTGCTGGATTCACCCTCTTTGCCTTTTCCTTTGCCTTTAGGCTGCTGTTTTGATCTAGGAGGTGCGTTACCCAACGGAGAGGTTGTGAAATCGACCCCGAGGTAGATGAGTCCGTTCATTCGGCACCAATGCTGCTTCTGCGCAGAGTTTCCTTGACCCTTTCCTCAATTGTCTGAGGTGCTTTGTTTCTATCAATCACCGCAAAAGGCCAATCGTCCCCACCTGTATCAAGATATACTTGATCCACTTCCTCCTCAGTAGTTTGGTAGCCTTTGGGGACGATGGCTACCCCGTATTGGATGATTTCTACCAAGGCCAATCGAGAATGGTCCTTCCTCCTAAGCTCCACCTCATGATATAGGTCGATGTAGATATCCTCGATCTGAGGGATGTGGATTGGATCGAGCTTAGCCCTCGGCAGACAATTCCTCGGGTCGAAGGTGGGTCTTGCTGGGAAGTCATGTTTCAAATTGAGCAGCTCCAGCTCTACAAACATGTCTTTTGCCTTGTGATGAGAAAGACATGTATATCTACCCACTGTGAGGGGGAAAGGAGTTCCACCCTTCTTTCTTTTGAGGCACTTCTCATGGTAGGTGATTAGCTGTCTTGACAGCTCTAGCAGAATCAACTTGGGCCCAACATACCTTGGCAGTCTAGTTGGCTCTCCCAAGAAGTTAGCTGCCCTCAGATAAGTAAATGTGGGGAATTGGGTGAACAGGGCCCCCCATTTTTCAGTGGCTGCCACGATGCTCTTGGTCGTGCGACCATAAGTCATATTTGGCCTTAATAGTGAGATGATGAAGTCGAAAAATGCATCGTTGATCTTGGTAAATTGAGGGATGCTATTCTCCAGCCTTCACTGGATAGTATTCATAGATTCTAACTGGGGCCAAACCCCACTCCGCATCGAGCCTGGATAGTCCGTTTGATGCCGCAAAGATAAACAACATAGGAATTCATGTAGAATCTTCCCCGTTGTGGGGAATTGTTGCAGCTGTTCTGATATCGTGCTGCTTATAATTTCTGCCCATTCGAAGCGTTGATCAGGCACATTTTTGTTCATGGTTTCTAAATACCGCAAAGATCTATTTGTGGAAAAAGTGGGCGTCAGGAAGCCCAAAACACCCCGCTTTCAGAACGTGATGGTGTCACTGAGCTCCTCTGAAAAATCACTGCGGTGAATGATTTGTGGCCAACGGGTCACTACTTTCTTGTTCTTCAGATAGACTTCATTCATCAGTTGCATGCACTGATCTTCATGGTCGTCCCAGGCTTTGATACAATCCTCTCGGCTGACGGCCACAAAGTGCCGGTGATGAGGAATGCCGAGTATTATCTCAAAGTGGCGGGCAGTGAGGTTGATTACGACCTCGCCCTTCTCATTTATGACACACCTTGTGTCTTTATTATAGCACCGGGCAACCACCATCATGAATTCATTGTTAACGGCGCTGACTGGGATTCCCCCAGCAAAGTGCAGGGCACTGCCTATTAGCTTGTCCATCCACGGACTTCTTGTGACCTTCTGAGTCCCGACCTGCATTCCTCCAAATCAATATGACCCAACTCTGAGTCTCTGATGTCCAGGTCACACTCGGCCTGGGAGTCGGGCATTCTGACCCTCTGATATTTATACTTCATTTCTTCCTCTGTGAGCTTGGCCTTGCCTTTGGATTTGGTAGGCCTCTCGCTTGATGTTGACATATGTTCTTCGAGTTTAATTGTTGATCGCAAGAATAAGACGTGAAACCCAATCAAGAAAGCCGTGTTAACTGCTTTGATTTTCCATTGAAATGCTTGATAGAAGAAAGAGTTAGCAATTTTGAGGCCTCGGGGCGCATGGCGCACGTGATATTGCAGATTGCAGAGCTAAATAGGTAAGGCGCACAGGAAAAGGGTGTCACAGAGTGGAATGGATGCCGTGGCGCATGTATCTTTCATGTTGCATAGAACTTTGGTGTGCCAAAAGCGCATATAGAGTTTGTGTAACATATGCTTTTGGCGCGCTTAAGGGAACTTGGTGCGGCGCATGGAGGGTCTGCACAACATGATGTTGCTGCGATAAGGAACGCGCCTGCGCCTTTATAGCTTAGTACTTGGCGCATATGAAAGGGCTGTTACATGAATGTTGGATGCGCCAAAGGGCGCAGGAATCTTTATGTTGCATCCAAGTTTGATGCGCCAAGGGGCGCATGGGAAGCATTTGCAGCATGCGAGGGAAGTGCGCCATGAGGGCGCATCTTTTTATGATGTAAGAAAGGGAAAGCGCACTATTAAATTTGCTTTTGGTAACATGGGGCGACAGATGCGCAGGGCGCAATGCCTTTGATGTTGCATGGTGTGCCAATGCGCCGAAGGAAAATACAGTTTTTTTCTTTCTTTTAGGTTTGATTCCCCTGAAAAATCACTGAGGGGTTGGCATATGGCTAAGCTCTCTTTCTGCAAGGTTCATTGTGGGATGAAATGGCTTTAAACCAAGGGGTCCCAAGCTATATATATATATATATATATATATATATATATTTTTAGGAAAGAGCTTCCTCTACCAGCAGATCTGGAAAGAGGAGGAAGAAATGTGGAAGGACAGCAGGGGGGGAAAGCAAATTCATGAATTTTATTCTTTTTCCAATTCAATCCTACCCACAAACAGCCAAAAACCATAAACATGAAGCAGAAAGGAAAGAGGACCTCTTACCCGGCTTTTATAACGAAGAAATGCACGAAAGGGGTCCACAAAGTGATTCGAAAGCGACGGGGCTGGTGCGCTGACAAGCTCAGAGAAAAATCACGTGTTTTGCATCGGTGACAATGACAGCGCAGACGCGCCTATATATAGGCGAGGCAGCAATAAATGCGCCACCAACTTTTTAAAGGGGCGCACCAAATGAGCTGTCGACATGAGAAAACATGCGCCCTTTGGCGCACCGAAAGACTTGTCAACATGAAGATATGTGCGCCTATGGCGCACCGGAAGTGGTGTTGACAGAGGAAAATGTGCGCCTTTGGCGCACCAAAAAGAGGCGCAACAAATGATCTGTTGACAGGAAGGTGCATGCGCCTCGGCGCACGCAGTAATCCTTAATGTGCAGAGGCGCACCAAAACGCTGCACGACACAAAAAAACATGCGCCAAAGGTTTTAAAGGGGGCGCATCAAAAGTTGATGTTGCATAGTCATTCTATGCGCCCAACCACAAAGACCAAAAACAACTAAGTTCGAAAAACCAGATTTTTGAAGGATTTTGCAACGTCCGAACGCAAAGGAGTCCCTAACGAGGGATCGGAACAAAATTTCGGTATGGTTATCTGTAAAATTGCCCTTGCAATTTTACGGGATAACAGTTCGAAGTGTGTACTTTGCCTATAATTTTAATATAATGTATAAGTTCGATTTTATAATTTAAATTTGATAATTATTATTAGTATATTCTTGATTTATAATATATCCAACTTTATCCAAATCGAGGGCCTTGAAAACTAGTCGTATCCGTATCTCGATACCGTATTTGTATCCATATCCATGCAACTCGGTTCTAAGTCATTGACAAGTGGCCATAATAGAGAATTTTCTAGTCGAAATCACATGCGACAAACGTTTCATGAAAAGCAATTCATGTGGCAATAATATTTAAGGCTATATCCACCTCTCCCTCTAGCTCTAACAACACAAAATAATTGTAATTTAAATAGACATTCTAATTATGATTAATAAAATGACCCAATTGAAATGGGCGTTGTTTATTCTTTTATCCTCATGTGGGGATGCATCCCTCGCCCAAGAAACTAAAGTGGGTCACGATGCGAGAGTGCCTCATGGTTCTACACGAGAATTGTTATGTACCTATAGGCATATGATATTATGTTGATATGGGGTTATGGAATAACCGACTTGTGGCACACAATGTATATATAGATAGGATGGGCCTTATGGGTAACTTGTATATAGGTTCAAATGGATAGATTATGGAAGAATTTATGGTTGGAAATTGGTCACCTAGCATGTATTAGGTGGGTTACGGGTTTTACCCTAAATAGGCTATATATGGAGGCATCCATACCGGTAAAAGATCAAGGAAAGATATTGCATTTGATTTTCCTCTCTTGGTAAGGATATCAATTCCTTCCTTGGGAGTATCCAACAATGTAACCCTAACAAAAGGGTATTCTTCTATATTGAGGTCCGGTGGTACCCACCTAAGTCACAAGGTTTGGCGATTTTCGAGCTCTAAGTTCAAAAATCGCCGAACTTTATGGGGTCTAGAAAATTGCAAATATTCACCGCAAATCGAAGAAAAAAATCTAAAATTTCTATGCTTTATAAAAGCAAGTGGCGATTTGGGTATTTCACATGAGCTTCGAGGTTGTCCAAGCACAAGGAGAGTGATCAAAGTGTCTGCATGCAAGTGGAGAGTGCTCGATCCAAGTGTTGCGCGATTGGAGAGAGTGCTCTAATCGCCATGCGAGTGGGGGAAGGGCATATGAGTGGAGGGAAGGACCTACTACGAGCATGTAAGTAAAACGTCAAGATTTAAATCCAAAACTAATGTGTGACTCGTTGTCTTATGTTTGCTAAGTTTCTAACTACCCGCAATCCCCGGTTTAGAACTTTAGAGCCTAGAGTCTAGACCATTCACCACTAACTGGGACTGCTTATGAGGAGTCGTGCCGCCATTACCAAGAATGTTCTCTTGTCATTGACCTTATACGTTATAATTATAAACTATTTTTGTTATAGTCAGTCATTTTAGGTTTAGGTTTTTAATTTTATAAATTTATGATGTTTTAAAAACATTTAATGAAATTTTTATCGTTATAAACTTCTTTTTTAATATATATATATATTTTATTCCAAAGGAAATATATTTTTACAATTACATCTATGCCAAGCTTGGAAGCTATTAGTCCAATCCTGAGCATTATAAATTTTTCAATATTTAATTTTTATTTAACTTCCACTTTAAATTTATAGTTTTGTAAAATATTATTTAACTTTGAATTTAAATTTATAATTTTATAATACATTTTAAATTAGTGTTGTCTTTAATTTATGTTTTGTAGTATGTTTTTTAACTTTATTTATTATTTCATCTTTTTAACTTTTTAATATTTAAAATATATAATTTTTAATTTCACATTTATAAATAATACAATTCAAAATATAAAGTATAAAATATGAAATTAAATCTATAATTTAACAATATTCTAAATTTATATAATATCATATTATTACAAATTAAATTTTAAAAATATATATTTTAAATTTTAAAATATAAAAGAACTTAAATATTTTGATTTGTAAAATATATTATTGTTGATATTTTAAAAAAATCATTTACACTTATAATGTATTTAAATATTTAAATTAAATTTTGTAAACTTATTTATATTTCAATATTTTAAATTTATTATGTTTATCATATATTTAAATATTTAATGTAAATATTTAAATTAAATATTTAAATTTATTTATAATGTATTTAATTTTGATATATTATTATTTAATTTATTTTATTTGAATGCAGATTGTAATTCAATGGGTCCCCAAAATCAAGTGTTGAGGGATGGAAACATGTGACTTCATGATGGGAACAATGTCAAATGTCGCTTGTGTGGTCATCTTTTATTGGAAGTTTGACAAGGTAATGGACCACTTGGCATTTCAGGGGGGTTGGGGAGGGGGTGTTGCTCCATGTGGATTAGTGATGCCAAAGATTAGAACTGCTCTAGAGAAAGACCAATCCTCTCTATTGTAGGAAAGATGAAATCAACACAAAAGAAACAGAGAATCCAAGAGGACATGTCTAGGTTCACAACATCTTTTGTGTTTCTTCTAGTTTGCCCAAGGCCTCGATAGGTGGATCGATGGGGAGTGGAACATTGAACAACTTGTGGAAACCAAGTAGAAAAACAACATGTGGATGATGCATTAGCTGATCTATTTTATTCAAGTGCCATTCCATTCAATGTAGCCAAGAATCCACATTTTTGAAATGCAATTCAAAAAGTTGCAGAGTTTGGCAAAGGCTACACACCTCCCTCTTTAGAGAGCTTTTTCAAAACAACTCTTTTGTAGAGGTCAAAAGATAGGGTGATTGAGAAATTAGTTGAGGTCAAAGCCTCTTGGAGTGCAACAAGTTGCACTATATTGAGTGATGGATGGTCAAATATATGTCAGAGACCATTGATTAATGTTTTGGTGGCTTGCCCTAAAGGTGTTGTGTTCTTGAAGGTGATTGACACCATGAACCATAAAAAACTTCAGAGTATATTTTTCAAATATTAGAGGAAGCCATTCTTGAAGTAGGTGTGGAGAATGTGGTTCAAGTGGTTACTGACAGTGCCGCAAATTGTGTGGGAGTTGGGAAGTTGATTAGAGAAATAGAGAAATACCCAAATATATTGGAGCCCATGTGTGCACATTGCTTGGATTTGTTGTTTCATGACTTGGCTAAATTCCCATGGGTACATGAAGCAATTCACAAAGGGAGAGCAATTGCAAATTTTATAAGAAATCACCATCTCACATTGAATCTTTACAGGCAACATGCATCGAGGGAGTTGTTGAGGCCATGTGAAACAAGGTTTGCTTCATTTTATATCACTTTGAAAAGAGTGGTTGAAGAGAAAGCAGCTCTAAGGTTTGTTATTTGTTCTAATGAGTGGAAAATTTTATGCTTTCTAAAGGTCTAAGGGGAAGAACATAGAACAAATTATTTTAAACAACAATTTTGGGAAAGTGCAACAAAGGTTCTAAATGTGTGTGAACCAATTGTTGATGTGCTTTGCATGGTTGATGGTGACACCCCTTGTCTCGGCATGCTTTATGAGAGCATGGACTGTTGCAAGGAAGTTGTTCAAAAAGCATTGAATAATGTGGAAGCAGACTACATGGAGATATGGGATACAATTGATTCCAAATGGAAAATGATGCACACCCTTTACATGCAGCAAGTGTGTTATTTGGAGCCTAAGCTATTTCAAATTGATAGACAAAGTGATTTAGAAGTTATGGCGGGGCTTTACAAAGCCATTGAGAGGTTTGAACCAAATCCAACAACCGCAAGTCTAATTAGAGATCAGTGTTGGAAATACAAGGCAGAGAGAAGGGATGTTTGGAATGTCAACAGCCAAATATGACATGTCACGAGTTGACATGCTTGGGTACAAATGGTGGAGGTCCTATGGAGCACAAACTCCTGAACTACAACACTTTGCCATTTGAATATTGAGCCAAGGAGCAAGTTCATCAACTTGTGAGAGGAACTAGAGCTGCTTTGACCACATCCATTCCAAAAAAGAGAACAAGTTGTTGTCTGGAAAGTTGGGAGATCTTGTTTATATTCGCAACAATTTACAATTGTGTATGAACAAAGCAACAAAAGACTCCACCTCTTCTGCACAACTCCAACAAATTCCAGAAGACACAGATGGATGCAAATGAGCCTGACTTTTTTGATGATGAATTGAGTGGTGCATCTAGTGATGATGATATTGCATCAACTCAACCAAGTGCTCTTAATGACTTGGAACTTTTTGAAGTTTGAGTCTTGACTCCTAATTGTAACTTTTTGGTTTATCATGGTTTTAAAATATGACATTTCTTATATGATGTCAAATCTATTTATTTAAAACTATTTTAATATTTATGTTTCTCTTGCAAATTTCAAATTTTAACTTTGATAAGTTTATCATGGTTTATAAATGTGACATCTTTTTATATAGATTTCAAATCTATTTAGTCACCCATGACCATTTTACCTATTTTGACAATTTAGAAAAATGGTTTCTCACAAGTCCTTTCCTAAACAAACAATTCTTTGAGATCGAACAAAATAAAATGTGTCCAGCTCATGTTACACTAAACGACCAAGGGTTTTAGCCAATTGGTCCATGAAATCCCAAAGAGGAAATGGAAGCTTTCAAAACTCAACCTCATAATTACCAAGGAAACTCCAATATAGGGATGAGGACCGCATCTCCATCCCTATACCTGCATTTTTTGGTGACCACATTTATATACAATATGGACATAGCCCTGTTCATTTACTCACGACCCTCATTTGTATGGCGTCCCGTAACCATACTAGTACTGGACCCCCATGTCTCATGATAATTATGCTCAACTCATACCAAGACTTCTAGAGAGGCATAATTAGAAACTACAAAATCCCAAATCCATCATGAAAGGAATAAAAGGGTATATTCTTAACAAATCACAGGCCACAACCTAAGATAGCTTTGCAGTGTTGGGAGTCAAAAAAACATAAAGAAAAAGCCTCGCCATATTTATTACGCATAACTATTTTATGCCATAAAGCTCCCAATTATACTAATCCCAAGCTTTAATATGCGGTCAAATGGGATGTCTGACATACTATCCTCTCAAAGTAAACTTTTCATACCAAAAACAGACATAATCAATAGCATCTGAAACTAAAGGTACATTAGCGGGACATTTGTGGGGATTTTCCTCCTTGCCTTGTGATACACTTGGTGATGAACTTTGGCTCTCTTGGGCATAATTTTCCTCTTTTTATGTCTATTTCTTTCTTGTTTGTGGCATTTTGTTTAATAGAACACAAAATGTTATACTTAGTGAATCATTTATGAGTTAATTACAAACAAGAACTGGGATTCCTAGATGAGCTTGGGGCGTAGAGGAATGAAATTTTTGTTTTGAAGGGGAATCTTTATATACATCTTGTGGTGAACAAAAATGTGCTCATAGTGGGGAAAGATATTGTGGTTTTGATAATCCAATCGTCATAAGAAGTCAAGTAAGATAATTTGATGGGTTAAGAAGAACTTGGTGATTCATTTTTGATGAGTAATTTGGGACTACCGCATTTTTGTCATGGAATTGAGTTTTGGCAAATGAAAGACTCAATTTTTTTGAAAAATTCTGGATTGACTACATAAATGTCTTTGTCCAATGTTTTGAGTGAGCTACTCCATCATCAAGGAAATGAAATTTGGTCACATAAACAAAGTATGGAAAAATTGTTGAGAAAGTTTTGGATTTCCAAATGTAAACCATCATCAACCCCCATGGGAACAAGTTTGAAGCTATCAGCTTCAGATGATTCAAAACAGGTCGATAAGACTTTGTATCAACAACTGGTTGGTGGGCCAATATACTTGATAGCTACGAGACCAAATCTTTGCTATGCAGTTAGTATTGTGACCATATTTATAAACACTGCAAAATATTATCATTTGAATGTTGCAAATAGCATTTTCAAATATGTGAATGGAACAACGCACTTTAGAATTGAGTCAAGAGAGTCTTTGACTTCAATTTAACATGACCTACATATTCTGATTTGGTTGGATCAACAGATAGGAAATACACTAGGGCATTGCTTGTACAAAGTACATAGAAATCCATCATAACTTTATCAGAGATAAGATACAACGTGGAGAAGATGAATCCTATATTGTGCAACCCAAGATCAACCAGCTGTAACATATTGGAGTAGCTCTGGTATCATCAACTGAGTAAATAACCAAATCAAAGCCTGGTACTGGAACAGCACTCTTTCTTTCTAATTACTCACAGCAGACAAATTGATAGTCATTATGCTTGTATCTAAAGGATTTCTGAAAATAGATGCAAGTGCACATCATCTGACATGTATGAACAGACATTTATTGAAAGTTGAAACCTCCCTGTACAGCCTTCAAAAAACAATATTACTGTTATGTGCCTAAAATAACAAAGTTCATCTTGGCATCCTTACTTGTTCCTTATGTCTGCCTCTCTGTTTCCAAGCTTAGGAGTATCTGCTGTGAGAACAATTGCTTTGTAGCCTGAATGCTCTGCACGTCGCAATAGTTCAGCTGAGATATTTCTGTTCTTATATATCTGTTTCAAGAAAGAAAATAAAAAAATATGTCACGACTTTCCATTCGGGTCTTAATTGCTCCCTCCATCAGAAATAAATGTGAAGCTCAAACCATTTAAAAATCAACAGAGGTAGTAAACCCCACGGATTGATTGAGGTTAACATACATAGAGTTGAAAGAAACGAACTGCATCACAAGTGGCTGCAACCTCCTCAATAGTGTTAGTGGAGGAAAATGAAAGAACCTGCAGACTAATGATGTGAGTATGTTGAAAATAAGGAAGACTGAGTAAACTAACCGTTCTAGATTATTAAGGCAGTATTGACACTTGACATATATATATAGTTTGGTGCTTTATCATTCAGAAACGACCCCAGATGGTAAACTTCTCCACTAGTCATTAGACCATTAAATATAAATGCAGCAAAAGCAAGAACGATTTATACACATGTAAATTGATTTACCATAATTGTACCAGCATCTGCTGCAGCCCTTGCTGTTGCTAGCTCTCCTGTTAAAAACCAGAAACAGCCAAATTCTTTGGACTAAACCTGATAAGCAAAATTAAAAATTACAATACCAAATCGATTCTTGGAAAAATACCTTCAGGGTGTGCTAATTTATGCATAGACGTTGGAGCAATCATGATTGGTGCAGAGATCTTGAATCCCAATATATTAGTTGACAAATCAACATGACTTGAATCTACCAAAACTCTTGGACGAAGCCTGTTAAATCAATTCACATACAAAACCCCTTAATCCAGCTTACCACATGGTCGCAGACAAAAAGTTCTAGAGGTATATCCATTAAACTTAATAATTTCCAGTGTCTAGTGAAAATTTTATTGCCAGCAAGAACTCAGAGCAATTTTGCCCTTTGAAGCTTCCCTGCAGCTTCAGACATCTTACTGGAAAAATTGTATGATAAGCAAAACATTTTAAAATTTTGTTGAGGACTCTCCTTGAGGGAAAATACTGAAGACCTTATTTGCTGCCTTACCCACTCTTCCCATCTGTATGTCAGATGCTTTTAATGCATGATGTTTCCGTACACTGCATTAAACATTGTGAATTCAAAGACTACTTAAAATACTGAATGCAGCATCGAGCACTTTAAGAGGGTAGAGGAGCGCAAAGTTTATCAAATGTAATTTAACTTTCTATTCAGAAATGGTCAAAAAATTCATTGAAAACCTGCAAATGAGTCAGAAAAAGCTTTGAAAAGCTTCAGATAAGTTATAAAGTCTTTTGCTGCATCAAGTTGTGGTGTGACGGTAATGAAAGACACTAGTAAGATTGCAACCCAGATTTACCACAGTGATCCAATCCATATACATTAAAGTGAAGATTCACTCAGATTCCAGAAGCTTCATCACATAAACTATTTCGGACCATATTCTGCCAGGCATTTATATTAAATAAATTGATTAAAACGTGTACTCTTATTTCAAATTTCAAAAGGCCAACGATGTTTGTTAAAGATTTTACTGATTATTTGTTCACCATAGCTGATATGAATTACTTGATTGCATTACTTCGGATCAGATTCTGTCAGCTACTTATACTATATAAATTGATTAAGACCTAAACTCGACAGCCCCTGAGATGTATGTTAAAGACTTTGCTGGTAATCTGTTCAACGTAGCTAATATGAATTTCTTGAAGTTATCATATGCTCAAGGATCGATTAAAAGAAGCTTTTCTAATCAAGCCAACTCCTACTGGTTTGGATGGAAAAATACATCAGATGTTACAGTTGCATGTCATTTAATGCCAATAAAATAGGAGAATTACACACATCATTTTCATTTTCATTTTACTTGTGGATTTACAGGAGGGAATGAACAACAATCCGTAATGGCTAGAGGAAGAAGAAGACCAGATTTGGGAGAGGACTTCACAAGATGAAAATGGGGATGTCACGCAATATGGGGCAGAATTGTTGGGTATGTGTAGCCTCTTTAACATGCTTATATGCAATGGTATGAGAGCATGGCCAAATTCAGGCAAATTACTTGCAAAACATACAATGGCCAAAGTGTGGTAGATTATGCTATTTGTTCGTTGGGGTGCATTTCGAGATTGAAGGATTTAGAAATAGGGGACTGCCCGATAAAAATGAAATCAACTCATAACCCAATTTATGTGAAGATTAACATACATATAAATAATCAGGCAAGAGAACAAACCCACCACAATCAAAGAAAAGTGTCTCTTCAGTGGTACAATTCTTAGAACTTGTGAGAAAAGGGAATTTTTAAGGCAGCCCTTGAAAAACATCTCCAGGAAGCAGAGGATAGAGTATCAACAACAACCAATTGACCAGTGCAAAGCAATATGCTGATTCCCATCATCCACAAAGCACTATATAAGATCCCCAAATGGGTCTCTCTTGTTCTCCAACAATATTAGATCAATTAAAAACACCAAAGGCTGATTTATGACTATTATGGCAAAAATCTTAATGCAGATCTGAATTTATTTGGGAAAATGCGACTAGGGTTTTAGATAGATCTTAATGCAAATGATACCCAAAAATTACATTTTCGTTCCCAAATGATTACTCGAATATTTAGCAACTGAATCATGCAAAAAACTGAATTTATTGCAGCCAAAACAACCCAGAAATCAGATCTGAAATCTGATTAATATTCTGCCTGGAAACCCTTACAATATACTTCAGAAAATGATGAAAATACAGCGATTTGGTTTATAATATTATGGAGAATATTTGACAAGTATTTTTAAAGGAAATACCTCTGGAAAATGCTGCCAAACTGCCCACAACAGATCGATCCAACTGCTGCCCAAAAACCACTGAAAATACCTTCAAAAACTCTTCACAAACACTGCTGAAATAAACCTGGAAAATCTGATTAACATGCTGGAAATTTCTGAGTGAAATCCCCTCTCAATCCCTTGGGGTTTTCGTCCACAAGAGAACTCTTGGGGTTTTCATCCACAAGAGGTATAAACTAAGGTTTTTCGTCCTTAGAATATAATTTGCAAAAGCTCAAAGCTCAAATGCAAGAGAAATTATCATATAAAAATCTGTGTTATAGAAGAGGCAAGTCGACTTCCCTTTTAAAGGAAAAGAGCCAACAACCAACCTCCAAATCAGCTAATGAGCTCTCATGATTTTTCCTAGGCAAACATTTAATATTTTCCCATATTAAATGTTTTTCCCAACAATATTTCCTCCTAGTGCAAGTCGCATTTCTCTAGGAAAATACATAAATTAATTATGTTTTTATCTTCCCTAGGCTTCATTACTCCCCTTTGGCCCAAGTCGCCATTATCCTTTCTAGGAGGATTAAAATATAATAAATCCCTTTACAATGACTTTTGCCCCTTAAGGCAAATCGTATTTTCCATAGGGATTACAATTTATTTTTATTAAGCTAAATAAATTAATATAAGTGCTTTAATAATTTATTTATTTTATAGCACTTTATAATAATTTATTATAACTTAAGTCACCCTTATATTTTTCCTTTGGCCGTCGGGTTGACAAAATGGGCCAAAGGTCTTCGATTGGAAAAGGGGACATTACACACTAAACATTTGCAAAAGGTCTAGGCCCAAGAAGAGAAGCACAAGAAGCTTTCCGACAAATGTGGTATGATGAAGACTCTAAGGCAGCAAAAAGAGTGTTGAGAGAGCTCGGAATCGCTAGAGAAAACAAGAAGGCTTATGAAAAATGATTCACTCCAAAAAGGAGGGTTACATGAACATTAGAAGGAAAGAGCTGATTTTCTTAGGAAAGCATAATCCCAAAGGATTCGGAGAGAACTTCAGCAGAAGAGAAAAAAAATAAAGAATAATATTTCAAACACCCAATGGCTAGTTTATGCAAAATTGTTATACGAAGCGGGAGCAAGATAAAGACACCCCCTCCCACTATCAACACAACAATTGAGCTCTTTTCCACAGGGGATATCACTCAAGGCATAAAGAGACTAGCAAGAGAAAAGGCTCAAGATATAGATGGGTTGCAATCCTCACACCACACATCAAATGCATATTCAATAGTATCATTCAGGAAGGCTTCTGTCGGATTGGACTAGTGTTGTTATACAAAAGCGGGAATGTAAATAACCCGTCAAACTACCGCACTATCATGGTAAACCCTCTCCTTGGAAAACTATTTGGGAGCATGATAGAGTGTAGAATTAGCAATTGGGCTGAAAAAGAGGGAAAAAAAGAACAAAGGCGCAAGCAAGTTTTGAGGCAAAGCACTCCACTATCGACCATTGCATCACTCTTAAACACTTGATTGAAAAAGTATGGGACAATCAAGGGAAAAGGTTTTTGTTGCTTTGTTGACTTCAAAAAAGCATTTGACACGGTACCTAGAAATAAACTCTGGAGCAAAATGGAGGAACTTGGAGTTCCAAATGAATATAGAGCGGCTATTCATAGGCTCTATGAGCAAGTCAAGGCCAAAATCAAAACAAGGGAGGGAATGTCTAAAAGTTTTGGGAGCGACATTGGTGTTAAACAAGGATGCCCACTTTCACCCACTTTATTCAAGCTTTACATTGATAAACTTGAGGAGTGGATAAACAAAATGGATGGAGGAGGCATTCACTTAGCCAACTATGTAGTAAAATTGCTCCTCTATGCAGAGACGATCTCATCCTAATTGCTAAAACACCACACAGTTTGAGAGAACACTTGAGGGCCCTTGAGCTCTTCTGTCAAGAGGTTGGAATGCAAGTAAACAAATATAAAACCAAAGTCGTGATCTTTTTCTCTACAAAGAAAAAAGAAGCAATTTAGTTTTCTTTTTTAGGACAAACTGTTAGAAGTAGTGGAAGAATACAAATATCTTGGGTTGGACTTTCACAACAAGCTCAGTTGGGAAACGTGCAAGGCAAAAAGAATTCAAGGAGGGTGGAAAGCTTTATATTCATTACAAAATAGGTGTAGAAATGCATAATTATGGGATTGGAAAACCAAAAAAACTTGTTTGGCTTGCTTGTCACATCGGTGGTACTTTACAATTGTGAAGTTTGGGGCAGCAATGTGTCTAATCTTAATAGAGAGAATCCAAAAGTACTTAATCTCAAGCAACTTCGGAACTAAAACATCGGTTCTATATAAGATGTTGTTAGCTGAGGTGGGAACCTTTCCTCTAAAGGCATAAGCGATAACTCGGTTGTCAACTTATTTGAAAAAGGTACAAAGCATGGAAGTTCACAAGTGGCCTAGAATGGTTGTAGAAGAAAATCTAGGTAGGAGGAAAAACAGTGGATGAAACAGACATTAAATGGATGAAAAAATGGAACATTAACATGCAAGAACATCCAACACTAATGAGGAAATAAAAAGTATGTGACAGAAAAATTCAGGATAGGTATACACAACAACTTGGGCAAAAGAAAGAATACTACATCAAAGAATTTAATCCAACTTGTGACCATGGGGAAAAGGCCTACTTAGGGGCACAAATCAAATGGAAAGCAAAAATGTTGATGGCCTAGTTAAGGACTAGTTCACACCATCTTAGGTGTGAAACCGGGAGATGGACATCTCCTAAAGAAGAGTGGGAAGAAAGAACGTGCATGTTTTGTAACAAAGGGGTAGTGGAAACAAAATGACACTATATCATGGAATGCACAACATATAATGACATCCGTATCAAGTATAAGGATAGTTTGAAATCAGACAACCTACCATCCTTGTTTGAAGAAGAAAGACTAGTCAAAACAACAAATCTCTTGGTCAAAATCCACAACAAGAGATACAACATCAAAAAGGCAATGGATTCTATGCAAAACTGTTAGGGCAGCTCTTGGGGTGGCTTTGTACACTCCAATTGCAGCTTTGGGTTCCATAGACTGCTTGGTCTCGCGAACATTATTAAAATCATTCATTCAATTTTTCAAGATTACTATTTTTTTAATTTTTATATCCTATTAAATGGGTTGTAGTCCAATGGTGTGTATAGTGGTGTAAAAGGTGTTCTGTAGCCATCCACTAAGGTACAAAATTCAAGAGATATCAAGTAATAAGGGATGAGGCCGAGATCATACACAGGATAAATTTGGTGGAATGGAACCCCTCAATCCTTCATAGCTAAACCTGAAAATTCTGTGCACCTAACCTCGTGCAAGCTTCAAATTCAATGTGTGCCCCTCTAACAAAATAAATCAAAGCAGTTGAAGGCTATGGCTATAATAACTCCAAAAGGATATATATTATATATACATTGGAGGGGCACACGTTCTACCTCAACTTCACATATATTAATAAATTAAATTGTTGACCGACCAATAGAAAAATAACACCCCAAAAACACTAAATCTTGAAAGATAGGTTCTTCCCTTTTAGATGCATACATGTGCCATTTGTTATTCTTGACAGCTTGCAGATAAAATGGCATTTAAGTCTACAAGTTGTCAAAATAGGTCAATGGCACTTACAAAATAACCAAGAAATAAACCAAGGTTGAAGCGAGGATCCCGTGAAACCCGTTACTACTCCTAATTTGATGGTGCAGGTGGTTCCATGGAGTTTAAAAACTCAATAAATTGCAATATTTAAATTTCAGCCTGCAAAATCAGAGCAGCTACATTTTAGGAAGGAGAATTTCAGCTGCTTCGAGGTGTTGGGGTTTAGGCAGGGGGTCCCATGGAGGGGGCTGCTGCTCCTATTTTCATTCAGCAGGTGGTCCCATGAGAAATAAAATTGAGAGAAACAGGAAATTTTAGAATCTTTTCCTAAAAATAAGGAGCACCACTTTTGTAGGAGGAGAGTTTAAGGGGGTGGTAAAAGGGGGGGCTAAAAGTTTCCCCACCCACTTCTATTTTTAGGAGCATATTATGCCAAATGTCAATTTATAAATGAGCAGATTTAATTTTGAATTTTATTACAAATTTAAATATAATATTTTAAAATATTTTCCCTAAAAAATTGCAGCATACTCTAAAAACTTTTATACCATGGGACCGCATTTACTATAAATACTCCTAAAATTACTCTCCACACCAGCTAAGAAAATTTAGGAGCCCCCTCCCATGGGACCACTTCCTTAATCTATGTAGGTGCTGCAGAGAAATAGCGAAATGGGAATCTACTTATGATTTTATTACTTTAAAAACAATTTTCCGTTGATTCGATAAGCAGATTCTTAAAACCCTATAGTTTAGCAAACACAAAATGATTTCTATAGAATCACAAAACTCCAAACAGTTCCCAAATTTCATGAGCAGGATTGCCCCCTCAATAGGAACACAGGGTTAGGAACAAAAGCACGATGCAAAAGTAAACTCTGAACCAGAACCAAAGTTGAAGAGGAACACACCACTCTCGAAGCCATATCAACGTAGGTAATTTTACATGTAAATGCAAGTCCATGCTGAAAAAAACAATTAAGTAACCGGTATCTTAATTCAGCTAGCATTTACAAGGAAACCGTCACTATTCATAAAACTTATACTGACTGAAAGGATTCTCCAACATTCCGAATAAATTAAGATCTCAAAACAGAAATATTTTCGGTTTATTTTATTTGGTAGAGACAAACCAACCTGATTGTTTGGAAAGCAGCAATGTTTTGTTTTAGTGTCCATTCGTCGTCTGCACCTCCCGCGAAGAAGTCAAATACCGCTTTAGGAAGGGCTTGCTTTGCTAATTCACTGAATTCGCTCACATTTACAGGGTCCGAAGCCATTGTTTTACTGTGTCTAATTCTGATAAGATTTCACATAATACTATTTCAGAAGATGGCTCTACAATTGTTAAAATCTGAGAATAAAACTAAATTCCGTTAAAACAGTCAAATTTGGCAGGACAGATGGCTAATCAGAGGATCTATCATTGGAAAGGAAACTCGACCTTGATTATGTACGTAGATTACACCAATAAAACTAGCAATCTTTTGCTGGCGACGATGGAGATGCCAAAAGGGGTAGCAATGATTGCAATGAGTTCACTTTAAAATGTATCATGTGATTATTATGTCCGCCCGCTGCCATGTGGCAGGCGGTTCAACACTTAGTTTTTTTTTTTTAATGATTTTGTTGTTGAAAACACTATGTAAAAATACAGAGTGTGTCCACAGTAATTCAAACCCGCAACCTCTTTGTTATTTGTGCACATTCCTACCAACCTGCCTAGCACCTACCACATGCAACCATTTGATTTCAACCAGATATGTTCAAAAATTAATAAATCTGTGATTTGCCCGTTGACATGCGGGTCCCACCCATGCATGAGCATGCATGTCTCTATGGTACGTTTTATGGGTATTTTTATGTATGGTGGTGCATTTTGTGGAGAGAATAGCCTCCAGCATTTTTTGGGTCTCTAATAATTTTTGCACTTATATGGTTTACGGTTCTTGTGAAAACCAATTATTGATAAAAAGAGATTTATTGAAGACATTTCGAAAGGAAAAAGAAAGTCATAGAGAAGGCAATCAACAACCCTAATCCAATTCACATTTGAATTCTTGACATTGGTGAGGAGAAAGTCAATAGATTATCCCAATTGCAAGCTTATTGTTTTTTAAGAGGAAAGGTTCAAGTGTCGTATGATCAAAGTAGTCTTTGAAAAATAATTGAATAAATAAATCATAGTTGAATTCAATGCTCATTCTAAATTATCGTGTTTACTTAATTAGATGCTTTATATGCAGAGCATGCATATTGTTCTTGTGACATTGAGGGAATGAGTATAGGCATACTAATCACATATAAGGCAACAACTTTTGAGAGCCATAAACAGGGTTTATTACTAGTTTTTGTGAAGAAATCAACAAAGATCTTTCCTTCCCAATTAGTATACGTTCATGTGGGTATATTTGTTTGTTTTTATCGACAACTAAGCAAAAATAAAAGCCCAAACCGTGTGCTTTTGTCAAGACAAGGCCTACACACTCAAGTAAACGCGCTGTAATATTATTAAAACAATAAATGGATGCAATTTCATTTTCCTAAAAGGCTAAAAATGTAACATTTCTACCTAATCATATCAAATTATAAGAATGTTCTATCTTCTGGACGTTTGAGGCACTTCCTTTCATTGTATTTCATATACACATGATCTTGTTGACAAGGTTACATCAAAGTTATAAGGCCATCTAAAACTTCAAATTAAAACATATTTCATTTAGGGTTCAAAGAGAACAAGAAAAGAAGGGAATAACAAATAGGTCCATTAATTCAAGTAGCATGTTTCATTTAGCTCGCATAACTTCAAAGCCCAACACATAAATGCAATAAGATATAAAATTTGTTATATCACATCTTTTTCTTATCATGTGGGAGTTACAAAGTGTGCCACTTGAATCGTTGGATAGTGTACAAATCTATGTTCATCTAGTTTGTTTACCAACATAGTTGTGCTTTGGATTTATCCAACATATACTTACTTAAAAAGTGTCCTTCCCCTATCCATGTAACCCATAATTAATTAAACCCCTACCCATAGAGGTCTTTATCATTTGATTTGTAAGGAAGTAAGTGTTTTTATGGAACGGAATAGGAAAGCAAATCGTAATGTGAAATCATGGGAGGCATAATTTTGCGATTTAACTATACAGAAAAGAAGTTATTTTTTCAATCTTTGCCGATAAAACAATCTACCCAAAAACTAACAAGGAGAAAAATCGTTTACAATGTAATGAAGGCATTAGGTACATGAAATGCAACAACGGAAAATATGTAGTGAAGGCATTAATCAGAGATAATGTAACAATGAAAACTTTGACCAAATCTTTGGAAGAACTTTTGAGAGCCATAACCATTCTTTATTAGTAGTTTTTCATGGAGATATCAACATATATCTTTCGGCCCTCTCGTTACTATACGATGTTTTGGGTTCATTTGGCTATTGTTTATCGACAACAAACCAAAAAAATGATAGTCAAAACCATGTGTTGTTGTCAACACATGGCCTAAACACTTAAGTAAACACCAACACAATACTATTAAAAATTACATCGACGCAATACATTTCCCTAAAAGGCTCAATAATGTGACAATTCTAGCTAATGATATCACAATCTTGCTTTCATATTTACATCAAAGCTATAAGCCCATCAAAAACTTCAAATCAAAACAACTTATATTCAATGTTCATAGAGAATAAAAAAGAAGGAATAACAAACATATTCATTAATTTCAATAGCAATTATCGTTTAGTTCCTTGCATAACTTTAGTGCCCAACTTGAAAACACAAAAGGATAAAAAAGCTATTATATTACCTCCTCTTCTTCTTCTCGTGCATGTGATATAAAGTGTTATGGTCAAATTTTTGGATATTGCACAAGTCTTTGTCCATCTAGTTTGTGGAGCACCATAGTTATGCTTTAGATTTGTTCAATGTATACTTCTAAAATGTTCAAAACCTTCTTCTCGATCAAATGCCCCTTTCCACATGACCCATAGTTCATCAAACCCTACCCACGTAAGTCTTTGTCATTTCTTTTGTCGAAGGAAGTGTTTTCATGGAGTGAGAAAGGGATAAGGTAGGTGTAATGTGAAATCCCATTGTTATGTGTTTTAAGAATGTAGGTGTGGAAGATAAATCAAAAGACAATGGTAAACAAATATGACTTGGAGGCATGGCATGTGATTTTGTCCCGCCATTTTCATACGTGTATCAAACCCTCCTTGTTGTGCCAAAGTGGGAGTTTAGAGTAGAGCAAAGGCAACTGTCGAAACATAATTTAAGGTGGATTTTGTAGATGTTGTTTCAACGCTAGTGGGGGCAAGACCCTGTGTGTCAATCTTTTGTCCCGCATGAGTACAAGGTTATGAAGGAGCAGGAAAAGGTATCACCAACCTCCCACTTACCATAAAATAGTAGAAACAAAATTTTCTTAATGGAAAAGAACACCGAAAACAAGATTTTTCTTTAAAATTTTGCAAAGCTTTTGGGGTGTAGGTCAACCTCAACAATAATACATTATAATTGGGTTCATTCATTGCAGTATTTTAGGGATGAGAGATGATGTTTCGACTTTTACAACACAAGATGGAGTTATTTTAAAAAGTTATCAATGAAGTGGGCATGAAATATCCGTCAAGAGATAAATTTGATGGTCGCTTAGACATTTTTCAACAATCTCTCAGTAAAATACTTGCAAATATTTAAAATAATTATTTCATACGACTTATATATTTAAAATATGATCATCATTTTAATATAGATTTATATAAAATATATATAAATACACACACATATACAATAACTAAATAAACATAGAATAATGTTCTATATGTTTTGTTAATAATATATAAATAACATTATTTTGTATTTTCAAAGGGTAATGTTGAATTTTTATTGTGACCTAATTGTTTGATAAGCAAAGGCGGTCGTTAAATTTAACCTCTATTATATGTGTTGCACCAAATAGGAAACAATTTCCACGAGTGAAGAATATGAGACGACAAATATAAAAAAACTAAAGGGACATATACTTCATCTACGAAAGAGAAAATTATTTAGCATGTTTGATTAAAATATTTAATATTTCGAGGAGAAAACAAAGAGAATCTTTCATGGGTGCAAATGATGAAATAACTATTGAGTAGCATGTGTCCACTCAATCAAAATAAATATGTGTCCACTTAATCAAAAATAGTATGAAGAACTTATGAATAAGTTGTACTAACGTCTTTTCTTTTTTAGTCTATCAAGTGTTGTCCACTTGTCCATCAATTCTAGCTTGTTGATAATCGACACTTAGCCAACTAGAAGAAATAGAAAAATCTAAGAAAATATGGAAGAAAAAGGGCTTTGCTATTATATTATATTATTTTATTTTATTGATCCACTCCCAAAGTAGTTGGTCATATGAGTGGAAGGTAGATTTTAACTACCATCTTGAAAGTTTTAGAGAGAGACTCCATATGATTTCTCATGTGTTTGATTTACAAGGAGGGATTTCTACTAAAAACCATCAAAGTGTAGTATGTAATGTCCAGTGTGAAAGAGATTTCTTGTTTTCATAATTTAAATCTAATGTTGAAGTTGTAGATTTCTTGCCAATTATAACTATCTAATCCATGAAGAAAAGAAACAACAACCATATATAAAATTGAAATTTTTGAACTTCAAGCATGTTGGATCTAAACGCAATCCTAGAGAAAGATAACACAGACAAAAATGGTGGAACAGGCCGACCAAGGAAAAACAACGAAACAATGTGATTTGTAAGGGAAAATATGACTATTAAAAACCCTAAAAATCAACAATGTGTTCATCTCAATGGTCTTGAATTCATGGTAGATGTTCCTAACCATTGAGGGCTCGCCGTGACAACCGATTTTGATCAGATATCTACACCTTCGGTGTAATGATTTTCATAAATGAAACAAGATTAGAAAAGAAACTTAAAGAGCTAGAGGAGATATCTACGAGTGGATGGGAGTTGGAAATGTCTAGCTAGTGGAAAATGATGGGGAGTGGAACCTTCTATTTTTTAAAATTTGATGTACAATCAAATCCATATTTAAGTAGCGATGAAATAAGAAAGGTAGTGAAAATGTGTAAGTTGTCAAGGGATTAGACTCTAGGGACAAATGTGGAAGCAAAGCCTTTCAATTTCAACACATCCAATATTTATAGTTATTTTGTGTAATGTTATACCTCAAGATTTATGGATTGTCATGTTGGGTGAGAGCTTTGTTGGAGGAAGATTGTTGTAAAAGGGAGGGTCGCATGAAAACTTCTCCAAAGGGTTGCCACATATGAATTCCCAACATACGAAGGTATATCTTTGGCAGGAGGCATTAGCCTGTGGCACTAACGAGAATGAAAATTTTCTTAACAAAAGAATATGTTTTATAAATCCACTCGTAAACACAAGTCAGCAAGGGAAAGCAATATGGGGCCAATGGAAGGGAGGTGTCGAAGAATCAAGAGTGGAAGGAGGGATTTGAAACAAGACAAGAAGAAGAGAGGCGATGAAGATGGGTCTTGGGGTATGTGAGAACATATATTAAGCTCGTGATAGATGATACCCCTAGTGTCCATTTGTTCCTGCATAACACCTATCAACTCTCCGCCCGACCACTCTCCCCCTCCCTGAACTATCTTATCTATATGGCACTCTACTCCCTTCCCTCTAGATCTAAGATGATGACAAATTTGTTGGTGAAAGGCTTAAGAATTCATGCATTGGACTATATGTTAAATGAAGCTTGTCACACGTAGCACAAGACATGCATAATGTGGGTGGATTCAAAGGGGATAGAATCAACAAAGCCAAGTCCCGCTTAAAATCCCCCAATAGCTCAAATCCTTCCTCCTCCATTAATGATCCTCTTCATTCTTTTAGTAAGTCATATATGGAATGCATGTTGTTTGTGCAAACCACTCAAATGAGAAAGGGGGTGTGGAGTACATGAAGGAAATATGGAAAAAATTGTTGATGTTGAGATCAACGGTCCATAATCTATATATTGTCAATCTTCCTTTCAATAATAAATGATAAAAATGGATTCATTATTATTTTCATAATTCATGATACCATTTGTCATTCAAACATGACACCTAAATCATTTAGAGCTATTATCATAAGGAACTTGAAACTCGTATTGAGATGGCATTCGGGCATGGGACTTGAAATCATATAGCATTCTTTTTTGGACAAGTATTGTCACCAAAATTTTCGATAACAAAAATATGTGTTTGATTATTTAGGTTACATGAGAACACAACGGGCTCAATGAGCTATTTTTGTACCTTTAAATATATTTCCAATAGAGCCTCTCATGCGTAGCACAAGGGGAGCACAACACAAGTGGATCTCGAAGGGGGTTCCACAAGGTGAAGCCTGGGAGACGCCCAACCCGATGACAATACTTTAATGTGTAAACATATAAACATGAGTTGTGAGGTTATCTAGACATATGCACACTTAACCATTAATTTGAAGCTTCTCTCGTTAGAAACTTAGATATTAATAATTAGTACCAATGGTTATCCTATTTAATGTAATGTTTGTTGAGTATTAAATTTGTCTTAATTTTTGCCAACCGAAAAAGAATGCCTTTTTAATGGCCTTCAGTAACGCTTTAGGATTAATGCAATTTTATTACCGTGTTTTAATAACATAAGCATTGAACTAATACAACAACAAAAAATTGTAAACAAAATGAAAATAGAAAAATACTTTAAAATTAAAAACATGGTATATTAACAATAAACTTTGACACATATAGTCAAGGTCACGAAAAATTTGTTAAATTTAAATATTATTAATAAAATATAAGTGGCATACATTGGAACATAGGGGGCATTGAAGTTCGCGACACACAACCAATCAAAAAATGCCTTGGTTGTTGAGAAGGAAAAATGTGAAAATGCTATAATAGTATTTTACAAAAATGAATCTCCAACATTGCTCAATGGTTCGTAAGGGAAACCATGTATACATATATTCATTTCCCCAAGAACGTACATAAGTATTGTTTTGACACACACACGAGACTAACAAAAATACAAAATAGAGGAGTGCAAATTAAGCATTGAGTGGAAACTTTATAAGGGGAACAATATGATACAAAGACGTCATTTCACAAGATAATTTGAGGGCCTTAGACAAATTGGTGGGATGCGGTCGATGAGGCACCCAATGGAAATGATGCACTAGCTTGCCCACCAAAAGGTGAGCATCAAGAGGTCAAGCGACTTCCTAGGAAAATGTGACACCGCATAATGGCGGGAAAACAATAATATTTGACAAGGTCCTCAAAATTCCTTTCTCACAAGGCTAATAATGTCTTTATCACCCTCGAAAAATAGTGCCTTTGTCTATTAGGTCACATGGTGAGTAGCTAAATGGGCTAAGAAATGGGTACAATTTATCTCATCTAATGAATTAGAGAAGAAGGCTTGTTGGCATACGTTTTGAAGCATTAGATTTACCTTGAATATGAATTAACACAAGATGTCCAAATTACGTTGAAAGGAGAATGTCGAATATGGATGACCTTTTTTAATCGACACAACTATTGATGTAACAACATGACACTATTTTTTTATATGTTTTTGGCCCAATTAATTTGATTCATATACATATGTTACAATTTTTATTTCAATGTTTAATCAAAATTGTTTAAATATATAATAAACTATTAAAAACATTTAGGACTTACGCCTTAATGAATTTATAAAGTCCCGTGACTCTTCATCCGAAAAAAATTGAGTGAATTTTTAGGCTTAGCCGCTAAGAACCAAAGGGATTAATAAACCTTAAATATAAACAAGGCCATGGAATGACAAATAATTCAAGTATTTGCATTCCAAGTGTGGAAGGAATTGTAGATTTTTTGGATTAGTCAAATACATTGTAGTGTAGTTCATGAACATAAAAAGTTGAATGCATAGGAATTGTTTGTAGCATATTGAGGTTGATGTAAAGTAACCACACCCCCTTCTAAAGTTGGACATGTGGCCCAAGGAACATTTTGGAGCACCGCTCGAATGGGAAAACTGGAGCAAAAATGTTGTTTAGGAAGTAACTACTTGTTATTTGGTTGTTTTGCATTAGATGTTCCAATTATGTAACCCATATTACAACAGGAAAAAGGGACACCGAAGGACCTCAATATTGTTTTTTCTATTGGTATTCTAAATACTTTTTAATGAACAAGGGAGGCCATCATGGTGGAAATAGGAAAAAGGATGTGAGACTCCTAGATTCTTTTAGGTACATTTGTTTACATCTTTTCCTTTATTTAGATTATGTGATATGTTATCTTAGTAACTAATTATTGGATTTTACTTAAGCTTATAAACCATGGCATAGACCATGCTCTTTTGGAGAAGGTGAAGGAGGTGTGCGTCAAACAATATAAGATGAAGAGAGAAAAAGCTTCAAGGATTCTTTACCCGTAAGAGCGCTTAAAAAGGCCATTACTGTTGAAGTCGAGGGCAACAAAGCTAACAACTGGAACAACAACCTTAAGATGAGTGATAGGAGCCTCCTCTTTCAAGTGAGATGGTTTGTACAAATTGACATGGATTGCATTGAAAATTTCATGTGAATGCTAATGAGTTGGAGGATCAAGCAAAAAACAGTGGGCTTCATTACTTGGAGAGCAATCTAATGCACTTTGACTTTGGCTAGAGAATGCCCAAAAATTTGGCTTGAACTTGGCCAAATTCTATGAGAAGAAAGAAGCTTTGTCAAAAACCTTTTTGTAATAACAAAGTGAATATTATTACAATTCAATTTTCAAAAATAGAAACATGGATGATTTTCACAATTATTTAAAAAATAATATTTTTTAATAATAAAAACAAGAAAAGGTGCATATTGGTCTTACAGCGGTTGCTCATCTACAAAGTTTAGATTGTGGATGACATGCTTGATAATTTTTCAGTCTACAGGAAAAAATGTCCAACAAAATTTCAGTCTGTAGGGAATGATATATAGTACTTGAGAGTTTCTCTTTCTCTAAAAAAAGGACGAAGACTTGTCACAAACTCTGGTTTGTCGGGCTAGTAATCAATTTCCACACTTGTTCAAACAGAAGCGCACTTCTACATTGTGCCACAACGTTGAAGATAGAACAACTAGAATTATTATTTTTATAGTTAAACTAAATTTATGTTTTTTTCCCTAAACAGTCAACATCATTTCGAAGATGATGCTACAGTTAGAGGGAAGTTGTGCCAACGAGGATTGGGGTAGCCATTTTTCTCTTCGACTCTGTGTCAATCCCCACTAGAGAACAACATTAGCAACATGCTCACCTGCTTAAATGTGTTAATGGACCCAAGGTGCGGGGGTTGAAACCCTGCATTATGCATATGTATCCTCCACTATATCAAAATCACGTCTATCCAACCTTTCATGTTCGTTGCAGGAAACTATGTTGCAAATATTACAAGCAATATGCTTCTCTTACATGAGTTGTGGGTAGCTTTGAACGAGAAGCATGTGGGCCTCCAACAAGTGGAACATTGTCGAATAATAGTGCAACACGTCCATGGAACGTTCTAGTAAATCCAAACGACCTGCAATACTAAACACCAAATGCATAATGAAGTGTAAAATTTTTTCCTGCAAACATAACCAAATGCTAAGCTAACAAAGCAGAGGGGGATAAATAGTAGACACCAAAATCTAGGTGGACTACTATGGGTCAAACATGTTTGAAGAGAAGGAGATCCACTACTGATATGGGGACCAACAACGCATGGTGTCGATCCATGGACCTTCTGATAGGGCTCAAATCCCGCCCTCCTGGCCTTCCTTTACATCCACTAAGTACAAATTCTTGTGTTGGTACTAAAGAACATGCAAATGTGGGACACTATGCATTATAAGTGGTGGCGTAAGTGTTATTTCAAACTGAAAAAGAACAGATACATGTGTGTATTAGTGAAAACCAAAAACCATAAAATAGGCCTTCCTGAAGCAATACCTTAGAACGAGCTAGTGTTAAGATTGTGGTAACATACACACACACATGTTTATTATATAAATCACCATTTGCATACGTGTTTACCTAAAAATTCTTCCCCATTAGAAGCTGTGATTTATTCCAGCTATTAAACGCATCTTTGTGTACTTTATATATATTGAATATGTGTTGAATGTTTAAAAATAACACATACCCGAGTTGAAATTGACGCTTAACGGTAGAAAAATCTAGTACAAACAGGTCCATGTCCTGCATGATTTGGTTGATAGAGTAGCAAAAATAGAGATTACTTTGAACAATCTCACCAAAAGTTTAATCCCTTCGCTAGAAAGTATTATCAACATAAAATGGTGGCAAGGTCAATTTTTCCTACAAATATGAAGCCAAAAGCCCTACAGAGAGGGAGGTGAAGACAATTAAAACTAGGAAATTCAAGCTACAAAGAGTACCAAGCCTCAGGAATCTCATATCTAAATCATACATATCGAGGAAGAGGATGCCAACAACAACATGGACATGAGGCATCTAGAAAAATCTAGGGAAGTCAAAGATCAATACTAAGACCTCAATACTCCCATTCCCAAGTAAGAGTGACACGAACCAATCCACATACACAAACATAATATGTACATGTTCGCGTAGAAACTCGAATACCTAAAACAAAAATGAAGAAATGACACCAAATGGAATTTGGTAATATATTCAAATAGGGACAACAAACAATTAGAAAGTCTTAAGAATGATTAGAAAGTTTTATAAAAAAACATGGGGAGCATTAGTTTCACCCAATTTAAGGCTTTGGGACTTGATAGATTCCCAACCTTTTTCTATAAATAAGACTGGGAAATTATCAAATCTTATTTGATAGACCCCATTGAACAATCCACGCAAAGGAAGAAAAATCTGGTTCCGAGAGATTATGCAGAGGTGAAGAAAAATGTAGAATATTTGAACACTTTTGAATCTTATAAGCAGAATAGCGGGAAACAAAATAGTTACGCATGTCGTAAGTAGAAGCAATGGCAAAACAATTGATGTGGAAGACAGAGAAAAACGTACCAGCCAATGTGTATCTTGCTTTCACTAGGTTTGAGATTTACAAGCACAAAATATGAAAATGCTTAGCAAGGAGAAAACATGTAATTTTAGCTTTAGGAAATCTCAACGTAGATGACTGACATAAGCCAAGTTCCACTAACCAAAAAAATAGAAAAATCTAGAAGACAAATTTGACATTCATTTAATTCATATAAAAAAAGAGTCATGAAAAAAGACAAATATATGCCCTGCAAATAAATGCATTTACAACTACAATATTAATTATGTCGGGACAGCTTGCCCATATATTTTTGGCAAAATATACAGAAATAGTCAATTCAAACATCTTACACCGATCACAATAGCCAGAAACAAGTTATTTTAGAACTTTTAAATGTGGAAAAGGGCTAAGTATGAGAGAGATTTTGCCACATATCTTAACAAAGAAAGGCATTAAATATAGAATTTAATGCTTTATACAAATGTCATTTCTTAATTGATTAATATAAACAATTTCCAATGTGACATGACGTTGTGGTTCACATATTACACAAATATTATGAAATTTTCATTAAAATTATAGTCTAAAACAAAAATAATGAAATATTCCAAGAGGTAGTAGAATATTCTCTCTAAATTTAGATGCAAAACTTTAGAAAACAAATCAAATATGACATAGGACAAGTTATTATTCATCATGAGGAAAAATTAATGTTCATGGTGGAGACAATATAACCCCTCTATGATAGAAAGCCTTACAAAAATTAAATAAATATCTAATAGAATATACATCGTGATCCAGTGACAATTTAATGTGGTTGTATTTCTGCCATAGAATGTCTTAGGTACCCTTATGGAGGTTAAAATATCATCTTCTTCTTCTTCATTGGTTATGAAAAATAGGCCGGACATAGACATGCACACCGGTTACGTAAGTAAACCGTTGAACGTCGGTACATTTCCTTTTCAAGGAAAAACAGAATCTGGACGCCGACTCGCAGCCAAACAGACCTTGTCTAAGGTAACTGGCTCCGACAATGGCCAAACCCTGTCTTCCTTCGACACGTGTCCCGAATAATGCGCTACTCAAGCATGCCGCATGCGTATCGCGGCTGGTCTTTTCCCACGTATTAATTAATATAGGTGAGAGTCGAGACCACACCAAAAAATGTCTATGTTTATAGATATATTTTTTCTGTCATATTACTTTTGCTATTTTCGGTTGGGCCGAATAGTCAGAGACAAATGTTCCCTGTAGCCACGTCAGATGAAAGGTGCAGTCACATCACTCAATTTCCATGGTGCAGTTTCATAACACGTGGCTACCAATTTATGGTGCATCAGTGACATTCAATTCACTCTCCCCACAGTCAATCTTTTGGCAGTCCACCCTTATCCAATTTGGAAACGCCTATCGGCTTATATATATTGAATATTTTATTGGCATACATGAATGAATGAATGAATGATTTTTAATGAGCAGTTTAAGAGATAAGAGTTCAGCATTAAGAAATTTTTTTCTTTTCATGTTGGATTTTCTATTATGGATTTTGACCAGCAAGCTAATCGTTTTGTAGAGTCTTTTCTTGTCAAATAATTCGTTTAAGTTGTCCACCTTTCGTGATCATATATCCTCATAAAATATGAGTCTACATCTAAAAAAATGGAAACATGACACATGTTTTTAACCATTTTATTGTGCGAAGAAAATACATAGATTAAGCTCATTTTCTTCTCATCCTCTTTTATTTGGATAATATTTAAATCTACCAATGTCATAGAAAACCTAATGGAATCGAAATTCTAGTTGTCATTTTATTGATAATGTAATGTAGATCCGTTTAAAGAGGTTTTTAAAAAGTTGTCCATTGTTTACCTAAAAAGAAAGGTGAAATCATGAAATGAAAAAAATAAAAATGTGAAATCATGAAATGGAAAAAATAAAAAATGCTATTTTCATTTAACTTTGATAAAATGGTTAATGTCATGATGTGGTATGTAAATTATACAAAAACTAGTAATCACATATAAGCGGTTTTGAAGACGCCAATAGGGATGCATTGAAGAACTTAATCTTGAATAAGTGAAATATTGCAGGAGGAAGAGGGGTGGTGAAAAAAGGGATGAGGGGAGGAGTCCAAGAGCGAGGAAAATGTCTAGGGAATATATGCAAAACTCTTATTTTTTTATAAGAAGATATATAATGCATCCCAGATCCGTTTGAAGGAGAAAGAGGTGATTTATTGGGCAATGAAAAAGCGTAAGGCTCAAGAATTTTCTCCTTAGATTATATCTCCAAGGAAGCCTCTTAGGTACAAAGACAAGGCATACCTAAAAGAAAAAAGGATGAAATCAAAGATGAGGAGATGGTTAGTCCGCTTAAAATAAAATGTGATCATCATAATTTTATTTTAATAGCCACCCAACCAAAAATATTCAATTTTGTCACTAGAAGTATATTTGATAAAACTGGTGTTTAACTGTCTTCACAAGGGCTTATTATTAGCTTCATCACCACCACTAAGAGTGCCTCCAAATGTAATTCGAGTGTTTGGATCTAATATTCAATTCACAACTCTTTCTCTCTCGCATACATAGATGACCTCCCTCCCATCTACAAAATCATATATTCTCTTTCCATGGTGGAAAGTATTTGTTTGTTATGTTCTTCACATAATATTTCGTTATGTTTGAAGAATGGTTGGACATGTCATAGAAGACTTCATAAAAGCCCATGTGCACCATAAGTGACATCTTCTTAAGATGGCATAAATTCTTGGTTTGTAAAGATGGGTGGTGAAAAAAGGGGATAACGGAAAATTTCAGAGCAATACCTCTCCAAATTATGTCTTCAAATTAATAAGCAATGATGATGATATATATATATATATATATATAAACTCATCACATGCACATGTTAATATCATCAAATCAGACATGATGTTATAAATGACATCTATCTACCACATAATTTTCATATGTTTGCAACACATTAAAATAATTACTCCATCATCGTGAGTGGGGCATCATAACGCTCAAGAATATGGTGGATGGGGTCTAAGCTAGAGTATGTACAATATTTAGAGGAATCTACTAAAAATCTTATTTAGAATATCCTTTGCACAACCCTTGGGAAGGGGTCAAAATGATCATAATCCATTACACTACACAACCAAAAAAAGAAAATTCATCCTCTTTATCTCCTTTGGATCTCAAAATTTTCTCTCAAGAGGCCAAATAAAATTCCTACCAAGATGAAAAAACATTTTATTGTTATGTTGCATCATCATAAGCTCTTTGGTTTTGAAGAATGGATAATAGTCATAAGGAGACCCACAAAATCTCGCATGCATCATAAGTGAAGTCTATTTAGGTTGGACGACATATTCCTTTTTGGTTTGGGATTTTATGGATGTAGTTTTAACATGGTCCACGAGAGTTTCTCTTCACAATACCCCTCTATTTATCCCTTCTCCAAACTAATAAGTGATGAAAACAAACGATAGAGATTCACGCCCATCGTTTATATGTCAATATAATCCAGTCACTTACAATGATGTTCATAGAGGACAACTATCTACCACACATTTTCCATCTATTTGCAACACATCATAACTGTGCCATTTCAAGGAGTGCAATGACACAACTTCATTAATATGGTGGACAAGACCTACACAAATTATGTCTAATATTTAGAGAAATCTAAATAAGTCTCATTCACATCTCAAATCTTCTTCTCAAAAGGACAAATAAAAGCCTTCATTAGGACATGTCAAACCAACAGTACTTCATTTGGATGAAAAGCCAATTGTGCAATAACATTAATTGACATTTTCTTAGGAGGATTGGATGGATATTCAACGAGAGACAGAGGAATGGTGATTTTGTGGGTGCCTAAACAAATGATTTGGTTCAATATATCTAGAGCATGTTTTTTTAATCATTATGGATGGAATAATACATTAGAGAATATCCATAGGATTTTTGATGGTGGTACGACCCACTATTTTTTGCCAATTCATCTACACCAAATCGATAATGGAGCAATTACTTAATAAGATTATAGATTATGATGGATGTGAGGGGATCCATGATATCGATATCGCAAATAAAGTGCCACATGGATGGTTCATGATAACATTATACATCAACAACTTAAAAAATGTATGACATCATGGATATGTTAGTCATTTTGTGAAATCACGGTGGGTTTTTTCATGTTCTCACATGATGCTTTCATAAATGACATTTATCACCACAAATTAAATTATCACATGTTCTCAATCCTAGAAAATTGATATTGATTTAACTAAAATTAATCGAAACACAATCAAAAATTGAAATGGGGCATTATTAATTATCTGACGAAAATGGAAAATGGGGTCCAACCATACAAACAATATGCAATAAATACATTTATGATTAAAATCTATAGTAGTTTGAAATTGAAATTTAGAATCCTCGATATATTACATTTAGATGAAGAACATGTCCTTGGGAAGGGGTGCAAATGAATGAATCTTTGGAAATTTGAAAGGGTTTCCATTGGCTAACCTTGCTCCTCTAACCACCTCTATGGTATGAATTCTAAAATGAGAAAATTCATCACCTCTTTATTTCACCTACATTTAGATCTCAAATGTTATTTGGGTCTCTGTAACATAACCGACAAGTAGAGCTACATGGAATCACACAACAATGTATAGATGTAGTCCATGCACAACTCTTCATAAGAAAACACTAATGAGTCTTACTTCTAGAAAGTGGTGAGACAGATGGTTTCTTGGTGAATTAAATTTCTATGTTAGGATGGGAGGAGAGGAATTATAAAAACTAAGTGAGCATCGTCAAGATGGAGTCCGTGTCGGCCAAGATGAAGCTAATGGTATTGTTCTAGAGAAATTCCTCGAGACCTACATGCCTCATGGCCATTGCTCATGATGTCTGTGATGTGCACTCTATTTGTTGGTGCCATCAAATGGGGCAAGAGATATTACTTGAGCAGTTTGACTTGGGTATAATCTCCTTCCTCCGCAAACATATGTCGTCCAACGTGAACTCATGCACCACCACCACTAACCAAGTGAGCCACCATTTTGACCCAATGTTGAGCACTCTCTTTTCCTTCAACACAACAAAACTAGAGCCATAACCATCCACGTAAATGCTAAAAATGGTTTTAGTACACTTGGACATTTGCTTGCAAATATGTGTTGATAAACAATCATAAAGAATGGAAACTAGGAGTTGGGGAAGAAACATGATATGGTCCACTTTATAATTAGAGCTCATTATTTCCTATTGCTTGACACTTGAGCAAAGGGTGTGTGGGATTTTCCATTTCTTTTACTATCATATTCCCTTGAAATGTTTGAACTCCACAAGAATTATGTCTCTTCTAAATAACTCCATGTGTCTAATAATAGGGAAAAAGGACCGAGTTTGATCCACAATTCCAAAAGGGAAAATATACCATGAGCTAAAACCCCTACAAGTTTGGTGTGATTTTAAACACTTCTCCAAAATTTTAAAAACATGTGAGCTCCCAAACACTATCAAATCTCCATCTAACATACATAAAGTCCACATGAAAGAAAATGAAGAAGGCACAATTACACAAATTGATGTTATTCTTAGCATAAACTATTATTGAATCATTTAAGCCTTAGTGTGAAACACATATCATTTAAATCGTCATGAAGATTAATGATGTGAATCAAATTTGAGTTGCATTCCTATGATTTTGTATCAAAGTGAATGGTAAAAATATTCCCATGAGAAAGACATGAAGGCTGAACATGACCCAAGATCGAGGAAATAAAGAGACCCACCTAGTAAAATAGAAATGATACAACAACCTTTAATTCTATCACACACCATCAAACTACACATAATAGTGCCATACTTCATTAAATTATAGTGGTTGGATTATGGTTTGTATCTCGACGCGGATTTGAAACCTTTTGCGACTTTTTCTATGTCACGCAGATTTCACTATGGCACTTCAATTTTTCTCTTTTGTGGACCTTCACAACTTTCTCCCTCACTTGCCTTAATGAGTAGAAATACTTCATACCACCCATGAGGATATAAATCTACATATACATGTGGATTTCTTATGACTTTTTTCTTTCGTTCCATGGGTTTGTGAAAACCCACGGAATATTACAGATTGGTGAAACTCGTAGAAAATTAAGTTAGAGTTATGTGGCTTTTCAACTTAGCCAATTTCTTCATTTACCATGGCTAAGAAATTCCACAAAGGTGCTCTATCTTACTTCACCTACTAGGGACTTATTTCCTTAGTGTTGCAAAAAGTTAAGAAGATGTCATGCAACACTAAATTTCATCAATTTTTTCTTTAGTCCCTACACTGCTCATTCTTTTGTTCTTGGTTAGGAGAACCCGAGAACATTACATTCCGCATTCCGTGATAGATTGAATTAATGTCATGCGAATTTTATTGAACAAAAAATAGTTAAGTCATTCTCATGTGTTGTTCATAATTATATAGGGTGTAATTTTGGACAACAATATGGTAGAAATTAGAAAAATATATCTTAAATAAATCATCATAAACCTAAATAAGAATCATTAAATTATATGCCCATTAAGGAAGAATGATTAACCAAAGTTTCTCAAGATATAGCTACTATAGAAGAAACAACCCTAGAACCTTATTGGTGTGTGATTTTGCACGTATGCAAAATATGACAATAATGTAAAAGGGACAAAGTCCCTCCTCAATGATGGGTGAGGTTGCCCTTATGTAAAACCAAAAAGATATATACAACTATACATTCAAAATTATATTTGAGGGTTTTGGGAAGAAAGGAAATAGATAAGAAAAGGAAAAGGAAAGAGAAGTGAGAGGAAGTGAATGAAGAAGTGAGAAAGGGGTGCATGCAAGATTAAGCAAACGTAGATCATAAACTTGAATGCACTTTAGAAACTAACATAGTGAGTGACAATTGAATCAAAGATGCAAAATCCATAGAGAGCAAGAGCTTTCACATTCATTAAACATAAGAGTAATAAATGCTAAAGAAACAAACAAACACAAGACACAAAGTTCTCCATAAATGCTTCTTTATTTCTCTTTACACAAGAACACAAAGTTTCTTATTAGCTCTCTACAAACAATATTTTCTCCTTTCTCCAAAAGTCCCTTACAAATGACCTCTAACTTCCTTTTATAACCCAAAAGTTGGTTACAAAGTAGTTAGAGTTTTTATGACATCATATTAGGACTTAATTAAGTCACTTAAATCAATTAGCTTTATTTTAATAAAGTAAATGATTCGGGTGGCTTAAAAAAAAGTATTATAAACATTTCAAATAAGTGGGTATATGTATACCCTACTTAGAAAGTGACATGAAAACACATAGACTAAACATTGACACATCGATTTAAACATGACACTTAAGATTAGTGCCTTATCTATTGGGAAAAAAGTCTTCTATCTTGATTGTACAAGAAATGAACTCATTAATCACAAATGGAAACCTCATCAAAACATTGAAACATTATTTTGAAAATATTGAGTACAAACATCTTGCCATGTTTAATTTCCTAAATTTATCCAATGATTCCATCATTATTGACTCATCAGGGAAGTAGTGAGGTGAAAGGCAAGTCTCACAGATGACTTGCATTTCCAAAATCCTACCAGGAACTATATGAAACTCCACCATTTTCTCTTCCATGTTGGTGAACAAAATTTAGAGTTTGATGAGTTTGTCAAGAGAATCAGGACTAAAATTTGCCAAGGAAGAATATTATTTCTTTCCTAGATTAGTCAATTACTCTTTGGGAGTTTACACAAAGCTCCTTTGATTGTGCTCAACAATGAAATTTCAAGGGATCTCCTCAATGAATTCCTATATTGCACACATTATTAATTCCCCTTTTCCTTTACATCATCAAATTGTATTATGACATCATCGAGCACCATTTTCTTGAATTTAACAAAATTCAAGGTCATTCCATGTGAAGCCCATGGTGATTGAAATATAGGATTCATTTGCTGATAAGAGATGAGAATCTCATTTGCAAATTTTTTTAGATATTATGAGAAATTTTTTCAAGAGTGGTTATTTTGATCTCGAGATACTCTTCGAAATACAAGATCAAATCTAGATAAGTATGAGTTTTATCGTAGATTTTCATAGCTTCATGAATGACCCAAAATTTTGTATCAAAACATTGTTAATCCATGTTTTGGTTACATGAACCATATTGTTTATTTATTTGGATATAATGAGGATTCTTGATCTAGTACCACTACTTTAGTAGAAGGATTTGAATAGTAGAAGAAATCATATTGATGAGGTGTTATACATATGTAATTAGATGTCACTTTTATTCCTTGAGTTGGATTGTCTACGATTTGTACTTTTCCATCCACCACAAAATTATATCAATGGATTCTTGAGCATGAGAAACATAATTTTCCATGGGTGAATTGCTAAAAATTACTTTGGAGAGCTCATGATTGGAAAATGTCATTTCCCTCTTGTACTTATCAACAATTGGTGCTTCTATGTCAGCATACCAAATTTCATGTTCATTGACCGTAACTTTGGAGATGAGCTTGGGCTTCTTAGGAGTGAAAGAATATGTCATTGATGAAATATCCTCAAGATCAATCATGACTATTTTGATGATTCTTTTCCTCTTCTTGATTTCTTCATGTCACCAAAAGGGTACCTCTTAAATATGCTCACCAAGTAGAATTCTTGCATTGGGTGGGAGTTTCTCCTGTGTTGGTGTTGGATACTAAAACTTAGGTGGGTCTTGAATGGAGTCTTGATGTTGAGGATGAGGAGTTAACACAACATTTTCATGATGTATGGGAGAAGGTTGTGAAGTATCTCTAGGATGTGAAGGTTCGGGCAAATTAGAGATTTGAATCACGGAACTTCGCACATGATCTAATACCATGAAATGCAAAGTGGTGTTCTTAATCACCCTTGAGAATTTGAATTGTTTGAGTTGATGAATGTTGGCTTGATTGTGAGATCCCAGAAACATGTTCCTTCCCCTCATTCGCTTCTTTCCTCTATTCAAGTTCACTAGTCACGAATGCGATTGTGAGTTGACTTTGATTTCCATTACTTCTTATTTGCTTGAGTATGGGATGAAGCTTGTGTGGTGGGGTGAGAGGATGATTGAGTGAATTTTACAATTCACTTATCACTTTGGTTAGTTGGCCTCTAATCCTCATGTGATTTTATTTCATTTTCAGTACATTTGGCCAATTCTCTCTCATACCAAATGATAATCCTCTTGATCACTTGTTGAATTTTGTCCTCGAGTGATGTGTCATCTCTTAGACCAATTGACCTTAGGAAGAGGTGATGATGCAATTAGATCATATGCAAGGTCAATAATGCCTAGTACGCTATCATTAACTCCTCGTGGGACATCTTTCAGCCTAAATGTGATTATTTGATTTAGAGTCATTCGGGAGTAGTCACAATGTCGGACCTCAAATTCATCTACACAACCAACCCAATAGTCTTCAAATTTTTGACGATGTCTATATTTCAAGGCGATAATTCTCTCTTTGAATCCACAAATATCAAATTCCCATCTTCTCATGAATGTGTGTAGTGTTACAATTGTCATATCTTTATCCATTATCTCTGTAATGTGGAAAAAAAAACATTTGTACACACCAATGGAGATAGGAAACAAACACCATATATGTGTTTTTCACCAAGAAATAGTTTATCGGTGCAAGTTATCGAGAAATTTCCATGAGGGCCCACCTATCACTTACATACTTTGGCAACTTGTATGGCACTCTATTATATCCATAGACACGAATGCATGAAAATGTGGGAAATTGAATGAACCATGTGCCCCATTTTGAAATCACCTCTTTGGTTTGATGTGAAAACCTTTCTTGTGGTTTTATCTTGAGAATTCGATGACATAGAAGAGAAAATCATAATTGACCCGTAAAAATGATGCATGTTTTCTTTGAAGTCTAGTTTAGGTAGTAGTGAAAATGTAAATTTGACTTAGTGCCACTGCGCCTCTTGTTTCCAAAACCAAAAATATTATCCTTCATGCCACACCATAGACGGGGTCAAGAAGTCATGTAGAAACAACCTATCATCTTCACTTCAATTAGATTCTTGTGCGGTGTGTCACTTATGATTGTAGCCCAGTCAATGTGAAGTTTTTGATCTAGGATGACACAAATGAACTTGTACATCCATGGCTGAAAATAATGATCGAGAATGAATTCTAAACACTCTACTTAGTAAGGTGATCATGTCTCCAATTTTAACTTAGAACTCAATGTGAGGAAATGTTTTGGGAAGACAGTTGACATGACGTGAGTCCTCTTGGGACCAACCAGTTCTTGTTCATGACTTTAGAGCATCGTAGTGGGTCTTCATCCCACTATTGTTGTGTGGCTTATTTTGTGATCTCAACAGTCTCCGGTATTCAAAAATTTAGAGTAGCTCTTCAATGTATTTAGGAGTGACTAAGAGAATGGTCTCATTGTTATTTAAAGCACCTCACTTCTCGGGGTCATAGTGTTCTACACATGCAATGAAGAGTTTGAGGCATTGAACTCGCACTAGGAAGGTTTTTGCTTGAGGTAGATCTAGCTATGATAGAGGTGTTGAGAAACATTATGTGACACTCGAACCGAGTTCTATTACAAAATTGACCCATTAGTGTCGCTTATGTGGTCGTACTTTGAAATGAGTATGGACGTGTGCATCACACCTTGTAACTCCTTATTTAAAGTCAATTTTTTTGATGTTGAATTTTTAAAGCAAGATAAGAGAAAATAAACAATAAAAAACAACACTTGTGGTTTTGGGTCACTATCTTCGAGTTCACCACGAAAGAGGAAAATGGGATTTTATTAAATTTAAGTTTTTACAATACAAGTTTAATCCCTTTTTAATGCTTTCATTGATATGTTATCTTGTATGTCTTTGTTGAAACACTCTCGTTCCTAGTTTAGGACTTGTGGAATTTATTTTTGTACTTTTCGTCACCGTCACCTTTAAGAATAACTTTCAAGCTCTCTCTTAGCATGGGTTTTATAGATAATTTCACATTTTATCCTCATTTACATGACTTCAAAATTATTTTTTTGTAAGCTCACCATCTCCATTGTTTGGCTATGATATATTATCCTTCGATCGGGTTCTCAAATTCTTTCCATGCATAATCTTAACTACCTACGTCTCATTATTTTGTTATACATATCTACTAAAGAAATAACAACTGAAATATTTTTTTACAATAATCAAATCTCATTTATGCTTTGATAGATGTCCTTACTGTGTTTTAGAACTCCCATTTTCACACAAGCTAGGAATATGTTGAAGGATTTGTAAACTATGGCTTTACATTTGAAGGTTTTTTCTCACAAACTCATTGCATGCATCTCCCAGATTCATTACATTTCTCTTCTTCATGTGGTGTGGGTGGCTGGGTAGATTATTTATTTATAAACCCATATTTGCATGCATCTTCCAGATTCATTACATTTCTCTTCCTCACGTGGTGGTGGGTGGTTGGGTAGACTATTTTTTATAACCCCATATTTGCATGCATTTTCCAAGTTTCTTGTCTAGTCAGTCAATGTACCTTTGTATGTTGAGCGTTGAAATCTCCTCTACCATAACTTATGACAAATTTTTAACTAGTGAATTTAATGTAGCGCAATGGTGAGGCACACATCATGCATTTGATTTTTGCTAAGTGTTGTACTAACGTACGTGAGGAATAAGCTCTTCTTTCCACGCATTCTTTATTCCCATGTCCTTATCATGTAACACCTAGTTCTCTCTTCCTCACTTATTTATGGTTTGTTTTCTCTTCCCACATCGACTTGGAATTCTTATTACATCGTAGGCATTTTTTTAGTGCCCGCTACTTTCCTTATTTTAGTGAACATGCTTAGTTATTACGTCGTTCTTTGACAAACCTTGTTTCGTTGGATTTGGGTGTATTTTGATTTTTTTTCATTGGCTTTGTAGGTGGTGGGTTGTGCTTGCCATCGTTGGCCACCCACATTCCACCTCTCTTGTTTCAATTCCACTATTTGTTTTCCTCCATATTAACTTTGTGGGATGTGTTTAGATCTAACATGCTTGAAGTTGCAAATTTGTGGTTTTATATATTTCTACATATTATTTTTTTCATGGATTCGATACACCCCAGCTTAGAGAGCCTATTCCCACCAACAAACGAGCAACAACTACTGAAATATTTAGCCACCCAACTGTTGCTGGGGAGGAACCATGGTATGGACCTTGTAGCTGTAAATTCTATATGTTTTTATCTAATGAATGATTTGAGCGTAGTTTGTTGAACATCAATTGTGTGCAATAGGTATGGGATAGAACAAGAGTACACCCTTTTGTAGAAGGATGTTAAGTGGCCTCTTGGATGGCCCATGGGTAGTTTTCTTGGTCTACGTGAACTAACACAACCTTCAGTAAATGTTGATTGTTCATGCATTCCATTATTTTTTTGTATAAGATAATATATTTTAATTCTCCTAAGTTGTACTACTATGGTATCAAAGCATAAAGCCTATGGACGTGATATTGTTGGTGCCCACTAAAATTAAGCTTGTTTGTATGCAGGAATTAACATTAGTGGTATTAATGGAGAAGTCATGCCTGGTGAGGTAACGATAATTTTAAATGGATTTAATGCTATCATATTGAGAAGCCTTCAAATGACAGATTGAATTGACACTCAACAATTTGTTTTCTAGAACAATGGGAATTCTAAGTTGGACCATCTGTTGGTATTTTATCTAGTGATCAAGTGTGGGTTTTTCATTACATTCTTGAGGTAGGACACAAACTTTTTTGGTAAATAGGTCTCATGTTGGATGACTTCTCTTTGCTTCAATTTTTATTATTTTGTTTTTTCCTTATTCAATTGCTACTTTGAGTGCAAAGAATCACATAAATTACCGGTGTTGTAGTCTCCTTTGACCCTAAACCCATCAAGGTCAGTCTTGCATATTATTAATTATCTCATCAAATTTAAAAATGCTGAGAGATTTGTGAAACTTGATGGCTAGGATTTTACAAGCCAAAAGTTTTCATTACTTTAGACTTCATTGACAATAATGCACTCCCAATACTGTTTGGAGTGTATTCTTTATAAATTTTTGCGGTCTTAATGTGATTCATTCCAATGTAAACTTATATATCCATTATTCTTTGGTTGCAATTAACTCATTGTTTGGTTCAACCTCTAGGGTGATTGGAATGGTGTCGAAGCTCATACAAATTATAGGTTCGTAATCTAGCTACATAAAAAGATATATCTTGTACTAGAAATATTTGACATTAAAAATTAGCTTATTCTTGTTGAATTCCCAATTTGGACAACACCAAATCAATGAGGACCGATGGTGGAATTGATGTGATCAAGAAGGCCATTGAGAAGCTAAAATTAAGGCACAAGGAGCACATTGTTGCCTATGGAGAGGGTAATGAGAGGCGTTTGACTGACTGACATGAGACAACATACATCAACACATTCTCATGGGTAAATCTCATATTGCATGAATGTTGATATCAATATTTGTTGTGATATGTATGGAATCCAAATTTTATGTAACAAAGTCAAATGAATTGGAGCCTCACCATTGTTTGGTTGCATTTCTTTGATTACAGGGTGTTGCCAATCGTGGGGCATCTATCCGAGTTGGCCGTGACACAGAACATGATGGCAAAGGTAAGGGTTCTCCTATCAGTAGGAACACTAGCATTAAATATGCAACATCTTTTCTTGATGCAGTTTGTATTAGTTATGCCAAAACTTATCATCTTGTAAAACTATCCTATTAGTAAATAGTCATGGTTGTTACAATGACAAATGTAGCAAACTTTAGCTATTTGTTTTGTAGCCAATCTTGTTTATTCGCATCATATAGAGAACAAGATTGTGAATTCCAAGTGATATATTAATATATGTTTTTATTTGCAGGCTACTTTGAAGACCGTAGGCCAGCTTCCAACATGGATCCATATGTTGTTACATCTATGATTGCCAATACCACCATACTTTGGAAACCATAGTAAAGATACGAGCCTCATGAACAAAATGTTGATTTAGCCTATAATGTTTGTGGAGAAAGATTCTTATCTAAACTCCTTTTCGGCATAGGATTTTGGCTGATGCTCCCAAAGTAGGAACAATCTAATATCAGAAATTGGCATCTAGGGTGCATGTTCAATGCACAATGTGTTGTTTGGATATGTGTTCAATAGTTAAGTCTTAGCTCACATACTTGAGCTAAGAATGCATGCAATGGTTTGATGATTTTCCATATTGTCAAATTGGATAGAATAAAATTGTCTGTCAGGATTTTCCCTTATCCAAGCATTTTTCTCAAATCCAAACTACACCTTTTATAAGGGTTTATAAAATTTTATTCCAGATTCAATGTTTCCTGAGTGTCTTCTAATGTTTATGTTCTTCTGTGGATTTCATAGTTGTCTAAAGGATGAAAATAAATTTGCACTAGGTAGAAAATTATGCTATTGAGTTTGGTTTTCTTTTGCATCATCTTTGCCAGTCTTAACTACTAAAAAGTTCAACGTGTCTTAGAATTCTCTTTGCTATGCCTTCAAGAGTTTTCGGTACATATTAGTATATTATTTAAGTATACATCAGTTGTCCACTATCCTCAAAACAAACCACTAGTTTTGGAATATAAATACAGTCTTATTACTAAAAGGAAGGGTAGACAATATCAGTCACAAGTAAATGTCTTCTATTCTCGCAGACAACAACTACTTCGACATTGATATGGAAAATCCCGAGATAGAAGAAATGGAAGAATGGGAATTGTTTTCCCGCATCCACCCAGCCAGTGTTATAGAGATAGATGACTAGCTATGCTCGGCCTACGAGAATTCGATACCACTCACGCTTGGGGAGACTGCCAACTGGACCATACCTTGCAGGAAACCCACTGTACTACAACCCAATCATCTTCGTCATGCTCAAATCCCGTTCTCATTATGGGTATTTGATTGCACGTTGTTGTGGTGTTTCTACCCATTGCTTTCACGTATTTGATTTTGCGTTTAGATCCAACATGCTTGAAGTTCCAAATTTATGGTTTTATATATTTCTTCAGATTATTTTTTTCACGGATTTGACAGTTAGTATTGGCTAAAAAATCCACAGCTTCAACATCGTCTTTGTATTTTTGAAGTTCCTTTCTCCTTCTCCTTCAATTCTACGCCCTGACAGTGCCACACTTGTATTACCATTAAAGGGTTTCGGTGTCATGCAGATATATTGGCTTTACAAGAATCTTGTATGCACTCAGGATTATTCATAGATCTTAATTGTGAATGGTCGCTTAATCAGGATTAGTGCAGGGACTAAAATTTGACAGTACCCAATATTATTCTGTTTGGGTTACACCATTTCTAACCGGTGGTTTCATATAATTTTAGCAAGAACAACACTAAGATTGAGGAAAATGAAGAGGATACAGAAACAGAGATCGAGATTGAAACGGAAATGGAGATGGAGAGGGAGATGGAGATGCAGTTGAAGAATATTGAATGGATTTTTGATGATACAAAATTGAATTCAAAGATCCCCGTAAAATTCAACCGCAACTGTCGATTTGTGGTGAGTGATGAGTGTCTAGGCCTTTCATGTTCCACTTTACTTACTGCTTTCCACCATCGATATGGAGGAAATGAGGGTTCGAGTGCAACACTGGTCTAGGGTATAAAAAATAGGGGAGATTCTGGCTAGGTTTCATCTTCCGTTGATGATAAGGGCGAAGAGCGTATACAAATCATGGAATGCCGCAATTGAAGGGATTATGAATGTAGAGAGACACCATCTGACGCCCATCACATAGCTCAGGTATATCATGGTATTGTCTTCTTCATCTCGCCTCTAAATCACTGGTTTCGAATCCCTTTACAGTGGAAAATGTGGAAATGGAGATTAAACTACTCTGGTGACCAATGCACACCACCCGGGCTAGAGCTTTCAACGACGGATGGAGGGATTTTTCTGTTAGTTGAGTGGAGCTCCGGGAGACATCATACCCCCGTCATATTCAATCCTTTAACCAAACAACACAGGGTTTTTACTGATTTTCCGCTATGTCCAGGAATGGCCATTGAACTGATTGCCGAGTCTGATAACTTTAAGGTTATTACTATTGCCAGCAAGGATACAGAGCTCTCCAAGGTGACCCCTCTCGTGTACAATTCCACTCTAAACCGCCGGTTTCAAATCTCGTTACAGTGGAATAAGTGGAGATGGAGATTAAACTACTCTTGAGACCAATGCTCGCATGGGTTGGGGCTCTCGGATGCCGGCAGAGGTTTTTTTTATTTGTTGACTAGAGTTTCGGGAATCAATTTCACCTGTGTCATATTCGATCCAATAACAAAAACAACACATGGTTTTCCTGACTTTTCCTGACTTTTCCCTGGTTTTCCTGATTTTCCCTGCTTCTAGATTGGTGTTTAGTAATGGTCATTAAATGGATGGATGGAGAATATGATTATCTCTTTCATCAAACCTTCAATTTAGGGGAAGTTATATTCAGATAATTTTCCCAAAATGATGGGATTAGTATTCTTCAATTACATAATTCTATTTTTTTGGGTAAGATTAGTCAAGGCTACAACACAACACAACTCCATATGTAAAGAATAGAATTAAGCCAATTGATTCTCCCCCATCTTTACTACTTTGTGTTATTGTAGACACCTCGACCTTTTGTTCATCTTTACTATCTTTGAGGTTACTCTAAATCATGACCAATGTTTATTGCTTGGTTTTTAATCACCTTCTAACTAGAACATATCAATTTTATGTCTTTGTAAAATGCCACAAAAATTTAAATACACGTGAAAAATACTTTCACATTTTTCATAAAAAACTAAAGGAAAGTTGTACATGATTTTTTTCATTCATTTTAGAAAAATGTTTACTTCGGGTTTAAATTTTTTAAAGCAATTACCATGTGAATGGAATGTTTCATGCTTCGGTGCATGATGATTTTGTTCTTTCTTTTTCAATTCTTCTTTTCAGTGACTTTTCGCTTTACAATGCTGGTGATTCGAACATTCATGGCTCAGGTTAGATGGTTGGAAGCTCAAGGTTTTACATCAAAACAGGCTGAGGTGATAATGACTACCATCATAAAAGTATTGGATGATAGCCTAGAAAACGTAGTGCACTCTTTTGTTTCAAAAGAAGAGTATGTTCATGTTCACTTAATATCTTTGGTTGTAAGTCTTATCATATAAACCATTGTCCATGTGACCTTTGCTTCTGGAGATCCTACTCAACATCTTGTTGAGGAGGTCCTTTTCCATGCGGAAAGAAAGCAGGTAATTTTTTCAAAATATAATAGATTACGATTGCAATTGTTGTTTGCAAATTTGTTGTAACCTCTGCTATATAGTCTCATGCTTTCACAATACTAAATATGTATGTGAATGTAGGGATGGCCTTCCATGAGCTTCTGGATATACCTCAAGGAAATCACCATAAATATCATGACGATGTTTCTGTGACGGTTTTCTCTTTGGAAGGAAAATTATGGAGATCAGTGTAAATTTTAAGGGCTATCTGGGAGTTAGGTGTGCTCTCACACGATTGTTGATTCCTCCTCTTTTCCACTTTTTCTGTGTAATATATTGGTTCACAGTGTACTCTTACATCGTTAGAAGCAAGTGCTATTTATTTCTTTGTCTTCTTTGTTACACGTTCCACAAGCTTTTTCTTTGTGTTTAGTTTATATTTATCTTCCACACTTTTGGCTATGTAGGGTTAAACCTTGGAGGCATTGATTCCACGTATGTGTCGTATTTTAGGATCCGACTATATTCCCAAGTCTTTATGTTACCTCCATTGCATGTATGATCTTGATTTCCACACTTTTTGTCTCTTGCATAGGTTTGTTTCTTCTTCCATTTGGCTTGGCGAAAGCTAAATATTCATATCTTTGAGGAATGACGTGGCATGCTTGTTTCCTTGGAGAGAGAAATCCAAATGATTTCCTTTCATCAATAACAAAAATTCTCTTTTGTTCTTTAGAAGCTAGGATGTAGGTGGTGCAAATTCTCCCCGATCGTTTTGCCTAACTCTCACGCACGTTCACGAAGAGTCAACTTATATGACGCAGTCAAAATTTTACAAAAAAAAGTTGTAGTGCGCTGGTGGGGCATATGGCATACAACCTAGAGGTCTCGGTTCGAGGTTTTCCCATCCTCTCGCTAACGTGCGTGAGGGATAGGCTCTTCCCTCCGATACCTTCGGGGAAAACTCAACATAACACTCTTGGCAGAGCTTATAAGCATAATATTCATCATTTATTTCCTTGTGCTCACAAAGTAGTTCTATAATGCCTTTTATTTCTTTAAACTCTATATTTAATGTTGGATCTTTGATTCACTTTATTTCTCGCCTCAAGCTCATTCACCTTATTGGTATCGATGTTATTTTTGTCTCTAACTCAAACTTCTTTTCTCACCTTTGTTGTCGGGACTTTAGATGGATGGTAAATTTATTTTCTATTTCTTCTCCTCAAAAAACCACTTTATCCACATATCTTTAACTCCTTTTCATTTGGTATTTTTAATGCAATCCTCTGCCACAAAGTTAAATTCTTCTAGTCGTGTGTTGTGAATAAGTGCTTCCTAAAGAGAAGAAATCAATTAGTTTTGTGCTTCCAATAATTATTATTTTTAATTAGAGGAAGTCAAGAATTAATGTGGAAGAGGGAGAGAGTGGGGAATGATAGGTGGGGAAGTGGGTTAAGTTTTGTCCTTTGCCAAAATTTTAATTTTAGGTTTGTGCAAGGAAATTTTAATTTTTTTATGCGAAATTTTAATGCGATTGATAAATGATAGATGGTGAAGTGGGAGTGAACTCCCACTTCTCTCTTTTTCATTTATGGGTTTAATTAATTAAAACAACTAATTAATTTTTAAAATAAAATTAAAGTCATTAATTAAAAAATTAATTGATGAATTTAATTAATAGAATTAATAACGGTAATTAATTAATACATTAAATAATGATAATTAATTACATAAATCAATAATATTAATTTAATTATTTAAAGTTAATTTATTAATAACATTAATTAATTAATCTTAAATAATTAAATTAAAATCATTAATTTAATTACTAGTATTAGTTTGTGAGGAGCAGGGTATGCGAGGTGAGGGATGACAATGAAGATGACAAGAATGTGATAGTGACATAATGATATTTGATGACGGGGTCATAGGAGAAGATGGAGAACAATGCATTGAGACAATTGATTGTTGCAAACATACTATGAAAATTTTCAAAATTTTGGCAATTAAAAATTTTGGGACAACAAACCTCACTCAAAACCTATTAATCATATAGCAATCCTCCTACAAATGGAACAAATCCTAGCCAATCCCCAAAACTCCATTGAAAACTAGTAATACCAAGGCTTCTTCCTCTAGTGGCCCTAATCCACCACTTGATCCTAATCTCATGATTATCAAGTTGTTGGATCAAATGGCCATTATGCAATCTTCCACCACTTTCAAAGCATGTTTCAAATGTAATCCCATATTTTAAACATGGATTCTCAATCAACCAGAGTCATCAAAGGTCCTAATAAATATTCAACACCTCCTTCGCCTTTGGATGCTAATGGGAATCCCATCCCTCTTGCTTCAATCCGCAATAAGGTTCTTAAAATAGTGCAAAATGAATCCCTCACTCCTTAAATAACTTATATGGATATAGGGGATACCTCTTACAATTTATAATGATGTGTCAATTTATCTATCCATCTATCTTAAAGCCTTTAAGAACATCTATAAAGAGTGGATTCAAACTAATACATATGTTACAACTAAGCTCCTAACAAAAACCTTCATCGGAGAAGTTTTAGAATGGTACAATAAACTCCTTTCACACTTAGTTGTTGATCTTGAAAATTTATTCCTAGCCTTAGTGAAGGATTTTCAACAACATGATCTCCCTAAAATACATTTAAAAAATTCATCAACTTGAAATAATCCCCTAATGAATCAGCTCATGATTTCATCAAGTGATGGAAGATTTTATCTAATCAAGCAAACCATCACCTTGATAATCAAAATATTAATCAAATATTCCTTGAATCTCTTATTCCAAATATCCAAGATATAAATTCCAATCCTTCTCTCCCACTCTATGTTTGAAGAGGATCTTGAGTAGGCCAAGTGGCAGGACTACCTCATGTGAGAATTTAAACAACCATCTAAGCCTTCAAGCACCCTTAAATCAACATCTAATGTCATTAAACCTTAATCCCATCCTAAGGATAATCTAATACACATTCTTCTTCAATAAATAATAGCCAAAGTATTATTTCTCATAACCCACACCACCCACCCTTGTCACATGTTGAGTTATTACATGTTCTTCCCACACCTCAAATTTTTTTCTCTACTTAAAAACCTTAGTTTCCTTCAATCATGATCTCTTATACTAGTGGTGTGCTACTATTGGCCATTTCCACAAGGATTGTAGTCATCTTAATAAGGTTTCGCTTGATTTATTCCTTGGCCCTCCTTTCAACACTAATTCCATTATCCCTTAACATTATGAGAAATATCAATCCCTTGTGCAATCCCATATAGATTGTTAATCTAGGACCAACCATAAGAAAAATCCAATGGACAACCTTGTAGATACTATTGAATGGTCATATAATTATAACTACTTTAATTCGCAATATATAAATGTGGATAAGGTTAATTATTGATGTAAGCCCATCCATAAGGATATCATCCATAAATCTAAATAGTCATCATCTACTGACCCAAAACTTCTTAGTACTTCACATACACTATCCAATGACGAGTTTTCTCCCTCAATCGATCCTCATCCTAAAAGCATGTTTCCATCAATTCCCCAAGCTTATAAGTCTATAACCATTAATTTCCCCAAGGATGATATGTTTAATGACAAAATTTTGGTTGGGAGGTTCATTTGGGTTATCTAGTTGTAACTCACATCGTTCAATGAGAAATTGAAGGAAAATTCTAAATGATAGACACATTTTGATGTCATGGCCTTAGACTTGGTCATATTTATATTAGTCATTTTATCTATACCAAGAAGGTTTAGATGTGGAAATGTTGACAGATCAGATGGGATGGAGCATAATCATGGAAGTGAGAAGGATTTTTTTGAAGATGGAACTATATGACTCCCCTAGGGGTGTATATTTCGTTGAGGTCATGATTTTTAGAGCACGAAAAACTATTAGATGTAATTTTCAAAACAATCGCATTTGCAAAACCTTTAGATTTTTTTGTCCTAGATGACTCCTTAAGGAGTAGGGTTCAATTTTGGGTTTCTTAGATTGTAGTTTTACTTTACCCGACTCGAGGTATGAAGTTCCAATTTTCAAACGATGGTGAAGGCTTCATCAAAGGTTTGAAATGATTTAATTTTTAATGTGGATGATATATGTTTGGCACATGATCGAGCTAATAACTCAATTAGCTCAATCTATGGAAGGGAGAAGGAGAGTGATTACACCTTGCCATCCGGAAATGAAATCAATGATATAATCATCTTCAAATTATTCCATATCATATAGATTGGTGATAGAGATCTTACGAGATATGTTAATAGAGAAATGTTCTAGAAATAATTGTGCTAGTTGTACAAATGAGAAAAGGGAATGTTGGGGAATACTATTATACCAATCGAGGGCAAGACCAACCAACAACATGGGAAATGTTCTCAACATTAAATCTTGATCATGGGTGATAAGATGGTAGGAATGAAGAAAGGCACTGATATGTTGTTGTGGATCCTCCTTACTGTAAAATTTGATAAACTTAGGTAGTTCCCAGTGAGGAGGATAGGATTTGAATGGTACAAATGGACTAATAGGTTCATTGCAGATTTTTTCATAAGAAAGAGTGTTCTTAGGTCCCATGGTAGAAGCTTTAAGACTCACGATTCTTCTTAATTACACATGCATGGGATTGTTTTGGAGAGGTTTTGGATATTTGAAGAGGATGGGTTGGATTGACTATGGATATGGGGGTTTGACTATTGATATACATGATATGGTAGGGTATGATGTTGGAAAGGAGGAAGACCCCTTGGGATGTTATGAGGTTATTGGGAGACTAAAGATTGTAAAGAGGATTAGATATATTGATAAGTTATAAGGAGGTATGTGTTGATAAAATGATATGTTGGTTGCAGTATGTATTGAGAGGATGCATAACCGTATTGCGGGATAGAAACCGCATATACCTATTTTGAGAACGTGAGAGTAATAGTAATGAAACTTATATAGGGTTGGATAGGACTAGATTTTGGATTGAATACATAGGTTGTTTTGATGAAATATGTTGAGATATGATGAGAAAAAAATTAGAGAGAGGGACACCAACTGAGATTACAGGAGGAGGATTATTGATAGAGGTCTGCATGACTAGATGTGGATGGGGAGGTAGTAGTATGAGTTTTTGTACCATATGAGCTAGATGAAGGAGCCAATGAAATAGGTGCTTATTGGTTATCCATGTTCTGTGATGATATGACATTAAGGTAAAAATTAGCAATAAGAGAGGACACATCAGGTTTCAACACTCTTGTATTGCTAGTAGGGGTAAGGGGAGATTTTTGGATGATAGGTTCATATTCGAGGGTCGTAAAGTTTAGAATAATTACAATTGTTAAATTGATTATATGGGAAATGTGTTGGGTAAGGAGTGGTGTAAATTATACAAATGCATTTAGCATGAAGGTAACCACTAAGGGAAACATGATTGGTGTCTAAGAGTTTTACGAAGAATAGTTCACCACTCTAGAAGAATTGAGGAGGATCGAAGAAGGAGCAGAGCTAACATTTTGGATTGAGTGTTGTAGGAATATGGGGGTTCCATATGTGTTTCTAAGAGATATTGTAGTGGATCAAACATGTTTGGGATATTTTGTATATGATAATGGGTTGATTCTAAGGATTGTTGAAGTGAATCTACCATAGTTGAGAGGTTTTGAAAGAAATAATGTAGTCTAATAAGAACCATTGACTAATAAAACAAACAACAAATAAAAAAGGAAATATGGTTATTAAAACCAAATGAAAACAATACACACACAAATAAATTTTAGATTATCTTGATTAGTTGAAAGAATGTGAAAAGGATGGTTAACGAATGTACTATGGAAGAGGCTAGCTAAGGTTGGTTTGAGGTAAGTTTAAAGCTAAATGGAAGGTATGTGAGGCCAGATATGTGTTGGTGTTGGTATGAGGTGTGATATTGGGGCCTACCCACTCACTTCATGGTCCCGTGGTGATAAAGGTTCTTAGCCTATATACTGCCCAGCAAATTGTTTATACTTGGTTAGAAGCACTGGTCATTTTCCCTCGTAGTGATGAAATCCAAGTAGGTAGACCTAGAAGGAATTGTTTAGATGTGATTTTGATTCAACATGTGGGTTGGTTGTGTGTGTGGGGGAAGATTGTGAATGTAATTGATTAACCCCTAATTAAACTATGTGAACATGTAGATATGAAGGTTCTTTTTAAGACCCAAAAGGAAATGTTGATTTTGATGAAGACAAATTAAGCAAAATACAATGATTGAAATAAAATGAATGAAAAGAAACATACATGTATTAACTATTTCCTTTTGATTTTTCTTATTTTTACGTGTTTTTTTGAAGAAGTGAGATAAAAACACTCCAAGCTGCAAGGTTAGATAATTTGAAAAGAAAAAAAAAGATTTAAAATCTAATGAAAAAGGGAGTTGGGTCCCACTAGGTGTTCTAGAATGTTTATGGTGAATCTTTGTTGTCAATTGTATGATAAACACCAGAAACATAGAAGACAACATGGTTTAATGATATTTTCACCAATAGTGAAATATTAGAATAAATGGATTTAAAAAACGATGAGATTTCTCCTTCCAATGGATGAGAGAACCTTCATGCGAAGATAGCTGAACATGATCGATATTAGATAGATATTTGAAGATTTTATTTAAAAAGGATGATCTCAAGAACCAATGGGATTCCTCAAAGGGTGTTAACTCATTTTTTTAATTAAGTGATATGATATCAAATAATTGAAATACAATGAATTACTAGAATTATAGAAGAATAGAAAGATCATGTTCCGCGTGGTAGGTGCCCTAGGAAAGGGCTACAATGAGATAAAATTATAGGAAGTAGTCAAACCAAAAGCTGTTTTAAGGACATCTCATTCTTCTCGTATGATTTTGAGTTGGTCTTCAATGTCTTCAATTTCAGGTGTCAATCCAAATGACATAAAGGCTTAGTTGTGCATGATGTTGAACTATTCCTAGATGAGGGAGGGAATTCGTTGGACAATCGGGAGATCATAAATATTGGTAATAGGATGTGCCTAACCTAGTACAATCATCTACATAGATACACAACTTGGAGACAAATAGATTAGATAGAAACCATTGATATTGATGTAGAGATATGATGAATATGATTCAAATGTTTAAATGAAAGAGATCCTCCCGATTTAGGGGAATCACTAGTGATTATGTTGTAAAGTATTAATTTATTGATAAAATACAAAGTGTATGCAAAGTGGATCATCTAAGGATTGATATGGTCTTTTATATGATATGTTGCTAAGGTGAAAGCAAAGAGTAAAAGAAAAAGACTTACCTTTATTGATAAATTTTGTAAAATGATGATCGGGATTCTTACGTAATTTGTCAGAGAGCTTCCAGGAGATGTAACAGGGGTGATGGATATGCCAAGATGCCAAAAATGACGTTGTTTTAGTCTTGAAATAAATATATCTCGTGTTGTGGATGTCATAAGATCCCTCATGGAGAGGTTTGATGTTTCTTTTATAATCACTAGTGATTTTGTTAGGGTCGTTGGTCATTTGGAAAATGTGGGGAAAACCCACTTGGAAGTGGTTTTAACCACTTCCAAATAAGGTTTTCTTACTCAAATGTGGGTGGAAATGGTTGAAAATATTTTTATGGGGTTGGGATGTTGGATGTGTGGGTGTGGGCTATAATGGGTTATAATAGGATTTGGGTGGTTAGGGGGGTTTAGGATAGGTACTTAAGTTTTATAGGGATAAAAATGTGTTTTCACGGGGGTGAGAATATGACTTATGATATGTTAAGATTAAATGGTAGGGTTCTATTAATATTTGAGATATAAATGTGAGGGATGTAGGGGGCCACCTTGGGTGCTAAAAACCCTGGTGTGCCTACAGTTCTATTCACACAAATACATAACATAATTAACTCAAAATATGATAATACACACTACTAAAAACTCTACTCTCTTTTACAATGAATCCCCCATGGGTTATTTATACTAGTAGGGACTTTCCCTTCTCCAGTCTTACAAGTTCTATTAATATCCCTTGAATTACAACTATCAGTTAAACTATTACATCATGGTTGGTGGCTAAATATAGCCACTTGTTGCCCCACCTCTGCTCTACATGGTGATAACTCTAGAATTTATCGCCTAATTTTATTCAAGTTTGTATTTTATCCATTCTCTCACCGCTTCTATGTAATTATTCCAATTTGTCATTGAGTCTATTCTTGGACCTCTATAATTGGTCCTCATTGTCCTGCATGCCTTCTCTAAACTTTTCCTTGTTGCATGTTCTTCTATCCTTTCCGGTGTTTCCTCTCCAGCTTTCCTTACTCTGGTTCCCATTCATCTTATGTGTAATCTTTATTCGATCTTTAAGTGTTATTATTTTCCCCTTTTAGTGCACTCACTTCTTAACCTTGTGTGCTTCCTCCCCTTTCTTCTTTTTGTGTACAAACTTCCTCAAAGTGTTGTGCATCCCTCCAAATAATAATAGATCATGAATAAAGAATACTTAGTCTTAATATAGAACATAAAAATAAAGAATACAAATTGGGGTCCAAAAATGTAGAATATAATGAAGATGAATGCAATATAAGAGATATTGGTTGGCCAAGATTCCATAATATTCAATATATTCAGAAATAGGATAATACCCTTAAGGTATGACAACACAATAAAATATTGTTATAGGAAATAATATATCCATAAGATCTACCATATAATGGGAATCCCACTTTGAGGGGGACACTTCCAAAATATTTCTACCAAATAGAAGACTCTTCACATACTTGAAATATATCATTATTATATTCATCTCCTTAGTATAAACATATATTACTCTTATTGGGTAAGTAACACCTCATGCCAATGTAAGAAAAATAATTAATTCCACATGTTACCTACTTGATTTAATATATTATAACCATATAGCTAAGGGGATGTATACCGCACATCAAAATATCCATCAACATTATATACATTATAATATTATATCTCTAGGTACATAACATAGGGCTACTTCAATGAAAAGTGACTTAAAGTGAGCATCCGTTAGGATATGGATATAAAAATAGTATCTTACATCTCTTTTCATTCATATTTTGTGGGGATGTTTGTTTCTTCCAATAGTAGATGGTAATTTTCCATCTCAATGTATCCTCATAGGAGAATCCATATAGCTTATCAATTGCTTGAGAGATATGTGTCTCTACCTGATGGAAACATTTAAGAGCAAGGAGTTTAGTCAAAATAGGAGTCTAGCCTCTTTATCATAAACTAACATGATGGGAGTGTTTCCTATAGCTTGCTTAGGTGAGACCTTATCTTCCCATAGAGATCCTTTCAACTTTACATGCCACTACCTCTTATTTTTCTCAATATTATTCTTTAATATATAATATGAAAATTATTTGTGTACTCATATAAACCATTTCCTTGAGATAATAGTTTGAGAAATTTTTCAAATATATATCATACTTGAGAGTAAAGTCAATCATTTTGGTTTTGAAAAAAGGTTTAAAATTATCGATTATGATAGTTTGTGGAATTCCAAATATATTAAAGTTGTTTTCCAAGAATATAATAGTAAATCCTTAAGTAGATTCTCTAGGATAAATTTCTTTAGTCTTTCCTGTGAAACAATTGATATATATGAGGGTCCACTCAATTGTGCATTGATTGTGCCAATGAATTTCAAATCCCATTAAGCAAAAGGTTGATCTATTGAGATATGGTTTTTATGAGATGGCTGCCTTTTTCTTTCTTATTTAAAAGTATAAACACTTTTTTCCTTTCCTTACCTTTTTATAGGCATCAACAAACATAGTAGGCCAACAATATCTAATTCTCATGATTTGTGTAGTTGTGATCTAACAAGAGTAATGTCCACTAGAAAATCCTTGGTTAAGATCTTAGAGAAGATGATCAACTTTTATATGTCTAATGCATATTATAAAAACATCATCAAGGTTTTTTTAAACAATATCCCATTGATTAACACAAAAGAAATTGTATGGAGTCTGAAGTGTATTCATTTAGGTATATCTATACTTACAAGGTACTACCCTATTTAAAGGTACCTAGTTAATTTATTGACCCTATTGTTTTCCTTTGTTAGAGCTTCATCCTCAATCACAATTTTTCCTCTTAAACAAAACTTTTCTCTTAATTTTCTACTAGGTATTTAGAAATATGATTACATAAGGATTTTCCTCTAATCAAATTAGGATGTCTTGATTTCAATGTCAAACTCCATGATCCAAATAATCTAGCTATCTCTTTTATCATTTATTTATCCTCCCATAATATAGTCATTAACATTTTAAAATACTACATTTGCTTTAATTTGATTGTTAGAAAGTAGATGCCTGAATTTGGGAAGAGATTTTAGCAATGTATAAGCTTGTTTTTCAATGAAACTATATCTAGTTTCATAGTCCTTCAAATTTTACCTCATGAAAGCAATGGGTTGATCCACATCCTCGGTTACATTTTTGAGTCAACATAATTACAATGTTGTTCTTTCCTCCAAAAGCACACAAGATGAAAGCTTTGTAAAATTTGGGGTTTACAAAAGAATCCTCAACAATTAATTATTTGATATTTTCAAATATATCTCTTCATTATGGATTCCTTTTTATTCTTTATCTTTCTTTAACATTAGGGTAATGTGCCCGCTAAGCTTGCAAAATCTGCAATAAAATTTCTCACATAGTAAATCTTTCTAAGAAAGAGTTCAAATTTTATATGAGATGCCAAAGATAAACCCAAGATAGTTGAAAGTGTTTTTGGATAAATGGCTAATCCATCTTTAAATACAATATTTCAAGCAACTTTCCTTCATTAAATTTAAAGATTTATTTTTGGGATTTAAGGACACTCTAAATTCTTTACATATTTAAAAAATCTTTTTTAAATGAGCTATATGATCATATTTTCTATTACTATGGTAATTGTATGCACCCGATTTTGCATGGTGCAACATTGTCAGAATGATTCAAATCCCCAATGATGAAAAACTATGAATTCTAATGATGTCCAAGTCCAAATTCTCACTTACAACATATCCTTGTAGTTTACTTATTCATTTCCAGCTTTTCCCGCAATCCTTAGTCATTTTGTAGGATTTTCCTTAGTGTTTTGGCCTTTAGTTACACCGTGAATCAGCATGACGGTTGTGTAACCACTGGTCTTGCAGACCCAGCAGATTATGTGCGGTTTTACCCGATCCTTTCCAACATGTTTTAGACACATGTCACTTTCTTCCAACTCACATATCTTGCATGTTTCTGATCTGAATCAACTGTTCTTGGGATTGTTAAATGCATATAGAATTATTCTTCCCTACTTACTATTTTTAGTGAGTTAATTGCCCCTTCTTCGAGTGATGTGGCATTTCTTGTCTGTGAAGTGGGTTGGATCATTTCTCTACCAATTTTCTATAAGAACTCGAGCTTCTTCCCAAAGTGTTGGTTGGAGTTTCTTGATTTGGAATTACACTGTTATGATGTCGTAAAACTGCCAACAAGTACACAAGTGTTGACCTTAAGCCTCAATAGTAGTGTGAGGGTTAATAAGTTTTCCCTTTTTTTATGGATGTGCAAGGGAAAAGTAAAATTAATCTATTTAGTGAACAAAAAGAATGTAAAATCATATAACAAACTTTGCTCCAAACATCAGTCTTTATTCATATCTCAAAATGGATTACATTAGTCTCATACACACCTACAGATCCTCTCTATTTTCTATCTATTACATCTTAATCATCAATGGTACATATATCTTATCTCTAAAGTATACATCCCTCATCTCATATGGTACCCAATATACATTTGATTAAGTATAATAAATATCTTTCTTACAAAATAATCGAAAAGAGTCTTCTTTTGGTCACGCCTTTTCAATTCTATCTTGATTTGTTTGTCTTTATTTTGATCCACAATTGTATGTCAATTTCTATAAATTTCTCCTTTATCCGTGACTTTCTTTTGTCTTCTACGGCTTCCTAATTCTATCACGTGGTTTCCTTTATTTACCGCAACTTTCTTTAGTCTTATATGACTTCCTTCTTCTATCTGCGGCTTCCTTTAGTCTATGATGACTTCCTCTATTTTGTGGATTGTTCCAAAACTTGATGAAGAAACCTGTCAATATCATCCCCCAACTTTAAATATTATCTCATGCTTAAGACAACCAAAAGATGAAGAATCATGTCTTCCTTCGAAAAAATTTCCACAAAAATTGTTGACTTGATCTTAATGCTACATAGGCATCAATCCCCGAACTTAGGCATTAGGCATAAGGAAGGGTTCCCTCATTCGACTCACCCGAATGGAATTATGATAAACCATCTTGGGAATTATAGGAATCAACCCTAGAACTTAGATGCTCGACATAAGGAAAAATTCCCTGCTCAACTCGCTCGCTCATTTGGAATTATGGGACGCTTTGTGGTTCCCTAAATTTTGTTAATTATTTTTATTTATGGTGGAGTTTTGGGAATGTATTTTGTAATTTTGTTGGTCCGAAAATGCATGCACGGACGAGATCTATGGATAGACGAGCCAACAGTGTGCAGGGCTTAGCCCCTCTTTGAGACAGCAAAGCGAAACTGGTTTATTGCTATTTCTACTAGCAGGAACCTATGCAAGTCTCACAGATTCTGCCTTCGGGGGTTGGGATCTCATCCCGGTAGAGTATTCCAGGCTGTGAAAAGAAAGGAATGAAAGAGGGAGAAGAGAAAGAACAGATCCGAAGGGAGAAAAGAAATGAATTCCAAAGCAGAAAGGTCAGAAGATTTATGTTTTTAGTTTGGTAGTAAACAGAGCCAAACCTACTTGCATAAATAAACAAAGCAATACTGATAAACAAATGACGGAAAAGTAGATATGAATCTAACAGATTAAACACATATAGATCTAACGTAAGAAAGATCTAATGTATAACACAGCTATTGAGCACAAAGTCTGAATAATTGTATTACTGTTCTTTTCTGTTACAAGAAAGCTCAAAGTCTTTCTCTCCTCACTTCTATTTCTATCTGAAAAATGTTCACCCCGAATACAACAAGTATTCCAGTATTTATAGAAGAGAGGAGAAGGAAAGCAAAAAGGAACCAACCACTTACAAAATATCTAAAAAGTCAATAGTTGACTTGGGCAAGTTTTTGGAAGGCAACATCCCATGGTGCAACATGGATGAAGTCATCGTGTATGCCAACATGATTTTTAAATATCTTACAAAAATGATCAATGGATCCCAAGAAGAAACCACTCTTTAGTGTAAAAGGGCGCACTTTTCATCGTGTCGCGCTTTTGGCGCACTGTCAAACATGTCAACAGGAACTTATCAGCGCCTTTGGAAATGGGCGCACTTATCAGCATGTCGACAGAACAGAGGCGCCCTTTGGTGCACTCTTCAAAGATGTCGACAGAACTTGGCGCACCATTTGTCGTGTCAACATGAACTTCCTGCGCCTTGGCGCACCATTTGTTGTGTTAACATGAACTTCCTTGCGCTCGCGCACCTTTTTCATGTCAACATGAACTTCCTTGCGCTTGGCGCATTTCATTTGTCGTGTCAACATGAACTTCCTTGCGCCCTTTGGCGCACCATTTGTCGTGTCAACATGAACTTCCTTGCGCCCTTTGGCGCACTCTTCAGCATGTCAACAGGAACTTATCAGCGCCTTTTCTGAAAAGACTGAAAAATGGCTAAGTCCTTAAAACTTGATTTTCGGAAGATAATTTTGGGCTTCTTTCGAACGTTGTCAAACTTCCTTGGGGCCAAAACAAAATTTTTGGGTATGGTTACCTGCAAATTGCCCTTGACAATTTTGCAGGATAACAGCTGGCTCTTTCTGGGGACTATCTTTGAGTGAACTCGGGGGTAGAGAATCCCAGATCACATGTGCCTATCCATTGGGTACGGAGTCAAAAACAAGGGGGACCGGAGGGAGAACAAAGGAAACACACAACAAACCGAAAGCAAACACACGACAAAAGCAAACACACAACTAAAATAAACTGTACAAAGAAGAGAGCAAGCTCTACTTCCTGAAGATCTTGAGATGTTGCCCGCTATAGGGAAGCGGGAGCTCAGCTCCATCCAGATATGAGAGATAGAAACTATTCTCTCCATTGAGTTGCTTGATTTTGAAGGGCCCTCTCCATAGGGAATCAAATTTTCCGTGCATGCCCTTTGGTTCTCTTCGCTTGTCCCAAAGAAGGACGAGATCTCCCACTAGAAAATCTCTCTGCTTGGCCTTCTTATCAAAAAGCCTCTTTACTTGATTCTGATGTTCAGTGATCCTGTCGACCACCCTTACTCTCTTTTCTTCAAGTTCTCGCAAGATACATGATTCTCTTTTCTAGAGAATTTGAAAAGTTTCATCTTCGATTACTTGTGCCAAGCGTAGAGCAGGAAGTTCGGTAGAAATGGGAAGTTCGGCATCAGTGCCATATAACACTTGAAAAGGTGACATGCCGAGAGATCTCTTGGGAGTAATGCGGTCCGCCCACAAAGCGTCGTACAAAGACTTGTGCCACATCCGCTGATTTTCATCTACTAATTTCCGTATGATGGTCACCAAGTTCTTATCTTGGATTCCGCCCGACCATTTCCTCGAGGGTAATAATCCGAGGCATGCGCTAAAGTTATCCCATATTCAGTAACAAAACTAATAACTTCCCGCGAGGAGAAGTTAGAAGCATTATCAAGAACGATTTTGTTTGGGAACGCCGAACGACAATGATATTCTCTTTGATAAAACTGCAAACCACCTCGAAGTGGCGTGCTTGGTAGTATGGCTTCCACCCACTTAGTGAAGTAATCCGTTGCTGTGAGGACATAGCTATGTCCAGCACTCGATTGAGGATTGAGTGCGCCCGATAAAATCGATTCCCCATTGCTGAATGGTTCATTGATGATGACCGGCCTAAGGGGAAGGGCACCAACTTGGGCTTGCCGGCGAATTGCGGCCGATGGGTTCACACTTTGCCACCCGTGTAGCGCATCTTGAAAAAGCGTTGGCCAATAGCACTGCAGCTCGGATGATCTTGTGTCTTTGTCACGGAAGAAGAAAATGACCTCCACAGCTGAATTGTGAAAACTTTCCAGCAGTTTTACTTGTTGGGGCCATCAACACATCGCAGGAAGACACCGTCTATCCCGCGCTTATATAAACCATCATCCCAGATGACATATCTGGCCGCTCTGAGCTTTATAGTACGCTTCTCCTTCGCAGTTAGGTGCATTGGGCATTCGCCGTAGGTAAGGAAGAAAGCAATGTCGGAGTACCACTCGTCGCTAGTTGCAATAAATAAAACTAGAGGCAGAGAATCAGGTTCCTCCTGAGGGCTTTGCTCTTTGTCGGTACAGTTTGCTCTTTCATCAGGATCTTCTGAATCCTTGTTCTCAGCCATTAGCTGACACAGGCCTTTGCCCCTTACCAGCTTGGTTGGTTTAATATCCAGGTCATATTCCTGGACCTTTGCGATCCAATTCCCTCTCAAGCCTCCTAACTCCTGCTGAGTTAGAATTGATTTCACCGCCGTGTCAGGGACCAGCACTACCGTATGCGAGTTCAGAATATAATACCTGAAATTCTTCACTGCTTTGACAACGGCAAAGGCGTGCTTTTCCAGCTGAGTCATTTTCAGTTCGTGAGGCTTGAGAGGAGAACTCATGAATGCAATGGAGATTCAATATCCTCCGAGTTCTTTTGCATTAGGATTGCAGACACAGTATGTTCGGAGGCGTAACTATACATAATGAAGTCTTTGGAGAAATCCGGACATACCAGGACCGGTGCATGAGCAACAGAAGTTTTTATCTCCTCAAACGATCTTTTCCCTTCTTCACTCCATCTGAAAGTGGGTGACCCTTTCATCATGTTCAGTATGTGGCGGGTCTTCTCAGCAAAATCAGGAACAAAACGCCTAAGAAAGTTCACCTTTCCGAAGAAAGAATGAACACCATTCTTGCTTGTAGGCAGAGTAAGGCTTTGGATAGCCTTAACTCTTTCGGCATCGATCTTCGTTCCTTCTTTGCTAACCACATGGCCTAGCAATTTCCCTTCCGTAACCCCAAAAACAGACTTTTTGGGATTTAGGGAAATTCCATGTTCTCGGCACCTGGCCAATACTTGCTCCAAATGATCACAATGATCACTTCGTTGTTTAGAGAACACGGTTAAGTCATCTAGATAAACTACAATGACTTTTCCCATCATGCCTTTAAATGCAAAGTCCATGGCCCGTTGAAAAGTAGCACCTGCATTAGTTAAGCCGAAAGGCATCCTGCTGTAGGCAAATGTACCCCAGGGAGTAGTGAATGCTATTTTGAATTGATCTTCAGGCGAAACTTCAATCTGATTGTAGCCTGAAAAACCATCAAGCATAGACAACATTTCGATCTAGTTACATCGCGAGAACTTGATCCATTATCGGGGAGAGGGTAGTTGTCTTTCGTGAAGCTTGGTTCAAGTTTCGGAAGTCTACGCATGCATATCTCACCGCTTTTTTTCTTGCAGACCTTTGGCACAATGTTCGCCACCCAAGTGTCTTTGTGATGAATAGGGAAGATGATTCTTGCATCCAAAGCATCTTGAATTTTGCTTGAATGGTGCCCGAAATCTCGGGATTATAATGCCTTCGCTACGGCGAAAGGCTTTGCATCTTCTTTCAAATGCGGAATATCGTGTTGAACGTCCTTTGGCTTGAAGGACTTTAAATCGACATAGGACCATGCCAATACATCCATATATCTTTTCAGCAACTTGACAAATTTCCGCTTTTCTTCTGGCCTGCAACATTGCCCGATGTTCACAAATTGCGGATGTGCCTCAGAACCTATATTGACTGGTTCTGTCTCTGGGGATGAGTCAGGATCATCTCGTCTTTTCTTTTTCACAAAACGGTCATGCCTGTCAAACAGGCGCTCCAGAGAAACCAGGCCCTTCGGAATTTTATTTCCTTTGAGCTGACATATGCCGTCGTTCTCCTTTGTTTCGTGGTTTTGACTGTTGATTGATTCGCGGCATGTTGAGGTGGATCCTTCAAAATACAACTCATCAAAATTTTCTGATTTTTCTAGAAAGGCAATGAGGTGATTATCATCGTTGAATACCTGCCAATGCTGAGAGTTGTCTGGCACGCTCGGGCGGAAAACCACTTCAATGGTGTATTTGTTTGTTTTCAAACCCGGGTGCGGGAGCATGAGAGATGCTGAAACGGCCAATGAATCGGCCATATCATTCTGAGCCCTTGGAATTGTTCCTATCGAAAAGGCATCAAATTCCTCAATGCTGTCCCATACTGCATTACGGTAGTGCCTGAGCCTTTCATTTTTCACTTGGTAAATCCTTTTGACCTGATTTACAACTAGCTCAGCATCGCCTTGAACTTTTAGATTTTTAATTCCTCTTTCCTTTGCAGCTTGCATACCGAGTAACAGAGCTTCATACTCAGCAGTATTGTTAGTGTTGAAAAACTGCAACTTGAAAGAAAGAGGAATTACCTCCTCTTCGGGAGATATCAGCACAACTCCAGCGCCGCATCCACTGGTTGCGCAGCTGCCATCGAATTGCAAGATCCAAATCTCATTACAATCCTTTTCTTGAACGAAAACGTCCTTTGTATCCGCCTCGGTAGATAAGAAGTAGTTCCCCAACCCTGATGATTCGAAAAGGATTTGGGCTTTGGGATCTTCGGAGCTAGTGACCAAGTACTTCTTTTGGGATTCCGGTTCTAAAGTTTGCATTACGCCTTTGACTGGAATTCTAGCTTTAGACCAGTCCATGTGAATTTCTCCACCAACTTCGCTGCAAAAGCTCCTTCCTAGCAGAATTCCATAGGCTGCCGGAATGTCAGCGACGAGAACGGTCATCTTTACCCTCTTTTCAGGGAATGCTGCGAACGCAAATTGCGCGTCTTTGATTTGGCCAATCAATGGCACTTGCTTGGTCTCCAATGAGTAACATCTGCCGAAAGGTTTGGTAAGAGTGAGGCCCAAAGCATGGGCGACTTTCGCCGGCATGACGTTATCGGATGCTCCGGAATCAATTATACAGTTGCTCAACTTATGGCCGTTGATTAGGAGAGAGAGATAGAAAGGTTCTATCTTGCCTGATGCGGATGTTGAAGCAACATTTATGTGGGATTCAGGGGGAGTGGAAAGGATTCCTTTTGGGGAAGCCTGATTAGATATAACAGCTTGACTTTGGATATACTTAGTCAATCTTACAAGCTGTTCGGGATTTGACTGAAGATACTCAGCTTCAGACATCTGGATCTTGGTCTTTTTTGCATGATCTATTATATCGAATGCGGCCAAGGGTTGCGTTGGTAAAGGAATGAGTCCTTCACTTCGCGATTGCGGAACAGGGTTACTGATCTTGATAGGAATATGAGGGGGCTGATTCGGAGGAGAGATGGGCGGAAAAGACTTCTTTGCAAAAGATTTAACAGGGAGTTGAGTAGGAAGAGGATTACCTCTTTTAACAATGGTTGGAGGTGCGTTTGATACGACCTTCTCCTTCTGCACATGGGCAGCAACTTCCGCTTCCTTTCCTTGCGAGCGGGTAAAAACAGCGTAGGATTGTCCGCTTGCATAGCCCTGAGTACTCTCTTCTTCATCAGATTCATCCTCATCAAATTCCATGTATCCAATAGTAGAGTCGCCAGTCGGTTCACCGACATCTTGATCATCTTCGCCTTGAGACGAAGGTTCTTCATAGTACTGCTCTTCCTCTTCAATTTCGGCCAAAGCATTGACCGGAGGAGCTTCAAGCGCCAACCGTGGAGCAGTTGCAGGTAGACGCGGTCTTTGTGAAACATTGTTAGGAACAAAATTCCTCCGCGGGACATCCCGGTACGAGGAACTGGGAGAGGCCTGGGCCAGCTGCTTCTTCAGTGCAAGCAAATCGTTCGCCATCTTTTGGAATGCTGGGTCAGACGAAGTAGCAGGCGAGGGGTCTGAAGATTTGGACTTTGATGATTCCTTTTTCAACTCGCCAGATATTATCAAATTGTCTTCTATCCGGATGGCAGCAGCCTGAGCGAGAGGTAGAGTAGCTACTCGCTCTTGAAGGAGCAAGAAGCTAACTTTTGAGCTCATGGCATTCACGAAGAAACACTTCTGATTCTCTGGTGTTGGAAGCATGGCAACAGGGACACGGTTGATTAGTGCATTGAACCGGGCGATAAAATCGCGCATGGTCTCATTGGCCTCTTTCTTCAGGTGAGTGATCCGTGATAACAACGCAAATGCATCCTCTGAAGGCTTGTACCTGTCTTCAAAAGCCTCCCGCAAGGTGGCCCAACTGGTGATAGATCCGGCCGGCAAATGTTGAAACCATTCAGCTGCGGGCCCTTGTAGAGTTTCCAGAAAAAGGCGAACCGACACATCTTCGTGCGTCACATCCAAAATACTGCAAGACATGATGAATGCAGATATGTGGGAATCCGTGCTTTGATTTCCGCTCCCGTCGAATTTGGGAAAATTCTTTCGGTTTCCGTGAGGGAGCGCGTGAACTGGATGTGGCAGTGCGAGAGGACCCATAGCATTTCCCCATGGTACCGCCATTTGAAAGGCCGGAAAGAGAACACGGGCTGGAAGGGTGGTTCCACTGAGCAGCAAAGCGCTACAAAGGGACGTGGAGGCTCCTTGTGAAAACCGGCTCTTCCGTGGGGGTGAGGCGCTTCTAGTTGACCGATCAGCTGAACTTAGTGATGAAAAGCGCGTCGGTGCTACACTGAAATTGTGCCTTTGAAGCCGATCGAAAGTAGGATCGACTTCTCCACGAGCTCGCCTGCCACGCGTAAATGGCTCACCTGCCAGCGTACCTTCCAGATCTGTGACGCTGTGGTGCAGATTTAAAATTTATTTTTGGTTGTACTTGCTGATTTTCTGGTTTTTCTGTCAAAAACCAGCAGCAGGCACTTTTCTGAATATTTAAAAACTATCCTCTTCGAAAAACCGATTGCGGTTAATGACAAATAACAACGAGGATAAGATGGCAGGGAAGAATAGCAAGCTGATTTTCAGATCTGATTTTATATTATACCACTATCATAGATCATGAGATCTAAAGTCCGATCCCGATCTATGGGAGTTGGGCTTTGCAAATTTTTGGATTTTCAACAAAAAGTTCGGATTTGGTCCGAAAATCTGCATAGATGACGCGGCAGATCTCCAGGGATGGACAATCAGAGCCCAGCAAGGTGTGTGGCTTAGCCCCTCTTTGAGACAAAGAAGCTTTAAACTGGTTTATTGCTATTTCTACTAGCAGGAACCTATGCAAGTCTCATGATTACGCCTTCGGGGTTGGGATCTCATCCCAGAGAGTATTCAGTGCGAAAAGAAAGGAATGAAAGAGGGAAAAGAGAAAGAACAGATCCGAAGGGAGAAAAGAAATGAATTCCAAAGCGTAAAGGTCGGAAGATTTATGTTTTTAGTTTGGTAGTAAAATGAGCCAAACCTACTTGTATAAATAAACAAAGCAATACCGATAAACAAATGACGGAAAAGTAGATATGAATCTAATAGATTAAACACATATAGATCTAACGTAAGAAAGATCTAATGTATAACACAAACTATTGAGCACAAAGTCCGAATAATTGTATTCATTGTTCTTTTCACATGCTAAGAAAGCTCAAAGTCTTTCTCTCCTCACTTCTATTTCTATCTAAAAATGTTCACCCCCGAATACAACAAGTATTCCAAAGATTTATAGAGGATGAGGGAGAAAGAAGGCAAAATGGAACCAACCACTTACAAAATATCTAAAAAGTCAATAGTTGACTTGGGCAATTTTTTGGAAGACAACATCCCATGGTGCAACATGGATGAAGTCATCGTGTATGCCAACATGCTTTTTAAATATCTTACAAAAATGATCAATGGATCCCAAGAAGAAACCACTCTTTAGTGTAAAAGGGCGCACTTTTCATCGTGTCTGCGCTTTGGCGCACCGATCAGCATGTCAACAGAACTTATCAGCGCCTTTGGAAATGGGCGCACTTATCAGCATGTCGACAGGAACTTATCAGCGCCCTTTGGCGCACTCTTCAGCATGTCGACAGGAACTTATCAGCGCCCTTTGGCGCACCATTTGTCGTGTCAACATGAACTTCCTTGCGCCTTGGCGCACCATTTGTCGTGTCAACATGAACTTCCTTGCGCCCTTTGGCGCACTCTTTGTCGTGTCAACATGAACTTCTTGCGCCCTTTGGCGCACTCTTCAGCATGTCAACAGGAACTTATCAGCGCCTTTTCTGAAAAGACTGAAAAATGGCTAAGTCCTTAAAACTTGATTTTTGGAAGATAATTTTGGGCTTCTTTCGAACGTTGTCAAACTTCCTTGGGGCCAAAACAAAATTTTTGGGTATGGTTATCTGCAAATTGCCCTTGACAATTTTACGGGATAACAAATTTGTGGACTAAGATTATTCTCAAATGCGTACTCATAACTCTAAGTGGATGTCAATCTATTTTACACACTCTTTAAGTGAGAATTTTCTTGAATCAAAAAAGGATATCGAGACAACGGTGTTTTTTCTTGTATTTGACCCAGTCTTTGTTGAGCAATTGTGAACTATTTGTGTATTTTTATGAGTGCTCTATCCATTGTGGTGCTACATTCTTACATATTGGTGATTTTCTCTATCCACGTCCTTTACTTGATTTGATATTGTTATGTGAGTTCAAAAAGTTTGCATCTCTCGAGTTCCATCTTTTTATTTGCTAATATCATACTCTGTAGACTCTAAATGTATCTATTGTTTTAGTTTATCTAGTTCCTCTTTTTTTATTGTTGGGTCATGCTAGGCCACCCTATTATGTATGTATAGTATGCCGTGAAATTATTTAGCTCTTCCTATAGTTTATTACAAGAGGATTGCATCTCCTTCCTTTATTTTTGATTTTCCAAGGCTTGTGGTTGTAAAATATGTTCCTTATATTCTTTTGTGACTTCTTCATGGATATTCTTCTTATCCAATTCATGGATGGCCTTGTTTCCTTTAGCATTTCTCTAACATCCTGATCTATTTCCACCTCTATATGTAGACTGGAATTTGTCTTGGTAAGTGGCTTGATGCTTGAATGGCTGAGAGTATTCAATACATTGATTCTTCCATGTCTACAAAAAGTTGCATCAAATATTGTTTTGCACTTTGATCTATTACATGGATGCAGGCAATCTTCTCGAAGGGGGATATTTTATTTAAATATACCATGAATCCTTTTTTATTTTGTTCTACCACCCCTTGTTGTAGATGAATGAATTGATATTTCTTTGCGTTGTTGGAGTGCTTGCTTGATTTTTCTTAGTGAGTCCCGAGGGCCCTATATAGGTACTAAGCCGATAGAAGTGCCTATTTGTGATGTTGATAATGGTTCTTGTGTCTGTCCTTCCTTATATGTCTTCTAATTTTGTTGTTGTTCTCTCTCATGTTTCTCTTCCTACTCTTTTTTTTCTTTCTATTTTATTCCTCTTGTTTCTTTATTTGTTCCTTTCTTGACTATTGTTTTTGTGCTTTTTTGTTCATGACGTTCTTTGTTCATATTTTCTTATTCATGTCTACTTTTATCTCGTCTTCTTATTTTTTATTTCTTTCTTTCTCTTCTTCTTCTTTCTTTCTTTATTTCTCTTCTTATTTTGTTCTTTTCTTCTTGTTATTTCTTTTCTTCCCTTTCTTCTTCCTCTTTCTTTCTTCTTCCTTCTTGCTTTTGTTTGTTTTTTCTTGTTTTCTCTACTTCTTCTTGTTCCTTTTACTCGATTCCTTCTAATTCTTCTCCTTTTCTTCTTTCTCTTTCTATTTTTGCAATTTGCTATCCGTTGTTTCTCCTTTTCTTCATGTTCTTTCATTTTTGCTCCTTCCATATCCTTTTTCTTCTTTTCTTAACGCACTTTCCTTCTCTCTTGTTTGATCTACTTCTTATTTGTTTCTTGTTCTTTCTTTCTCTCTTCTTCCATCTCCTTCTTCTTCTTTTCTTAATGTTTAGCATCTTCCATTGCATTCTTCTGTCCTTCTTCTCTTCTCTTCTTTTTATTTTCTTCTAGTTCCTTTTTATTTATGTCTTCCTGCTGGTTTTTCTTTTTCTTTATATTCCCTCTATCTTACTCTCCTTTTCATTTTTTATTTCTTCTAGTTCCGATGCCATGGGCTTTTTGGATTCCTCTTCTTTCTCTTTCCTTGTTTTGGTAAGAATCCAAATCAAATCTTCGACCTCTTAAATGTTGTTTTGGTTCATGGTGGTCTTCTTCTTCTTCTATTTTAACTCTGTTCTTTCTTTTTGAAGGGATTTCAGTCTTAGTTTGCCTCTTGCATCTCTACTTGTTCTTGGATTTATTTTGCTAATTCGGGGGAAGGAGGTGAATGATATCCCCTATTACTAAATCAATTTTTTCCATGTAGTGAACTATAGCCTCTACTATAGCCATTTGTTCTCCACCCGTATTTCATATTCTTTTGTTACTTGATAAATGTCGCATGGAGTTAAACATTTCTTGTAGTACCCATACGCAAGTTTGGATAGCCACGCTTCTTCCCAAGGTTCCGCTCTCTCTAAAATTGGGGTCTTGATTGCTCCTGTGGTGTTATTTGTGATAGTGGGGTAGAGTGAGTTTCTTCTTCTTCAGACTCAATATTTTTTTCTATTTCTTGGGAGTCTTCTTCTTCTTCTTCTTCACTAGCCTCAACTTCTTTTAATTTTTTTTCGTAATGCCATGGCCTTTTGGTGTTTGGTAGCGAGGCCCAATGAGATAGGACTTGTGTTTAGGATTCTTTTTTATGTTTTTGGTCTTGTTTTACTTGTTTGTACCTTTCCATACTGTTTAGGTAATTTTTCCTATATTCTTCCCACATTTCTTTAATTATTTTATCAAAATTTGGTGGTGCAGTTTTCTAGGGTCTACAGGAAGATTCTAGATTGCTTCTATAGAAGTAGCCACTAATTCATCTGAAGCTTCATATGGTAGTGGAGGTATATGTGATGTGCATGGAATTAGGGGTCTGAGGAAGGTATAATTTATATCAACAATGAAAATGACGTCCTTCTCATATCTTGCCACACTTTGTTTAGATACCCTAGCTCTTTTGCGACTAACTACCTAATTTTATATGTCCAACCTATTAAGGATGTAATTTGGGTAACCCCATCTAATGTGTTCATATGCTCCCAAATTTGTTTGGAAATAGGTGTATCTAGTTGCTATTCAACATGTGTTTGATTGGGTTGGGAGGAGTTTTTGTGAAGTACATAGCCAAACATAATAACAGAGATCCATAATAAAAAGAATATTTCCCTTCCTTGATTTTTCTAGTGTTCTCATGGAATTCGGAGGTCAATAGTTCAAAGCTAGATTATATTCTAAATGTGAACTTAGCATATCTAGGGTGATCTAAGCACTAAGCCAATGAGCTCCATCTTCATGATTTGTATGATAAATTTTTAAACAAATGGCCTTGGCAGCGTACTTGAGGGTATGATTTTGTATGTGTATAATTAGTACTTCTTGCTTAGTCTATGTTACCCACATCACCTGTGTTGTGTCTTTCATCGGGATATTATTCTTTGTGATGGTGAACGTCCTACCGCCCATAATCTCGTAACCCTAGCAATGACTTATGTATTAATTGGATATGGTTGATCTAAATACAATATTTGGTTGTGTATTCAACTAAGGGGAACCAACCGAATCACATTATCAGCCCTAGAAAAGTAAGGGATATGGCTCCATGCATCTATCTTCAATTCGGTGATGAATTTTATAGTCTTTTTGTACTTTAATTCTTTGGTAATAGGGTTCTCTTAAAGTAGTAGTTTTCTATCCACTTCGAGTTGTGTGTGGTCATACTCTACAATCTGGGAGTGAATGTATTTTTATAGGTCACGTGTATGGGAAACCTTGAAAGGAATGTGTGAAAAGGATCCCATTGGATCATGCTTATTGGATTTGAGGGAATGCTTCTGGAACTTTGGCTTTGGGAGCTCATCTTGTGTGAGAACAATAGGAGTATCCATCTTTCGTAATTTTCCTTGGGGTGCCATAGCTCACTTATTTTTCATAGTGTTCATTGGGAGTTCTTTGATTATACTTCCTCTTTAATTTTTACACCAATCCCTTATGGGTCAATGCCTTTTATATCACTCCAATATTTACCTACCACATTTATTATCTTTTTGGCGGGAATATATGTCAGCATTTTGTTATGTTATGTAGCTTTGTGATTTATTCTTTGTTTCTAGATGTTTGTTTATTTGTTTTGTGGATTTATCTTTATTTCGTGGTTATCTCGTGTGGTGGTGATATTCCCTTTATTACATGGTTATGTATTTCTTTCGTGTCTTTACCTTTATTATGTGGTTCGTCTTCCTCTCATCGGTTTTCTTTCTCTTCATTCCGTGGGTATTCTTCCTCTCCGTGACTCTCTTTATTTATTTTATTTTTTTATTCCACGGTTGTTCCTCCTTCGTAACTTTAATTTTTATTTATTTTGCAGCATTCCTCCTCCACAACTTTCTTTTTCTTTATTCTATGGGTATTCCTCTTCCATGATTCCTTTCTTTTTCTTTACTTTTTTTATGGTTTTTCTATTTCCTTGGTTTTAGTAGAGTTAGGATTCCTTTTCGGGTTTCATCCTACTACTCATCTGTCCGCCAAATTTTCAATTTTCAGATAGGCGCAAATGTGAATATGTTGTCAAAACTACCTGGGATCAGACACCGAATGTTGATCTTAAGCCTCAACAATAGTGTGAGGGTTAATAAGCTTTCCCATTTGTTATGGATGTGCGAGGGAAAAGTAAACTTAATCTATTGGTGAACAAAAGAATGTAAAATCATATAAAAAACTTTGCTCCAAACATTAGTCTTTATTCATATCTCAAAATAGATTACATTAGTCTCATACACACTAATAGATCCTCTCTATTTTCTATCTATTACATATGTATCATCAATGGTACATATATCTTATCTCTTAAAGCATACATCCCTCATCTCATATGGTACCCATTATACATCTCATTAAGTACAATAAATATCTTTCTTACAAAATAATCCAAAAGACACTTCTTTTGGTCATGCCTTTGTCACCTTCTTTCCTACTTTATTTCTGCCTTTCTTTTGATCCATGACTTTATTTCAGCTTCCATGATTTCTCTTTTATCCACGGATTTCTTTAGTCTTCTACAATTTCCTACTTCTATCCGTGACTTTCTTTAGTCTTCATCGGCTTCCTTCTTCTATCCATGGTTTGCTGAGTCTTCGACAACTTCTTCTATTTTGTGGATTGCTCCAAAATTTGATGAAGAAACAACATGAAAACTAGTTCATTTACCTTGTTTCTCTCTTTCCTACATTACCACCCGATTCCCGCTAGGCATCCAGCTCCAACACTCTCTCATTATTTCTACATGATTCCCAAAGACTATTCCATAGACGCGTTTGGACATTCATTGGAAAATAAGTCGGGGATGTCAAAAGCATTTCCGGTGTTGGATTTGTCTCTCTACAACATTTCTAGGTTGGGGTGTCATTAAATTCCTAGAGGTTTCTTTTGTTTATTCAGATAGATTTAAACTTATAATGTTAACATACATTTATTTAGAAAAGTAAAATTATAGTAGTATTCTGATAGATTTCATTGAGGATTTCCTCCCAGCTCATCCTTGTGGATTTTCTGGGAATAATTTAGAGGAGGTTCTTGCCATAGTGTGTTCTTAATTCTTCACGGTTCTTTTACCTATAGTTTTATATTTTTCATTAGAAAGTTTTTGTTTTACTGGGAATTTTGAGGGGAAGAATTGCTTCTGAGAATCTTTTCATTCTTCCCGTGATTCTGAGGTAGAGCCAAAAGAAGCAATATCCACAATTACAAATTAGGAAAACCTTTATTTTTATTAGATTAGATTAAATCCTCTGTACAGGGAAATAACCACATCTGACTATTTCATTGTTTAGTTTAGTTTGCTTTAGAGTAGAAGTAATTTCATTTAATTAGAGGAAGTTGTATTGTCTGTGCACATTTTTTTATTTTCTAGTAAACACAAAATTCCAAAAACATTAGATTAGATTTGTTAGTTTTTTTATTTGTTTTATTCCCTTTTGTTTAAAATCATTGAAAAAACACAAACAAATAGATTAGATTTACTTTCTTTGTTTAATTAATTAGCTTTCATTTGTTAGATTAACTAGTTACACGTAGATTTAATTAGATTCAAGGAGAGTAATCAAATTGATTTAATTTAAATCTGCTTACTTTTATTTGTTAAATTAGGCACGTAGAATTAATTAGATGGAGATAAACACAACTTCATATGTTTCCTTAATTAGTTTAGGTTACCTAAACATTGACCTTGCCTCTTGTGGATTATTTGCATGTTATTTTCCTAGATTTTTGTTTGCACATCCACATGACCATCCAAGCCCCCGAAAAATCTAGAGAATTAGTGTGTGATCCAAGGGTGCCTCAACCAAACATCACCGCATAGTTGACAAACATTCGACAAGGCCTTAGGCACCTCGTTTTCAATCCACCCCAATTTTTCCCATTATTATCTCATAGTTGATGGCTTTCAAGCGTTGAAGCTGACAATGCTTACACATTCTAGTACAATCAATCTAGTGAGATTATATTCCGTTATCCATAGATTCATCCCTTCCATACGTCTCTTTTCACACCTCCATGACATTTTCTGGATATTTCTACACAACAAACGCAGCGATTCCCATGTATCCCATAACCCATTCGAGGAATATTTGGTGATTCTGATATTGATCAAAAACTTCATGCAACCATTCTCCTTAACCATTCCATCTCACTGCGCAAGTTAGAATGACTTTCATTTCCTTGGACGAGCACATTCCCATAGTGTCCATAGCAGAAATTCATCTACCTTAATCTACCCTTTATCCACTTTCACCTATTTTCACATATTCCATCTATTCACCCTATTTATCCATTCCATAACCATCTTTCCATATCATATTGGCTATCCCGACAATGATTCGTTATGCTATTTTTTAATGTGAAGGAATTCCCCGATTCCTATTCTTAAGAGCTTGTTCATGTTGAAAAGCCTTTATGAACTCTTAAACGAGTTGCTTAAATGAATGAATGAAGGCTTAATGTATTCTATAGTACTAGTTGAGAGAAATCCCCTCAAGGGACCTTAAGGGTCTTGGGAAATATGTTTGCTAGAAATGTATCCCATGGGAGTAGCTCTCTAACGATGGTCACATATGCCTTGATGTAGGAATTTGGGTCTCCATCCCCCTTGAATTTTGGGAGGTCTAATAATGGTGTAGGAGCATGATGCCTCATATAGTGAAATCCAAAGGCTCTTTCAAGTATTCAAATTATTTCCCTCTCGAAGAAGAATTTTATCCATGAAGAGGCGTAAAAGTAGACTTTGAATATGACACTCCCAAATGGAAAGGTTAGAGATTATACTTGACACGCTCATGTGTTGGTACTATGTCAATCCAAGCTTCTCACTACCTATAAGAAGAAAAAAAGATTCAATTGCAGAGATAGAGACATAATCAACAAAAACATATGAAAATAAAATGACAAGAGAACTTACCATGCCTGTGGGGATAGAGATATACCTCCGTTAATTAGCAGCACTCCTCCCCCTCGTAAAACACACACACTCAAAATAGAGTTAAAACATATATATATATATATCTCAAAATTACTATTTCTAGAAATCATTTACACTTACCTACTTGGAAAAAATTGAGCTCTGGATTACATGTGACAATTTCGAGTGAGAACATAGTCAAAACATATGAAAATAAAATGACAAGAGAACTTACCATGCTCTGTGGGGATATATATATATATATATATATATATATATATATATATATACTGTGCAACACACTCCTCCTATAAAACACACACACACACACACACACACTCAAAATAGAGTTAAAACATGATATATATACATATATATATATATATATATATATATCTCAAAATTATTGTTTCTAGAAATCATTTGCACTTACCTACTTGGTTAAAATTGAACTCTGGATTACCTGTGACGGTTTTGAGTGAGAATACAATCAAAATGAAGAGAGCTTCGACGTGATGACAACTTAGCTAGTGGGAGGAGCAGCAGGTCACAAATAGGTGTGTTATCTACATTTATTCATTTCTACCCTAAAATGTGAAAAACTTAACTTAGGGGGGGAAATTTTTGCTAATTTTACATTCAAAATGTTCACTAGGGGCACCACATGGGGTGTGGATTTTGTTTTATTAAAAATGGTCAATTTTTATGTTTTTGTGAGTTTTTAAGTAAGTAGGGTATGTCTTGCTTTTTGTGGATGGAACTACCATGGTGTTTATGCAACCGCCGCTTTGCAGAGAGGGGCGGTTGTATAAGGTTGAGGGAAAATGTGGAATTGTTGGTGTGGTTAAGCAACCGCCACTCGTGCAAAGGCGGTTGTGCAACCACCTCTCTGCTAGATTGATGGTTGCGTAATTTGGGAAACTCCCAAAAATTACTAAGTAAGATACATTTTTGGTTTTTAAAATTTTAATGATGTTTTTGATGATCTTATTATGCATTAATATGATTATAACTTTCTCTTTTTGATGTTTATGGATGCAGGGGTGGTATATTAGATGGAGTAGAGATCGAGAGTGTGTCTAGCTACCCCTGATTTTGGATTCTCTTACTCAGGATGAGAGGGATCTATGTGCACGTGACAGGCCGAGGAGATGGAGGATATCCTAGACACGATTAATTGCACACATGCTATCCATTTTCTATGTGATTTATTGAGTTATTTGGATGCAAACCAGAACACTTTCTAGCTATGCGGAGTCGAGGGGAGTAGACAATTACCCTAGAGGACATCTACCAGATTTCAGGAATTCCTATCACTAGCAGGAAGTTGAATTTTGAAAGTGTGAGCACGGTTGTTCAAGCCCACGATGGGCAACATACATGGGAGATGCACAAGGACCTAACATGGGTGCTAAGCATGTGATGTGATTACCATCACCGCTATGCTCTTATCCCCGCCTTGCGTAAGGCCATTGTATGTACCGAAATTCTAAGGTACTACACCACCGAACGATGTTACACATGCCCCAATGATGATATAGGTCTCCTTGTAAGGTGTTTGGAATCCAGAAAGGCTTGCCAAGTATACACTTGTATCCCACATGCCCCACTTAGCCTCCGCGTGCTTTGTTTTGCCTTTTCCCCCTATTTTCTTGCATTTTAGGCTTCGAGTGGTGGCGTTCTGTGACCATCACCTAGGATAGGAGGTGGTCCCATGAATCGCCACCTTACGCAGGCGGTGGTTTTGTTCGCATTTTCCAGATTCTTCCGACGATCGCATCAAATGTAAATCTTCAAATTTACACGCTTTCTTCAACCACTTTGGCTTGCATTAATGTTTTTGGTTCCCTAGTAATAGTGTTTTTCCTTTGTTTATAGTAAAAGAGTTCAAATGGGAGTTACCCTCTGGTAAATGCATTGGTTATAAATAGCCACTTGTTTTCAAGAAAATGGCCCCTCATCTTCTCAATTCTCTTATTCAGTATTTCAATTTCTTTCTTAGAATTCTACTAGCTTCATGTTTTACATCAATTATTAGTTTTCCTTTGTTGTTTAGAAGTCATTCAATCTTCTTGTTTCAGTCTTGTTCCATTGCTGCTCCATGCAATCAAGTTTAGCATAAAATAGCTTCATTTCTAGACTAGAATCCATTAAAGTTGCAGGTTTTGTTTTGTCACAAGGATAGATTCTAAAACTCTTGGTACACTTGTGTTGTATTCCCGTAATAAATCCTGCTAGGAATTACATAGTCAAGCTCTATTCACTTGCATTATCCCTCTCCTACTCACATTGTATTCGGTCTATATCCAAAGCTGCCATTGTTTGAATGCCATCTTCTATTGATACTATCATATACACACTTTTCTAGATTCACGAGGACATGAAGGAACGAGGAGATCACACTAAGGGGACGAAATCACACACAACTAGATTTACCCGGTGTTATGTAAACGCGTGTTTGAGCTATCAAATTTATAGTTATGACATATCAAATAGAGTAGTGAATCATTTTATTTCAGTTAAGCTCACTTTCAATATTGCCAGGAAGTTGTGGGGAATGATAGTTTATGAGAAACTATGATTTGTTCCTCACTTTTGAGGTAGGATTGAAGGTTTTCAATTAAGTTAATTAGTCTGTCTTTTATCTAGATTCACACATCTGCACAGGTGAATAACCACACCGAGTTATCTCACTTGTTTAGTTTTAGTTTAAAAGTAGTTTAATTTTTGTTCATAATTATAACATTTCAATCGTATATTTTGTTTAGAGTAGTTTCCTTTTCAGCAGTAGTATAAATTGTTATTTTCAGTTTAAGTTAATTCGGAGACTTCAAAACTAGATTAACACTTAGATCTTAGTTAGGAGGATAAACCACTAGGGAATTTATGCTACCCATTCATAGCCTCTAAATCTCCCCTTTATCATTTAGCTATCAAGAGATCACACTACTAGATCTTAGTCATTGATCCTCCTACAGTTAGCTATAGGAAAGTTACTTGCCGATTCTCATCCTCACCTGTAGCTTTTCTATCGTTGAAAACTAGCCATAATCCCGACTATGGATTCATCTAAGTCAACCTAATTACAAACCACCAGTTGTCTCTGCACGACCTCGAGAGGTCGGGTACGGAGAAGGTCACTTGTCGATTATCATCCTCACATGTCACTTTTCCATCGTATAAAATTGGTGAACCTCGACGTGAACAAACAGTTCCTCCTTTTGTTTTATTATTTTTCATTTCTTTCATCCACCTTCGCTCTTTCCCATTATTCTGCGGGTATTCATATACCCCCCGAATATGTCGGGATATAATGCATATGGAAAACCTCTCTCAGGTATTGAAGTAAACTATAGTCAAACAAATAGACAACCATTGCCCTCACTTTCTGCATGGGATGATAACTATTCAAGTAATTACTTGTTGTCTCAAACTCCCCCTCAAAGAAATAACTCAAGTTCTTCATTCCAAATTGAGGATTTTGATCGGTTTACAAAAACTCAAAATCTATAGCCCTCGGGCTCTAACAATATGACGTTCTTCGGGAATCCACTTCATCTCCTTGGGTCTTGTTGGACCACAAATTAGTAGATAGTCGGACCCACTCCCCTTTTTGGATGAGGAGTAATTAGCACATTTTGCTAAAAGTGAACACCACTTCCAAAATATGTATCCACCTATAGGGAGTTTACAAATACAATCGATACCCTATTCCAGAAAGCACCCCTATGGGAAATACCCTCGGTGAAGCTTGGCAGATAACGATCAATTCATAGCAGGGTATCATACCCCTTTACATCCTCAAAGTATACAACAAACGCCATTAAGGAAAAACACCGTGTCTTCACCAATAGAGATCATTTCAGCCTTAGTTAAAAAGGTTAGAGGGCTGGAACTTTCTCAAGCAAATCAAAATTCATATTTGGGGCAAGTAGGAATACCCAACCCTCTCGCATCATCCCGATCGGTTTGACCTCCTTACAGAATAGCCATGTTGGGCATGCCTCCTCAAAATTCTTATAATTACCCACAACAAACACCAAGCTGGACCACGTTTTCAAACACCGATCCATTGAAAACATGACACATCCCGACTTGGCACCAAACAACCCATACAAGAACAATGCTACTCCTTACTTAAATATTTATTCAAAGTCACCACAAGGGGACATGTTATCTTCTCCGGGATGTTCGCTCAACCATAGGGATTCCCTTATGTCCCTATAAATGCATATGCTATGCCATATCAACAACCCATTCCACCTCCACCCCCTCAACAAGCACCATCAATGGTCGAGGCCTATGCGGTAGGGACTTATTCAGAATATTTAAAAGAGCCCCTATAATTCTCCATACGAAATGTTATGCTTCCAAGACCTCTTCCCTATTTGCCCAAATATAAAGGGGAAGGGGATGCAAACGCACACATTAAGGCCTATGCCCACGACCATACGGGAGTTACTCCCTTAGGGACGGGGTTGTCGCTCAAATTTGGTAATTATAGTCCTTGTCATTGTTAGTCTTGGCATTGCTCTCTTGCTTAAACAAGTTCACTTTACCCACTCTCATCCGGTACATTTCTAGGTCTCTTGTCTAGCTTGTTTGATCATATATACTCATTTGTCGATAATTTCTTAGAATTGAATACATGAAATCCATTTAGAAAATCCACTTGTCATCTTCCAAACTTCACACTTCAGATTGCCCTCTAGGGTTAAAAATGTACAACAAGGGTAAGAACGTCCATATGGTCATGACCCTAGTGTATGATTTTGTACTTACTCACATTGGTCTTGAACTTTAGTTACACATAATTATTTGGGTCATTTACTCCTCTTAATTCATCCTTTTCAGAACTTGAATCACCTTCGGAAACATTTATAAGCAAGTGAAATTGACCTCATTTAGCACTTACACACCGTTATGGACTCAAATTGCAAAAGCTAGAACAAAAGACACCCAAATCTCCCTACACTCGCAAATAGCTTTTACATTCACTAGACAACACCATCTACAAGTATGAAGCCTCCCAATAGAGCTAGGGGACTACTTCCTGCACTTACAAGCACTCAAAGTAACTCACTCAAGTGTATTTGCAAGAGAGAAACTCAAGTCAAGCATTGTTAAAGAAAGGATGTCAAATATGATTGCACTACAACTAGATACCACATGTTAGATGGAGAATGACATATGGTTTGAGGCATTTCCATAGTAGTGCCAACATCAGTGGTGTATGGTGGTGCCTACAACCCAATTGATGTTTGTTTTGAAAGAGTTATTATCTATGGTTAGGTTTTAAATATTGATCGGAGCATTCAGAGGCCCTCGCAAAGATGGCTAACAATGATCAACAGAGAGCGATAAAGAGATTCAAACAAGCGAAAAACCCATAAATTTGTAGGTCATAGTTTTGAGCATGGTCAAGAACGTACAAATAGGTCAATACCATATAGATGTTCATGTCCCTACTATACGGTCTTGTCTAGGACCATCTTTGCAGCTTCTAGTTGTGAAATAATTTCAAGTCCAAATACCCATGTTTCATCATTCAGATCATCCAAATTTACCAAGAATCATTTGTAATCAACTAAGTGCACTCAATCACATATATTTGTGATCTTGTATTATATCGTGTACATTTGTTGTAAATATTAATGCATTATTTTAATATTAAATTATTAACGATCGAAGTTAATTAATCAAAATAACCCCCTTTAGTTTCTATTTCATTCCTTTTTGGCTAGGTATAAATCATAATCAAATATAAAAAGGATGAAAATATTTAGTGAACCCGTTCGATCGGATCCTTAACTTAATCTAGGATCTATTCCTTGTATATTAGGCTTCGATGATATCGAACCCTAGCTACCATAGTTTTCCATATTTTTATTTTATATTCATCCCTAAATTTGATTTACACAAATTTTCCTAGGGTTTCATGGTTGGTTCTGCCTTTTGGGTCACTTTCTAGGGCTCTTAATTACCAAGTTACTTTGAGGTTATTGTTTATTTTTATGTATTTAATGGATCTATTTTCAAATTCCTTTGAGCTTATTGTATACTTTTATGTGTTTAATGAAAACCTCTTTTTGTTTTCCCTCATTTTAGCACACTTGTCAAAAATTCAAAATCACTATTATTAGTAATTAGGGCATAATAATTTTTTTACACTCTTGGAAAAATTCCTTGAAGGTTTTTCTTGTAAAATTAAAATTCTATTTTGAGATATGGTCATTTTATTCATTTGACAATGGTCACTTTTTTCTCAACATCACTTTTGGATCTTATCTTCTATGATCTCTCCATTGTTGACCCTCCATGTGTTGATTATTATTGTTTATTATCTAATTGGAGTTTCTTCTATCATTGTTTCTACCTTCATGTCCTATGTTGTTTCACCTCCTTTTATCCATGATGATGCTAGCTTTTATAATACCTCCTAACATCTATCCAATCATAAAAACATACTTTTCAAACCCAATTTCAAACCATGAATGTTAAAATCCAATCTCTCAAGGATATGATATCACATCTAAATAATCCTTCTAACAAGCCATGCCATACAAATTCCTTACATGATACATGTGCTCACACAAGTGAAGTGAAATTCCTATATAAAGGAAACAATGTGTGTGTTCCACAAGATCAATCTCGACCACTAAGGCAACCATAACCAAAGGAACCTCTATGGTTCGATAAAAATGCTAAACAACATGATATCCTATTTGAGATACTTGATAAACACTTAATCACTTTTTTACCTACTCATTATATCTACACTATTAGCTTACAAGAATCAAAGGTCAACCATTTTACAATTATCATGGAATTAATGGACATCACGATAATGATTTTTATGCTTTACAACAAAGAATCCAACAACTTGAGTGTAAGGGATTTATTTCATTTGCTACATGACATTTTACTACACCTTCATCTCTAATTTTCAAATCTCAATGGATTCCTAAAGTTGATCCATCTATGTCTAGTGAACATAATGTAATATCGAATGATGCAACTTCTGCAATAATATAAGAGCCACCTATTCAAAAAGAGGATAAGAATGAAATACCTCCTTTAGAAGCACCAATCTTAGTTGAAGACTTACATCCTACTATTGTACAAACTACCATGGAATTATTACCAATTGAACATGACCAATTACACATGGCCTCAGAGCACATAGAGCATACAAAGGAAAATCTCAAGGATAACACCATATTACCAACATAGATCCATTTGAACAAAGATGATAACTGGGTTGATGATTGGGATTATGTCGATAACTATGATGAACAAATGATATGTTAACAAATTATCTCCTTCTCCATAACATCTTGAGCTATATTATTATCCACCTATACATATTTATCAGAATGTAACAACAACACTAATGATTCTACACTAGTTACTAGCATGAAAACATCTATTACAAATTATCACAAAATAAGTCCCTCTACTTGAATGTTGCAGCTCCATGTTTTTCTGCACGTGTGAAATTTGATCATGTGGTGGCCTCACGGTTGGGGATCCAATAGGGGTACTCCACTAAACCTGCATAAAAATATTACAATCACTTGTAAGAGAGGAATTTTCTAGGAGAACAGGAAAGGGAGTGAGAAACAAGGAGGGGGTTAACGTTGCAAGTAGAAAATAAGATTCCTACAACTATTAACCAAAAATTCCAACACACATAGATTAGAAGAAACACAATTTTGTAAATGGAAACAAGACAAGTTAAGATTTTGAACACAAAGTCTCACAAATATCCTTATCAAAGAGGCAAAAAATTCCTTCTTTCTTCATTCAGGCTTGAGAAAAATTTTGCACAGTGAGAGTGAGACGAACATAGAGATGAGAAAATGTAGGAAACGTTAGTTGTTTTCTTCTTCACAAGTGATACTCTCTCATGAACACAGAAAATTGATAACCTCTTGGAATGAGGGTGACTTTAAAATTTATAGAACTAGAAAATATCTTCGCCTACCCCCCACATGACTTTTCACATGTCTTACACAACCCATGACTTTTCATATTCCTAGGGATAGAGTTAAGCTCCATTTTATGAATTAAGGGTGACTTATTACATTGAAAATTAAAGTCACATAAAATAAATAAGACATATTGAAAAAGTGTAACCCCAATGAAGAAATGGAACATGGAGGAAAGAGAAAGGGGGTAGAGAAGAGAGAGAAATAAGAGAGAGGGAACAACATGTCGATGAAGAAGCCACTTTCAATGATCCCACCCACCTCGACTAATCTGACCTGCCGAGCTCCACTCTGGAAATTTCAAGCTCCCTTGGGAAATTTCCTTACACCATGAGAAATCATCCCTAGATGACACACATACACCTTGAACTAAATGTTTAGGAACATTTTTAAATGATTTCCTTGATGACTGCGGGAGTTACTCCCTAAGGTCCACTCCGAAGAAGTTGAAGATCAAACCCCACCATGACCCTTTGCAATACTCATATGATGATGCACTGGTTGAAAGCTTGATGAAGTGCATTTAAAAATGAAGAATTCCCATTCCACAAAATGAAATAATCACTCGAACCATGAAGTTCCATCATTCCTTTGTTCTTCTGGTTACACACTTGGATGAGAAATTAGAACAACTACTCGGGTATTATAACCATGATGATCCTATCACCTTGAATACATTGATGACTAAAGCTAAGACTGATTTGATGCCTGTGAATTTGAGCTTCATGGCTTCCAAGACACTTACCTATACCCGAGGGGGATTTATTATTTTTAGTAAATGGTTATTTTCCACCCTTTTTCACTATGATCACTCAAATTTTCCTTTTGGATGACCTCTGTGCACACTACTTCTACCAAAATTGTTCTTTGTGTAGACTTACTAAAAATATCAGGTCCCTGTGTAGGAGGATTAATTTTTTTGAAATTGGTGTCCTAGACCTAGGTTTTTGATGAAATCAATTTTTATAATATGGGTTTTTCATTTTTATTGCACCTCTAAAATTTCGTGTCAACCTGGTCTTCGTAAAGCAAGATTTTAAAATTTAAAATTTTACTGTGAGGAAACTGGGGTTTCTTCGCTGTAAAAAATCTGGGGTATGCATGTGAATTTTTTTTCTTGAATCTTCAAGATGCCTAGGAATGTAAAATAATGCGAAAAACACCATGGAGAATCGTGTACCGGTTTGTGAGATATGAGAAAATATCCTTTGCGGGTTTCGTAGTCTCTTTGGCGAAAAATCTTATTTTTCAATTTTCAAAAAATCTAGATTTCTATGTTTTTTATTTTGTCAAATCATGGGAGCATGAATGAAATCAATGGAGGATGAAAATGATTGAGGCAAAATTCTAAGAAAAATCCGATCAGCAGAGTTTTAGTAGCGTATGGAGAAATGTGGGGAATGAACAAATGAGTGACTAAGTGTTGTATTTATCATTTTTGGAAGGCTTGAGGGGGAGGGCACCTTTTTCCCCCATTTTCCCCTTATAATGATAAAATGGGTGAAAAAAGGTAACTTATCCTTTGATTGAAATTTTTTGTTTTCTCATTGGCGAGAAAAATGGAGAGGAGGGCTAGAAATTAGCTTCGGGACCAAAACTTGGTCATATGTGTGACCTGAGGAGGAAATGGGGTGTGTGTGCCTTTTTATACCCCCATTATCCCCTTGGAATGGGAAAATAGGTTCACAAAAAGGAACCTTAGTCTAGTGTTTCCACTTGTCATGTGTTGGTGCGATGAGAGGAGGCTAGTGTAGTCAAAAATCATGCACTTTAGACATTATTTATCCCTAGGTCTCATACTACTATTTAGAAGGTTCTTGAGTGAAGAAAGTACCAATTAACCCCATCTTTTAGCCATATTTTTTTATTTTATTTCGTCGTTACCAACCTTTTGCACACATATGCCTAGTCAAATTTTGTCATTCTGCGTTATTTTATCCTTGATCGAGGCACCTAGATTACTCTTGGGGTGCCCGTGGGCACCCTGGTCCCTTTTTAACTTTCCCGCCCTCTTTTTGGGCTCTTTCTATCCATTTGAGATATTTATCTTTCTTATGGTTGGCCTTTTTGGGGTTAATTATGAAATTAGATTAAGAGAACCCTATAAATATAAAGTTATGAGACCATAATGAGGGACCTAGCATCACTTACTATTATCACTCATCTAGAGTTGCATCCATCTATTACATTGGAGATCACTTGCATCCACATAGATCCATCATCAAGGCACAAGGCTAGGACATCTACATCACACTTCATAGGGGGATTCTATTCTATTTCATGCACACATTCTATTACATTTTCTACACATAGTTATTGTTCACTACTTCACAAAGTGTGACTGACACAAGAGCAACCTAGGGAATGTTCACACACACTTGCACATAGAACTACATCGGGTATGAGATGTAGTGCAACACTCAGTTAGTAAGTCCACCATTATGGTAGTTGAGGTTAGTTTGACCCCTTCATATGCATTTTTATTTTTTTAGGGTTTGATGCTTGTTTAGAGTCTTCAGAGGTCTTTTTTTCCACCTTGGATTATTTGTGACATTTGGCACAAGACAACGAATCGACACAACACACAACGAAGGTTCTAGATCATCTCCTAGCCCTGTGAAGATCAATTTCAGAGCTTTTGCATAGACCAAGGTGACCAAAATACAAATAGAGCACCCATAAGTGCCCTAGTCCCTTCCCAGGCACTCCAGTCTAGGGAATCCATCCGAGATCCACCCTTTTGAGCTTCAACACATCATTGCTACTCTCATATTTTCCAATCACCTCTACGATACAGATCCCCCTAACATATGTTATTGAAATGAGTTATTTCCTCTTCTCTCTTGCACATTAGGGTTAACATTTCCTCTTGCACATAATTATTTAGGTCATTTACATACTTCTTTACTTTGTATTTATTTTCTTACGAGATGTTCATAGCTTAGATTAACTATCCCCACTACTACATAATTAATTAATTTTAGTTAATCATTTTGGTGAACCCGACTTACGAGTCTATCTTCCTTCTTTCATTTTATGCCCATTACTCGTAGTGGTCATTTTGGGTCTCTTCACTACTGTGAGCTCCCTTCATTTACCCCTCATACCTCTAAGTCAATGGCTGATACAACTACATCTATGGCTGAAAATCCTTTAGATAATTCCAACCAGGTTCCTCTCCATGAGATAGAAGCATCCGATAGTGAAAATTCCTACGATGAAGAAAATAACGTTGATCAAGACCAAATTAACACTATTACTTATTTTCGCAAGCATTGCGTGAAAACCCTACACATCTCCCTCATGTCTTACATGCTTTAATCGCTACTAAGAGAGATTGTGATGCTTCCACTTCTATTGTTGCTTCTTCTTCTCCTATGGTATCTACTCCACCTACCCATGTTTATGCTCCTATGGTCTCTACTCCACCTACATATAGTTGTTGCATCATTTTTTCTCATCTCCTTTATAGCCATCATATAGATTTTAGGTATTTGTGAGTTTTTAATATTTTTGATATGTGACAATCTAACCGACTAATAACCCTATCCTTTTTCAATATTCAATGATCAACTAGTGGATTATTTTGACTCATATATTTTTTTGTATTTTTAACATGAGAAAATTGAACATACCGACACCATCAACATACATGGTTATCTAGTGATCAAGTAGTGGCTTCACTCTACTCATGCATATATTTTCATTCACTCCACCCATTTAATTGAAACTAACACTTGAAATAGACTAAATACCAACATTATACATTGGGAACTTGAAATAGAACTACTAATATGCTAAGCATTTGAATCTCTACTCTTTAGATCACCAAAAACACTAAATGAACCTAGATAGATCCATGACAATCAAAGTTGATTGTTTGATCTTCAAGGGTTTGGGAATGGAGGCTCATCAAAGTATGGCTACAAAACCATTTTGATTCTCTCCATATGACCCAAAATCTTGGATGGATGAAATGCAAGAATGAGGCTATTAGCTCAAATGAAAGATGCTCTAAGATAAAATGCCTATAGATTAGCTATAAACATGCAAGGTGTAAGTAGAAAGGTTAGAGGAGGGTTCCTTTTATAACCCAATGGTTTGAAGAAGCTTTACATCCTATTGTATGTGGGATAATAGCAAAGCTAGGTTTGTTATGGATAAGCATGGTTTAGAAGTGGTTGAGTTTACTTTAGGAGAGTTTAGTTTGTCCTCTAGTGACTCATGGGGATTGAGGGGGTTTATTAATTAACCAAAGTGATTAATTAATAGGTGTGCAAGCTTATAAAATTTTTAGAGGAATAATTAGTATGATTTATGTTATGAGAGGATTTTAATCAAATAAATGATGATTTATTGATTAAATAGAAGAGAGAATTAATTAATTAAGAATAATTAATTAATCTAGATAGAAAGAAATTAATTAATTAATTAGAAATAAGGGGATTAATCTAGATAGAAAGGGGAGCTTAATTAATTATAAATAATTAATTAATCTAGATAGAAAGGGGAGTTGATTAACGGAAGGTCGTTAATTGGCATCGTTGTTGGATAGAAGAGTTAATTAATTAACGTAATGTAATTAATTAATGATGATAGATAGAGAAAATGTGTGATATTGATGATATGTCATCAATTTGTGGGAAAGGGTATAATTAGTGCAATTTAAGTATTTAAATTACTCGAGCTAAATTATAGGTGTCTACATTTTCCCCTCTTTGGGGTGGCGTAAGTGATGCCACTTCAAAGATAGTAGACAAATAAAATTTTGAAGGGGTAGAAGAAAAATTAGTAGAAGTGAGAGATGCCCCCTCGAGTGTCGATGGGGTGATGAAAGAAGGTGATCGATGATCAAAAAAGGTGAGAGAAATGGATAGAAGAATGGGTAGGGGTAGGATGCCCCAAGTGAATTAGAAGAATAGTGTTGATAGGAGAATGATGTAGAAGAGGAATGAAGATGGAAAGAAAAGAGAAAGCTTTCATCCAGTGTATTAAAACAACTTTAGTGTCATCATATTGCCAAAGATCTATGTCATCGGTCCTTATTAAAAATATAAGCATACGAAAAAGTAGAATGACATGAAAATCCATACTACGAACAATTGTCCATTGCTGAAAACACCAACTCCATGCAACATACAAAATGCAATGCAATACGAGAAAAAAAAAATGCCTAACTCATTTGCAAATAAATGCAATACGAGAAAGTAAACAAGCTAACCTAATAGAGAAACATAATGCAATGTTTTTGTTATCAAGATTTGATTCAACCTGTGTAAATTAATGACAAGGGTTAAAATATGGTGCCCAAAAGGATACATGCAAGGGGAATAATGGAGGACACTTGGGTCCTATGAAAAGTAATCATGCACTATGAAATAATACCAAGCAACTCATTGTGCCCTAGAGTATAGACATAGTAAGAAAACCAACTTTGTTGATGGAGGTAGATCAAGATGATCCATGAGTCGCACACAAGAACAAGGTGAGAACCAAAGAGAGTGATGTTTTTTGTAGGATGATTTTTATTGTTTTTAATTTTTAGAAACATATTTGAATGTTTTTTATTTTGAAATTTTTTTCTAAAACTATGTATAGGAAGACAAAGAAGTGTGGATTCCCCAATGATAGATGGGATGTATAAGGGTAGAATGCCATGCGTATGCACAAGAAAGTGAAGATGTGAAAATGCCCCAAGTGATTAGGTGGGAGTATTCAAAGGAAAAATCTTCATGCGTGGAAGGGGGATCAAGGCCAATATAAAATAGGTTCAATCATGAGGGAGAAAGGATTCCCCCAGCGTAAGTTGGCCAATAAACACATGAGAGAAAGGAAGTAGAAAATTGTCTTATTAAAAGGGGACAAAAGTGTCTGCAAACATGGAAAAGAGGACATCATGATACACATGGATGTTCTAAATGATTTTTGAAGAATAGAGGATGTTATGAAAATATTTAGAAGGTGGTCGATGAAAAAGTGATTATCCTAAGGCACAAATCATGAGACAAGACATGCGCTAAAGAAAGAGTTTGAACAAGGTCTAAAAAAAACTTGGTAACATACTAATCCTGTTTACTCATAGAGATCCATGTGTGCATGTGGAAATGAATTACCTCTTGAAGGAAAGAGTTGATAGACAACAAGTGAAGACACTAGCCAATGTGTAGGAATGATTTAGTTTGAAAGGTGATTTGTGAATGGATTGTGGAAGGAGAGTCGTACATTTCTTTTACCACCATGCCAGGTGTCCATAGCCCCGATGGAGATGCATTTGATTCTAATCACAACATTTCTCTACTTTACTAGTCATGAGGCATCCATAGCCCTAGTAGAGATTATTGGAAATACCCCAAGAGAGAGTTATATATCAATTTGCTTTTGCTTTTAGATTTTTCTTTTTGATTGATTGATTTTGATTCTTTTGCTTTTTGAAAACTTATTTCAGCTCTCTTGTTTTACAAGGGGTTAAGAACCACTGATGGCTTGATGGAAGGATATGAAAGTGATTGTGATGATGAACATTGACTAGTGTCAACAAATATATCCAAAATTTCTTCACAACAAGTTTATTAAATGTGAATTGTGATAGGATCTCTAAGAGGTCAGTCGTTCTTTAATTTACCAAGGTGATAAAAGACCAAGGTCAAACAGATACCATAGAGATAAATGTCACAAAATGTGTGTGAATAGGCTAATCACAATAACATCGAAGGGATGAAAATGGTGGATGACTTGTAGAGGAATATGAAAGAAAGGGAAGAAAGAACATCCATGTGTACACAATACCTGATTGTAATGTTTGATCTTTGTACCTTTGATTTTTTTTTTGTAATGTTTTAATGTTTTCTTTTTTTTTTGTATTTTTGAACTATTTTATGATTTTTTTGATTTTTTTATGGTTATCGGAATGAAACATGTCACTTTGCGTGATAGGATCCAACAATGATGTTCATGATTTCTTTGATAAGAGAGACTAAGCGTGTTTTCTTATCAAGTGTAATATTATCCCCGATCTCGATGATCGTGGTGAGCTCACACTCAAAAAATGATTGTGATTTTTTTGAAACATGGTTTGTATGTGGGAGCTTGAGTTCCCTATCCATAGGTTTTGCACTTTTGCACCATACTTGATGGGTATGTTGGTGTGCATTATGGAATCACATTTGATTTTGAATTTTATAATCATTTGAGTTGTTGGGAGCTTTGGAGCTCTTTGGATTGTTTTGGTCTTAGCTTGGTAAAAAAAACTTGTCTAGGTTTCTTATAAGCTAATGCTTGACTTGTCTGATCTGAGAAGTGGGAGAAGAATGTGGATGTTTAGAATTGATGTGAGAAATGATGGTGGGCTTGCCACAATCTTTGGTAGAAGAATAATGTGATGGATGAAAAGGATATGGTCTAAGAATTGAAGAAGATGGGCTACTGGGAGGTGAGCCACAAATAGAAGATGAAGGGCTACTAGGATGTGGCCCAGAATAGAAGGAGAAGGGCTCTTTAGGGTGACCCATAGCTAGAAGATGATGGGCTACTAGGATGTGGCCCAAGAATAGAAGATGATGGACTACCAGGGGTGACCCATACATAGAAGACAAGGGGCTAGTTGGATGTGCCCCAAGAATAGAAGATAGTGGACTACTCAAAAATGTCCCACAAATAGTAGAGGGAGGGCTACTAGAAGGTGACCCACACCTAGATGAAGATGAAGGGCTACTTGGTGTTGACCCCATAAGAGATTGTGATTGAGGAATTGTGATAGAAAAGAGTGATTGGGTGATGAGAAGATAGGCCATGGATCAATACAAGACCCAAGAGTTTCATCACGTAATGAAGAATGTGAATGATGGAAGAATAAGAGGAGGATCAAGTTGCATGATCGAGGCTCTTCCTCTATTTCTTGATAAAAGGAATCAACCTTTTCCTCACAATACGTGGATGCATCAAAGTCTAAAGAGAATCCTTGCTCGTAATTTGTTAGAGGGATATCTTTGTGTGCCCCTATAAAGGCCATGATCACTCCTTCATTCTGAAAGAAATCAATTGGTATGGGTTGTTGATCGACCATAGGGGTTTGATTGGAAGAAAAAGGTCCAATTGGTGTGGAAGACTTAGAAGATGTTTGATGATGATTGATAGAAGAAGATGACTCAAGAGATGAAGTAGAATTAGGGCTAGATGTCTTGTGAGTAGAAGAAGATGTGGATTTAGAATTGGTTGGTATAGGTTTCCCTATAAGACAACGTCATGGAGGAAGAATAGGAGGATTTCGTATCCAAAATTTCCATAGATTGTGACGTAGGAGTTGACTTAGATGATTGACTAGAAGGACTTTGAGTCACATGAATCTTTCAAAGGAGGAAGGAGATTTCATTGAGGTGACTGATAAAAGAGGTCCTATGAAGAAGGGGAGGACCATGATTGAAGAATCACATTAGATGTTTTATAAAGAAGGTCTTGTGAAGAAGGGGAGGACGTGACTCAAGAATCACATTAGATGAATGATAAAGAAGGTCCTATGAAGGAGGGGAGGACCGTGACTTAGGATTCAAATGGATGAATGATGAAGAAGATGAAAAGGAGGACCTGACAGTAGGAGAAGATGAATGATGAAAGAATCAGAGTAGAATTATGATGAAGGAGGTCATTTAGGTGATGATGAGAATAGAGGTCCTGTGAAGAGGATCATGACTTAGGAGTCGAATTAGATGAATTTGAATAGTAGTTTGGATCGAATCATCAAGAAGAATAGAGGAAATATTTGGATTGAAATCCTCAGAAGAAGAGGAAATGTTTGGATTAGAATCAGAAGAAGAGTGGGGGAACCCGAATAATAATTTGGATCAGAAGTGTCCAAACCATACCACCGACTATGAGATGAAGGTGGGGAATGGGTTACCCAGATGGGTTCTCTAGCATGAAGAACCAAATGAGGTTTGGTCATGATGGGCATCTTTTGATGTGAATGTTGAAACTTTGATTCCTTATTGTCGTATGTATAAGGGACCTTGTGATAATCAGTCATTTTTGGCATGTGTTGGGTTCAAAGGTCTAGACCTAGATTGTATGATCAAACTTCTTCAAAGTGAAGAAGGTTTCATGTTGATTTGGGCAGCATATGACAAACCAACTAGACATTTCGTAAAGATGGGGATGCTTGTGTGATTTTCCAAAAGGAAGCTAAGGAAAACATACATCGTGATGAATCAAGATTGATAATCCAACAAGGTTTGGAGGCGTAAATGTCAAAGGATTGATCAAAATTTTAGCAACATAAAGGATACAAAGGAAATATTTCCTATGTTTGATTGATGCAAAATTTTCTTGATAGGAAATTTTTTGCCAAGGTTTGAAAGATATGTTCAAAAATGATCATGAACTTAGGAAAAAACAAGAAGATCAAGAGGATCAAAGACCCAAAGGATTGTCCTAGAAATGAGTTTATAAGGTAGATAAACACAAGGAACAATCACGCGAGTTCAAAACACAAAGCCAAATTAATGACCAAAGAATAATGAATGATAAAGAATCAATGGATCAAAGTGATTGTCCAAAATGGATAAGTCGATGTGAAAATGAGACACAATCACACAAATTTGTTGGTAAACCAATCTAATCAAATGGATTACTTCCTAAGCATCTAATCAATTAATAGTTTGACATGTAAGATGATCAAAAAATGTCACCACTTATGCCAAGTTCAAAAATGAACAAGACATAAGTAATAACAAAAGGTTGATATGATTTCCAAGCAAGGTATACTAAAAGCAAGTTTAAGTCCAATCAAGACCTATATCTTAAAAAGTGGGAGTTATGAATATGAAATGATGCAACAATACCATTAAGATATGTTAACCAAACTTTATAGAAAAGTAAGGTATTAGTATCGAAATAATATTGACATGATGATGCACAAAGGTAACAACAACACCTTTCAAAATTGAGGTAATGTTTGAAAGAAAACCAAGGCTAGAGTATACCAAGGAATTGTTATGATGCGCGTAGCGTAACGTTACAATCTAGACACTTAGGTCAAGTTTGCAAGAAACAAGATGTAAGTATCAAAATTATGATGATATGATACAAACAAGATAACAATTCAAAGGAGAATCAAGATGATGAATCAAGCCTAACTATGATGATGATCTTGACTTGGGTATCAAGATCAAAAAATGCTACCAATGATATGAAAACATCTCCACACACTTTAGATGTTTAACAACTCATCCACAAACATGGATGAGTGTAAACGGACACAAAAGTGGTGAATACAATCAATTAGCAACACAAGGGTAGTCACTCTTCTTTTGATCAACAAAGTGTCAAAAGAAAGTGAAGGAAGTAGATCAATTGGGGGTGAAAATGTTGGCCTCACTTTGGCAGAGAGTTTTGCCTCACCTTAGGGTGAGTGAAAAACTAAGAAAAAGTAATGCTTCACACATTTCATGATGAATAATGGCTCTCAACTCAAATTGGTTTTGAAATGGTCAAAGTTGGCTCTGGTCAAATTTTGAAAGATAGCTTCTAGGTGGTTCACAACTAGGTGTCAAAGTTATCTAGGTGTCAAAATTTATCTAAGAGAGAGCTCGGTTTTCAAGGTTTCCCAAGGATTATCTTGGCTTTACTTTACCCCCTTCAAGCACAGTGGGCAATAAATGTGTCCATCGTGTACTCTCATTGGGGTCGCGATACGAGATAACTTTGATGCTAAATCTCATGTGTATACTAGTCAAGTAGGTGTGTGGAGCACTTCCCATTTCATCCACAAGGTTCCCTCTTGTGTGGACTACTTTGGGGTTCCTAGGACCACCCCCATTGTTGTAGCTTAAGGCTTATGCCAAAGGGGTTATGTCCTAGTTTTAAGTGGATGGGGCGTACCCTTATCCGAACCTACAAATCAAGTGTTTTGAATGTGGTGTTTTTTTTTATCTTTTAGACTTAATGTGGTTTATTCGTTTTCCATTTGAAACTACTGCAACACATGTGTAGTTAGAAAATTTTGTTTTGAACTCCTTTCTTTGACAAGCATTTTTAGGTCTGCACTCAAGCGTTAGTAGTTCTCAAGAAAATCACATTATTTGAAAGAGGATTAAGAGTTGCTTTTGATTCTCAAGATCATCCAAGGATGCAAGAGAAGAGCATACACAACAAATAATCCAACTAAAAAGTAAAGGAAAGCTTTGTAATTAATGAACCATATAAAAATCTTGATAAATGTTCATTCCCTTAAGCCAAAAATGAAAGATGAAGTTTCAATTAACCAAATGTTAGAAAATGAAGACTAAAGTTGCTTTTGATTCTCAAGATCACCCTAAGGTGCAAGAGAAGAGCATACACAAACTTTAGCCCAACTAGATAGAAATGGAAAACTTCAAATCAAAGGACCATAAAAAAATGCTTTGTAAAAGGTTCATTCCTTAAGCAAAATGAATAATCAAATTTCAAGTTAATCCAAATGTTAAAAAGATAGAGATAAAAGTTGTTTTTGATTCTCAAGATCACCAAAAGTGTAAGAGAAGAGCATACACAAAGCTTTGGTCTAAATCAAGTAAAGCATGGAAATACAACATTCATAAAAACATTAGACATGTTAGAAAATGACCAGTTTTACAATAAAGGAAAACCCTAAATTTTGTAAGTATAAATCCCAAATTTATGTTTTCATTGCATATTTCACTTCAATACCTTTCCAATGCAAAAAAAAAATGGAGTCATTTGAGTTTGGGAGCAAAAGTTATGGCCTTCGGAAGATGGGTTACACATATGCTCTTATGCTCACGGGTATGCACTTAACATGTACTAAAAAAATGTCAAAAAAACATCCCTTAATCTAAAAAGGTCAAAATTTTCCAACCAAGATTCAATTTTGACAACAACCCATCACATTAATATATGAATAGAAGACTCAACACTATCAAACATTAACCTACATGCTCAAAAATTTAAAATTTTCAAGAAATTGACAAAACTAACATGTAGAATGTTGAAAAAGTAAGCTCTAAAAATGAAAACATGGAGAAATATTGAAATTTTCTCACCAAGATTCAATTTTAAGAGTAACCCACCACATTAATATGTAAATAGAAGACTCAACACTATCAAACACTAACCTACATGCTCAAGAATTTAAGATTTTCAAGAAATTGACAAAACTAGCATGTAGAATGTTGAAAAATGAAGCTCTAAACATGAAAACATGGAGAAATCTTGAAATTTTCCCATCAAGATCCAATTTTGACAGCACTTCACCTCCTTTATACCTACAAGGAAGACTCAACACATGCAAACTCAACAAAACAAGTTAAGAAAAACAAGTTAGATCAACATGTGCAAAAGAGGGTTAGTAACCAAAATTGAAACTTAACTACAAAAACTTGAAATTAAGTGCAAAGGACAATGGAGTAAGTCCCACCAGGCATGCCATATGTATCAATGTATTAGTTATCTATGCAAAGGGAATTGAAACTAACACCTTAATAGTTTCAAAACATGAACTAACTACACAAAGATCATCATGTTAAGAGCTAAACAAGACTAAATACCAACATTATGCATTAGAACTTGAAATAGAAATCAAACTAATATGCTAAGAATTTGAATCTCTACTCTTTAGATCACCAAAAACACTAAATGAACCTAGATAGATCCATGGAAATCAAAGTTGATTGTTTGATCTTCAAGGGTTTGGGAATGGAGGCTCATCAAAGTATGGCTACAAGACCATTTTGATTCTCTCCATATGACCCAAAATCTTGGATGGATGAAATGCAAGAATGAGGCTATTAGCTCAAATGAAAGATGCTCTAAGATAAAATGCCTATAGATTAGCTATAAACATGCAAGGTGTAAGTAGAAAGGTTAGAGGAGGGTTCCTTTTATAACCCAATGGTTTGAAGAAGCTTTGCATCCTATTATATGTGGGATAATAGCAAAGCTAGGTTAGTTATGGATAAGCATGGTTTAGAAGTGGTTGAGTTTACTTTAGGAGAGTTTAGTTTGTCCTCTAGTGACTCATGGGGATTGAGGGGGTTTATTAATTAACCAAAGTGATTAATTAATAGGTGTGCAAGCTTATAGAAGCTTTTTAGAGGAATAGTTAGTATGATTTATGTTATGAGAGGATTTTAATCAAATAAATGACGATTTATTGATTAAATAGAAGAATTAATAATTAATTAATTAATTAAGAATAATTAATTAATCTCCTTTACAAAGTAAATCTTTAGGGGGTAATTAATGTATTTAACAACTCACACACGTTTTTATGGTTTTATTATTCACTTGTATTATTTATTTATAATCTAATTATATAAGTAGGAACATGAATGACCACACTTATCCATATCCTATAAATATATAAGTTCGATAAGTAATCGACTTCAACTTGTAATAGGAAAGTCTAATCTATAATTAATATACTCTCCAAATAAAATCTTACCCTCCTTATCTATATAAGATAATATAGGGCTAGTGATGAGAGAGTTAATGCGGATGATATATGTTCTTGTAGTGCTAACATTATGTTAGAAGTTATTTAATCTAAAAAGGTAGTAATGTTACATGTATAAATATGTGTATTGTGTTTTAAAGATTTCATTGATTTATATTATTTATGCATATAGTTGTTTATCTTGGTTATTGTAAAATCAAGATAGACATTGTCTAAGTATTTTACAAACATTTTAAAACCGTATAGTCCACATTATAAACTATAACCAAAGTTGAACGCCAAAAATAAATTGGTTAAGGTTCTACATTATGGCCCATTTCTCATAATTTGAGTTAATCCACTCATCCCATTTAACCACCTTCTTCTTTTTTCAACTTGCTCATCAAGAAATTTAACAATAAACCTCCTCTACTCAAATCCTTCCTTCAAAGAGTTCTTCAAGCAAACTCATAGGAATTTGAAAAGATTCCCAAAGTGGGAGGCATGATGATGAGTTGCCCCATCATAATGTAGGGATGGAAATAACACTATTCTCTAGTGAAATATAAATAAGAGAAAGGCCTCACTCATGGAGGTGGATTTGGTTGAGAGTGTATGACCATTAAAACTAGAGAATACATGAGTAAATGGAGAACCTGGTATGTATGAATGACACTTTAATTTCCATGTTGACTATTTGTATGATATTTGATGTATAGTGCTAACTTGATTAATGTGTGGAAAATTTAGTGGTAAGATGAAATTTGTTCATTTCTTGTGTAAGAATATTATCTCGCCATAGCTATAAGTGGTGGAAAAATAGATGTTTTTGAATTTGAGGGCGCTCTCAATCGAGAAACATGAGACATCATTTTGTTTGGTATTTGAAGCAAAAACTAGGTTAGAACCTTTGAAAAGTCCATAAGATTCCTTTCAAACATCAACCTCAACACATGTATTGAGTGTGCCACTAATTATAGATAAGCATGTGGTATGGGCTACAAAGCATAACCATATATTGTTAATTTTATGTCTCATTAGATAGACAAGATGACAAGATTACATATGGAGCATGAACATGCAAAGATAAAGCACAATTGACAACATGTAGATTTCAATTGTTACATTGAAGAAATGTATTCCTATTTCACATCGATAATTATGCTCCTGTGTTTTATAACAACTAATATTTTCGCATGCCTAACACATTATATGAAGTGTAATTCCTTATCTAATTTTGAAGGTTTGGGAAATACAACTATTTTTATAGCCTAATTATTAGTATAAATTTAGTATCTTCACAAGACCCTCATACCATTTTATCATCCTTGATCTAAGTTAGGAGTCATTTTGATTTGAAGAATATGATACCAATGAAGAAAATAGGTTGTTTGTATGATTAAAGGATCCCCTCACACCAATAGATCTGAAATAATGGAAAACTCAAGCTTAAAGTATAAATGTTTTAAAGATGGGTTTCATAGGAAAAGAGGAAAAAGAGAGTCATGTGTTAGTAACGAGATGATTATTAAGGCTTATAAAGAGACACCTCCTATACCATTTGATCTTTACAAAAATGAATAGTAGGATACTTTTTAGAAATAAAATTTACATCATTATCTAAAAGCCTCTCCTACCATTATATGATCTCTTCAATGATACCCTCATGTTGTTTGATTAAAAGAAAGGGGCTTGTTGAATTCATGACCTATTGTTATGGACATAAAGAGTATAACTCATAGAGAAACAATAGTTTTTTTCAAGATAGAGTTGAAGCTTTCTCAAAATAAAAGGCCACCATAAACTTTCCACCTACTTCCATCCTCATTTGTGGAATTGGTAGCTAAAATAGTTTCTCAAAGGATAGTCAAGCTACTATTTTTAGAGGGTGGGTAATATTTAAAGCTAGAGATTAAAAGATAACATGGGTGACACAACATAATTGGATCAAACAAAGAGGTATACCATGTTAATCATTTATGAGAATGAGAAAGTACTCACCACATTATAAAAAGCCTCCATAACCACATACAATGCCGAATTAAGGGTTTTGAGTTTCTTAGGTGGTTCTATTTTGTGAGATCATGATCTAAAATAGAGTGTCCATCTATGATAGGTTTTGTAATAGGATAATAAAATTTCAATTTTCTCCCTCTTGCATTGTTTATTCATTTCCTCTAGAATTTGATTATTTAGTCTTATATCTAACATTTCAAATTGAAGAATCATTGTCGATGAGAAAATTGATCTGAAAATAATCAACCCTTTTACCTATCGTAAAAGGTTAAGACAAAATCGAACCAGCTTTAATCGTATAGTGGAATAAGAAAATATTCTAAGTGTAGGGTAATTTATATCTTAAATTGTTTATAGACAACCAACCTAAGATTCTGGGAAGATCCTTTAATTCATTCAGAGAAAGATATAATATACAAACAAGAAAGAAATAAAGAAAAGACAAGCAAACAAGAACAACAAAGAAACAAAACCCATAATCTGCATATTATCAACCCTATCCGATCAGAGTGATATCTATGAACTAGATAACCTCTTGGAGGGAAGAAAGCAAGCTTGCAACATCTTTCATACATACATTGTGTTTTGTTGCATAAAAAATGCTTGCATATAATCTGAAATAGATCCTTTTAACTCCCGATTATAAATTATCCTTTTTACTCCATATTTCATACAATATAGAAAATGAAATTTTAATCAAATGTACTATTTATTGAGATTTCTGATTTAAAACAACAACATGTGAGTAAAAGATCAACAAAGTATACAACATATACACAGTAGTACAAAGTCATAAGATACCAACATGACTTTTATATTAAGATGAGAAACTTATTTTAAAATAAGAAGCACAAAATCATTGAAATCAACTTTAATCAAGATCCGAAAATACAATTGCCAAAAAGGCAAATTTGTAAACCTAAATGCTTAGAAATCCATGTAAACAAACTTTATTGATCCCCTGGATATACAAATCTAATTCTGCAATCAAATTATAGATTAGACACAAAAAATCAATATTCAGATAATCAGAATAATAGTAATATAACTGGATATACCTATTGTATCTAATGTTTACACTCAAATCCTCAAACTTAGGTTATCAAAATCTTGTAATCAAAGCCTCATTCAAAATATTTTCATAGAAAATATAGAATGAAATGCACTAAACTCAAATGCAAATTACCTTAATGTTCCTCTCATGTAAAAGAGCCCTTCTTCTTATTTTATTTTCTTCTCCATAAAACAATTATAACCAATCTCATCATAACATAATGACACTATAGAAATAATCTTTTAATAATTCCACTTAATTGATATAATATCAAATGATTGAGATCATCGATTAAATTTATGATAGATGATTAATAATCATATCATAAATTGATATGGACAAATAATAATAAGAAAAAAATATAAGGGTGGGGACCCACAATATTAAAGTAAAACATTAATTCTAAATCATCCATATAACCATATCATTTGCTTTAAATTTCTAAACCATATTAATCAACATTAAAATATAGAGTTTAATATTTTCTAAACATCTATATATATGTGCAACCTCATAGATTAAACATTCTTATCACAAATATAATAATATCACAATATAGTAATATGTGCATCTGAATCAAAATATAACCAATTCAAATGCCACCATCAATGTTCAATCGATATCTCAACCACATTTATAAGACAGATGCTTATGTAAACATGTTTTTGCAACCCCTTTGTATTTTATAACCAAATCTGAGAAATATAAGAAATCAAAGTGAACTGAAAAATTATTTCTGGATGACACAGTGAAAATTTGCTCATTATCTTAAATAGAAATCTTTTAAAGTCAATAATATGTAAATACACATAATACTTTCTTTCAACAACATTAACAAAAAAAAATGTCTCAATATGATTTGAATGTAAATGCCCTTCAAAAAATTCTATCATTTTATGATATTTGACTAAAACATAGATATGTTTTCATCATCTAGCCAATATGAACAATACCCACAAGTTCAAATCCTCACGAAGACTTCAAAACATGATAAGAATAAC
>CM031240.1:320727285-320833156 GCA_018340775.1 Taxus wallichiana var. yunnanensis | reverse complement strand
GTGTTATTAGTATTTGAAAATTCAAGTTTGTAGGAAAAAGGAAATATTTTACCATTTGGAGATATGAGCACTACTCCTGCACCAGAGCCCATCGAGCAACAACTTCCATCAAACTCAAGAGTCCATATCTCATTGGAATCTTGGCAAGTGATCTCAGGGGTATGAATTTCTATAGTCATCATATAATTACCCATACTTGAGCCTTGGAAAAGGATCTGTGCATGAGGATCTTGAGTTTTTAGTTACCGTGAACTTTGCCTGAGCTTCTGGCATAAGCTTCTTCATTTCTCCATTGATAGGGATCATGGCGTGAGACCAATCCATTTGAATTTCTCCACCTAGATCTCTGCAAAATTTCCTGCTCAACAACATTCCATATGAGGTGGGAATATCAACAACTAAAATAGTTACCTTAACTCGCTTTTGAGGGAATTGGGCTAAAACCATTTGGGCGTCTTTAATCTACCCGATCAGAGGAACTTGCTTGGTTTCCATGGAGTAACATGATCCGAATGTTCTCGTATAAGTCAAACCAAGAGCATGTGTTACTTTTTTCGGCATCACATTATCCGAGGCTCTAGAGTCTATAATGCAATTACTTAATTTGCATCCGTTGATCAGAAAGGACACAAAGAAAGGTTCAATCTTTTCATTTGAAGGTGTAGTGGCCGCCACAATATTTTGAGTTTTCCCATCTTTGGGAGTTTTCAGAATTCCTTTGGAGGAATGAACAGTAGAGTCACCTTTGATAAACTAGACCAATTTCTCGAGTTGATCCTTATTGGACTTCAAGTACTTTGCCTGTGACATGGAAATTTTTGTTTTATTGATATGATCAATGATATCAAATTTAGGAAAAGTAACCGTACTTGATGTCTCAGATATTAGTTCTTTCGAACTTGATGATGGCACACTTTTGACCTTTGCCTCGGGCTTGGTTGATACGGATGTGGAAGAAGAAGCTTTCTTCATAGTTGGTTTACCAACTAATTGATCTAACAAAGGCCCTCCTTTCTTTAAGATAGTTTTGACCTTTGAAACCTCAGTCACCTTGGACTCTTTAGGAGCCTCATTTGTCTTGGATTCTTTAGGAGTTTCCTTGGAAACCTCTTTATCTCCCACCTTAGTGGTATCCTGCTCCTTTTTCTGAGAGCGTGTGAAGACAACAAAGGATTGACTATTCATATCTTCTATAATTTCTTTGTATTCATCTTCTTCCTCTGAACGATACTCAAAGAAATGATTATTACTTTCCCCCTCAGGATCTTCAACTTCAGGTTCAGATGTCTCAGAATCCGGCTCTTCCTCATCAACCTCGACGACTTCAACCTCATCATCGCTTTCTTCAATGACATCACATTTTGAATTAGTTGCGGGAGCTGCTTCAATAGCAAGCCTCGTTGGAGCACCTGCAATCAGGATTTTTGGGAACATATCCTTTTCTTGGGATGTCTTTGTAAGGAGCAGGTTTACTACTTTGAGCAACTTGCTTTTTCAAAGCCAACACATCATTAGCCAACTTAGTGAGTATAGTTTCTGAAGTGTTGGGGTTTCTTGACTCTTTCCTTTGAGGGAATTTTTCTTGAATTTTCCTGCCATGATTAAGTCATCTTCAATTTCTATGGCCAAAGATTGAGCAAGTTCCAAAGTAGCCACCCTAGCCCTTCTTAACTGATAGCACACTTCTAGTTGTTGTGCGTTAATAAAGAAACATTTTTGTCCATCAAGGTTTGGACGAATCCTGCGTGAACTTTGTTCACCATTTTTTTGAATTTAGCCACGAAATTCCTCATGGGTTCTATTGGCTCTTTCTTTGCCTGAGATAGTTGGGCAAGAAGAGCATGTTCATCTTGCCGCATTTTGAATTGATTTTCAAACTTAGTTTTCATATCATTCCAATTTGTGATACATCCATTGGGTAGATGATGAAACCAATCTACAAAGCAACATCATGCAATGTTTGAAAGAGACAAATAGCAACATCTTCATATTCTACCGACAAAACAACACATGCAGCGAAAAAGGTAGAAATATGGTCATCTGGTGACATCTTCCCATCTCTGTCAAACTTGGGAAGAATCTTTCTTGATCCTCATGGGAGTTCATGTTGAGCAGGTAAGGCCAATGGGCCTATGGCATTTCCCCATGGTACGTTGACTACCATTTTGGGAAAGGTGGTATGCAAAGGTAAAACAACGTGAGCAAGGACAAGTTCTGACTGGTGGTGATTCCTTCCTTTCTTGCTCTTTCAGGACTTGATGCAAGGCTTGTAGATCTACGAGGTGTGTTCTTCTTAGAGGAGATAACTTGAAACCAAATTTTCCTTGAAAGTAAAAAGTGGGATCAGATTGACCTTTAGCTTTTTCTCCTCACGTAAACCTCTTTCCTTCCAGTTTGGAATCTTTATTGTGAAGGGATCATTGGCGCGTTTCGACCAGCTCTAGCCTTTTCTCTTCACTCTCTTTCTTGAGCTATTTGCACTTGAATAGCTCTAGCAACTCTCATGGCTTTCTCTTCTTTGTTATCTAGTACTGATGCGGCGAGATGAAAATGATAGTTACTCGTGCGCTTTTCCCAAATAGCTTTCCTCAAATATGATGATATGTCTTCTTGAGTATCTGTAAAAATAAGATTTAGTTGCAAGATAGGTGGGTTACCTGTAATAGTCATACAACTTATTACCTTGGTGGAAGAGGACCGTGTCGGTGAACAACAATCAACACGTGTCCAGGAGGTCTTCTGGCCACAAGTGTGGGTGCTCTTCTCTAAGGTCTTCGATGTAGATTTCTCTGTCAATGGCTCTATCAATAGCCACAAATTGCTGCAAGCTTTCACAGTTTTCCCAAGCTACTGTTTGAAGGTTGGAAGCAATGTCTCCTTGGAAATCTTCATCGGGCACAAGGTTTGGTTGAAGAACTGGAGCTTGTGTAGAGGGGATAGTCATAAAGATTTAACCAAGCACTGGTTAACGATTCCTAAATCCCCAGTAGAGTTGCCAAAAACTATTAGCATATGGATTTGCATGCATGCAAATGACATGCAACAGTGTGGGAATGAAGTCCCTCCTCAATGAAGGTGAGGTTGCCTTTATTGAAAACCAAAATTGTATTTACATCTATACATTCAAAATTGTATGTGGGGGGTGTTTTGGAACATCAATGGAAAGAAAAGTGAATGAGGGAGATGGAATGGAATGAAGGAAAGGAGTGAAATGGAATGAATGAAAGAACATGCAAGAGTTAGGTAAAACAGAGCCTAATATTGCATGAAGAAGAAAGATGAATAACTAACACAAATAAAATGGAGTTTGAGTTAGCCAAACAAGAACGTGTAAAAGGGAACACACATGAGCAAGTAGATAATCAGAGCTTGATCACTGTGAACTAGAACAACCGATTAATAACGTTGACAATAAGATCAAAGATAATATTTGCATGCAAGATTCAAACACCTAACATCTAATGAACATAAGAACATCAAATGTTACAAGAGACAATGAATGAGACACAAAGTTCGTATTTCATTAACTCCAAAATGTTTTTCACAAAAGAACACAAAGTTTCTTCCTGAAACAAAGCTTGCACACAAAAGTATTTCTTCTCCTCTCTCAAAGTCACCCTTACAAATGAGCCCCTCACTTCCTTTTATAACCCAAAAGTTGGTTACAAAGTAGTTAGGGTTTTACATGATCATTAAATAAGGCACTTAAGTGACCTTTGACTTTTTCAACAACTTTATTAAAGACAACCCAAAAATAGAAATTACTTAAAATATCCATAGTTTCGAAAACAAATAACAACACCTTTTAAAATATACAATAATAACCAGTGCCTTATCCATTGAAATGGGGTCCGCCTATCTCAAGCGTATGAGAAATGGACTCTCCCACTTCGTTAGATACTAAGAAAATTAACTCCCTGAACCGCCAGTGAAATTAGGATCTCATTGCTTTTGCCAGTTGAAAGGATCTAAACCTTCCCAAAGTTTCAAACATCTTTTCTTCTTCTAGAGGTTCACTTGGTCGAAGAATAGCCTCACAAAATACCTACAATTCAAGAATTCTACTTGGCATATCATTTAAATTAACAATTTTGGATTGAGCGTTCTCAAATAAGTTCTTTAATTTGATGCACCGCTCCATGGAAACTGACGAGAAATTGTTGGTGGGAGTGTACATGTCCTTAAACAATTGTGAAAATTGCTCTTCCACCTGCTCCGATGAACACCTTTGATTATGCTCATTTACGAGGTTAGCAAGGAATCTCAGCCATGAATTCTTGAATCAAGGAGAGTGAAGTGAAGGCTTCATTGCACATGCTTTCATAATGGATCATAGAATCCTCGAGAAGCATCTTTCTTGATTTGAGATGCAGACACCAAAGAAAACGTGTCCCTCGATGTTCAAATTCGAGAATTCCTTCAATAGCTAAAACTGAAGATTCCATACTTGTCATCTCCTATAAACTGGGCAATATCTCATCCAAATTTGATATAGTAGAAACAAAAGTTTCTTTGAAAGAAAGAATTGGATCAAGATACGCACTGACATCTTCATGAAGCTTAACCGTGGTCTTGATCGTCCCCTGGCCTAAAACGAGAATCTCTGAAAGCCAAGTTTTAGTGACATGGCCTAATGTGTTTATTTCTTTTGACAAATTGAGAGTCTCTTCATCTGGGGCAGCCACTGCATCAGGTACGGGGAAAGTGGATGATATGGGGTTTATCAAATGTTGAACATATTCCACCAATTGATTCTTTTCGGCCTTGAGCTGAGAGTTTTGAGACTTATATTTCTCAAGTCTCTTTAACACGATATCAATTGAATCTCGAGCCATCGCCATGTCACTTTCTAATGTAGATCTTCCAAGTCCAAGTCTGGAAACTTCATAGTCGGCAGGTGTCATAGCATCACGCTCTTTATCAACTTGTGGAATGGAAAGATCTGCAAATTTGTTTCCATCATTATCCACCATTATTCGAGAAAGCACCTTAGGCTTCTTAGGAATGACATCATTTGAAAGTTTGAAAAGGGCATCAAAATCAATGTCAATTGGCTTGACAACTCTCTTCCTTTTCTTAACCTTAGAATCAACCCAGGAAGGAGTATCATGCACTATTTCCGCATACAAAATCCTAGAGCTCGAATCAATATTCTCATTATTCTCAACATCATGAGATCCTACTTGAATCCTATCTATGACCTCGATTTGAGGAGACACAACCTCAATATCCACTTCCTGATTATTCGGGAGATTTTGGGAAATCCCTTCATGAACTACATGCTCGAAGTGTTTGATATTTGAATTACCTGCACCTGAGTGGATGCTTGTTCAAAGCATGGCTGAGGATCATTTTACCACGAGCTTTGAGTACTATTAACAATGTGGGTAGAAGAATCTCTACTTGAAGTAGAAAATCCAGACACACGCTCTCTTCCTTCTTCGGGGTTAGGATCTTTAGATCTTTCTCCTTGTGACACGTTACTTGGTGAAGTGGATTTTGGCAACCACTCCTTTCTTGCTTGTTGTGTATGATTGGATGGTACAGAGGTTGATCGAGAAGAGACTTTGGTCGAATGGAGGCCTCCTCATGTTGGCAATTTTTGTGATCCCGAAGCATGATCTGGAATTGATTGCAACTTGGCAAGTTCTCTGTCATACCAAGATATGCTTCTTTCAATAATTGGTTGATTCTTGCTATCAAGAGAAAATTCATCTCTTTTGGTCCAGTCGATTCGAGGCAATGGGGTAAAAGCAACTGCATCATATGAGGGATCAATGACATCCTCATCATCATTTATGAATGAATTGGGAGGGCTCTTGATGCGGAAGGCCTTGATCTGAGCAAGTGTTAGGTGAGAGTACTCTCATCTTCTTACCTCATGTTCGTCCGAACAAGCAGCCCAGAAATCTTCCATGGTAGGATTATGTTGATACTTTTCTCCCATAATATTTTGCATATATCCATTGATATCAAACTGGGCTCTCTTCACATATGGATGGATGGTTATGAGAGTGAACTCTTTTTCCATGAGTTGTGCACTGAAAATATTTGGACATTGGTATTCCCCGATTTGAATTGGGAAATGAATTCCTGAATGGTGCTTGTCACTAAGAAGGCAGTGAACTTGGAATAATTGTCGCGCTAGCTCCATTAATGCCCATCTGTCACTGACGTACTTAGGAAGTTTCCATGGGGTACCAGCAAAGCCACTCACGCGAATGTAGGAAAAAGATGAAAATTGAATAAACCAGGTTCCCCATTGGGAAATGACACTCATGGCTTCTTTAGAAAACCTTTCCTCAAGTATTCGATTCAGGTTCCGAATCACGTGGAAGGTGAATGCATCGTTGACTCTTCTAAAATGGTGAGAACTATTTTTGAAACTGAGTTGAGGGTAATAATGAAAAACACTATTTGATGGCCCCATGACTCCTCTCGTTTCAAGTCCCGAAAATAGCTTTCTTCTTGCTACCGCATAAGTCAGATACGATGTCATGTAGAAGCATCCAGTCATCTTAACTTCTATCAATTGTTTGTGAAGGGTGTTACTGATGATGGTGGCCCAATCCACAAACTCTTTCTTGGCTAGGATGATACAGATAAATTGATACATCCATGGGTGGAAAATCCTAGCAGAAGGTAGACCGAAAACTCGACTTAGGAGAGTAATCATGTCCCCGATTTCTTCCACGAACTCAACGCGTATAGTTCTTTGGGAAGCCTATCAATTCGAGGTCTCTTGGTTACTAACCAGTTGTTATTAACCATCTTGCTCCATCTCAGGGGTTCTTCATCCCATAATTTTTGTTGATTGGTGAGTGATATCCACATTCTCGAGAAAGTTGGGTATGCCGAGCAATTCCTCAATGTGCTCTGGTGTGATTAAGAGGAAAGGCTCACGTAATTATCTTTAAAAATTCCTCATCTCTCAGGATCATAATGCTCGCGCAAGTGATAACCAATTCCGGACACTGCACCGAGACAGGAAATGTTGCTGCTTGGGGTAGACCACTATGGTAAAGTCTATATGAGAAAATGGTTTTGCCTTCAGTTTTCACCCGCTCGCAGAATTGTTGCACATTGATGTGACCCAGATTTGTATCAGTGATGTTGTCATATGCTGACTTAATGGAACTGGGAGGGATAATTCCTTGAAATTCATATTTTAGGGCGGATTTGTTTGATTTCTCCACTAGCTTCCTCGATCTCCCGCAGATTTGTTAGATTTCTCGGCCATTATGAATTTCTCAGAAGAATGACTCAAGCACATAAAATAATGCAAGCGGGGTCGGGTCTCAGTCTCCGAAACCCCCGTTAGTGCAAGAAAAATATGACTCACTTTAATTTTATTATTATTATTATTATTTAAAAATAATAATAATAATAATAATAATCTCGGTTACAATTTTTATAAAAGCAATATGAGTTCGATATGAGCTTAGAGCTCGGATCAGTTTGAGATGAAACTCGATGTTGGAGGCAATAAAATATCTTGTTTTGATTTTCTTCACGTGTTTGATCATGCATGATCTCTCCCTTACATCGATGTTTTTGCATGTAACATGAACTAAAATCCTCGAACTTGAAGATAACTTCAGTCTTTGTGAATTCCCTGTGGCAATCTTCTCTTGAAAATGCGTTGGAATTGAATATCTTTTTAAAAAAAAATTCAAACTTCCTTTCTTATCTTCCACGTGGGCTTGTTCTTTTTGATTGGGCATTGGAATTCTTCTTCCCTTGTTGGCCGTGTATTTCCTTGGACTGTTCTTCTTTGGAAAATTACGTACTTGGCAACTGAATTTTCTTTCTTCTTTCACCTCATTGCTTTCTGCCTTGGTTGAGGCTCGAAACCTACGTTATTTATTTTCCTTTCTCCTTCCTCATGTGTGGCAATTTCTTTTCCCTCTTTGCATTAAAGCTCTTACTTTTTGCACTATTTTTTCCTTTGCCAACGCATCTAAAACCATATCACGTGAGCATCTTTATTTCTTTTCTTATTTTGGCATGAGCTATGCGTGGTGATTCCTTCCTTGGCGTGGCTTTGGTATGATTGTATTGGCTTTAATGCATGGAGATTTGGTTTGGATTTCTTTGTGTGTGGTAATTCCTTCTCCTCCTGGATCGTATTTTAACTGATTTCTTATCTTCCTTTCCTCACGCGTGGCTCTTTGGTGGAATTTGCTTTCAATTTTGTTGTATTCTTCTATCCTCAGGCATGGAGGAATGTGTTTTCCTGAAAAAGGTGTTGAAGTTTTCTCCTTAGGCATGGGAAATTGCTTTCTATGGCCTGCGTGAGAAGGTTGTCTTGCTTTCTTTGTCTTTTTACCCTTTGGTTGCGTTGAAATTTATATTCCCTCTCCTTATCTCTTGCATGCGTGGAAACTTCTTGTGCTTGGGACTGCGTGGAAATTATTAGGACTGTTCTCCTTCAACAAAAATGTGGTGATCTTTAAACTGCTCCTACGTGAAATGATTTCTTTGTCCTGGCTATATCTTTCTTTTGCATAAAACTTCTATGGTTGTCCTCTTGTATTTCTTCTTCACAATGGCATTCACAGTATTGTGGGATGTGATAAAATATTATGTCCTTCAGAAGAAATAAGAAGCAATCGGAAAGCTTCGCATGACTATTTCCAACGAGTTTGACGAAGGAAGTTATGAGGATTAATCCAACTTCCTCTCTTCCCGGGTAGTGGAATTAATTGCCAGAGGGGAAATGGGGAAAGCAACGGCCAATTGCCAACGGGAATGGCAAAGTGGGTTGGCAATCTCGTTCAATTTCCCCATGTGGGAAATTGGGATATTTCTTGCCCGTTTGCCAATCCATGATTTGGCAATTGGTGGAGAAAATCCCACAAGTGGGAAATTAAAATAAAATTGCCAGGAAAAGGGAAATGGGCTTGGGAAGCCAAATTGGCATTCCCGGCAGTTAGAAGCACAAAGCTTACTTCCCCGGCAATAAAATAAAAATTTGTCGAATGAATTTTAATTAATATTTATTTAATTAAATACTCCCAAGTTATTTAAAAATTAATTTTATCAAACAAAGAGCAATTAATTAATTATTAATTAATTAATTTTAATGTATTTTAATGCAATTTAAAGCCTGGGAGAGGAGTTCTCGCCAAAAAGGATGAAACGAAGACCGAAACGATCACAAAAAGGAGACGGTCGTCATGAGGGTGATAAACCATGTAAAGTAACACTTTTGAAATTTTTTAAAATTTCCATTTTTTTTTTTTTAAATCAATTTTGCGAAGTCAAAATTGGCTGATAACACAACATAACATAAGTTGGTCCCAATAAATGAGATAGACCAATAAAACATAAAAATATAAAAATAAATTCACATAAACTCATATAATGGACCCATGTAGGTCAAAGCACCAAGACAACTAAACAAGCCAAAAATGGCTCAAAACCCCATCACCAAGCACATCAAAGACCTCCAAACATATCACCATGATTTTTAAAGCCTCTAAAGTCCTCACACATGTAAAATACATCATAAAAAATTAATACATTCTCTCACATTAACTTGTACCAATCATTTTTTTCATAACTCTATCAAGTAAGATCATTTCCTACTCAAAACAGTTGTTTCCAGGAACCAATCTTCACCAAACAAGCTCAACATCACACCAAGGAAACTCAACTATGCCATGTAACTACTCATTGTAAATACACTGACCTAAGGATCACATCCATTCTTTCATACCTCATGAAACATCCATCAATGCAAACCACACCTCTTTTACTCTTTACCAAACTGAAATTCCCATAAAGTAGTTTTGAAAACTCAACTGGTTTACACCCTTGATGTAACATTCAAGACCTCTAAATGCATTAAATAGGAAAAAATATCATCCCTCTTCACTCTCCAATAGATATCAAACATCATATAATCCAAAAATGAGTCTTCTACATCCATCTTCTAGCCAAAGCAATCTTGTCTTGAAACATTCAAATCTTGGTATTTGTAAATTGAGATATTTCACCTATCAAAACACCTCATAAAGAGACAAAACATATATCATTAGAAAGATATCTGAATCTAATTTCCATAAAATTTTACATTTCATTCCAAATCCAAGTGGAAAGCATTCATCCAGTCAATATCTACAATTGCTAAAAATTGTATTTTCAATCCCAAAGACCACTCTTCATAAATAGGGCACACATTTCCCTCTAGGACTTCAACCATGACCTAAAACTATCATGGAAATATAGTAAAACTCTCAATATTCAATCAATGTTGATTTATTCATTGGGTTCAATGGAAGACTTTGCCTCAAACTAAAAATCTTCAAAAATTTACGTATTTGAGTGGGGTTCCCATATCTTGTCACAAGATCTATCATATTTTTTGGAATATGGAGGAGTCATCTACAATATCCAATCATTAATTTTACAAAAATAATCAAAACTAGACCTATACAATCAATTTTCTCCAAGTCACTTTGAACTAGGGTTTCAAACCACTTTACCTTCTTAACGATTGTTCATAAAAACCATATGATCAAATGACCTCATTATTTTTGTAAAAACTATTATATCAATGGAAAAACATCCCCCAAAACCTTTGGGTCCCATGTAAAGCACAAAATTCACAATGAGCATCAAAAGGTCGCAATTCGAGTTGGTTTTGCCTTCTTCTCAACCTTGTTTTATCAAAAAAACTATAACCAACAAAATTATCATCATGGCATCCTAAATTTTTTCATGGAGCATCATGACAATATCCTTTAATTGATAAAACTCACAACCTATCTCAAATATGCATGAAACTCTATATCCACAATGAATTACCTATGTCAACTTAGCTTGTCTTCATTGTTCTACTTCCCAAAGATGTCATTCATGCACTATAACTCTGAAAAATGACATGATAAGATTTGTAAATTCCATATACATTGTCATCATATAACTCCCATGCTTAACCGTGATTGATCAGCTCCAAAATCATACCTCCAACACATTCTACATGGTCTAGGACTAGGAATAGGCCTAGAATAACTTGAATCAACCATGCCAACCCATGAAATAACCAAGATGACTCTTTACAAACTCATTAACACATGTAACACACCTCTAGGAACTTCCTTGACTTCATGAAACCCTTTGACCAACTCTGGATAGCTCATACAATGATTGTGCAAGCTAAAACTATGCCAAGACAACATGACAACTGATCAAATCTTGTCACTACCAATCAACCTTCTTGTTTGAATTTGAATTACACCTCATGGAGATTGATATGACACCATGAAACCCTTTTCCATCAATGGACTGGACATGAATGACAACACTAAGACACAATGGCCAATACTTTCCCCCAAAATTCATGAACACATGACGTGTACAATGATTCACATTAATTAATAAGTACATTCAGTAAAAATTTCAAATCCTATTATATAATTGATTCAATTATAAATCAGAAATATAAATCACCTCATCAAATTCTTGAAAAATATTGATGTTATGTTGATGAATAATGCAAGAAATAGTTTTAATTGTGTTTGTAATGTTTTGAGATAGTTTACATAACAATGGAAACAATCATTTTGTATGATGGGCTAAGATGGATTCCTGCATATGTTCTTGAAAGTTGGGGATCAAATCTAGGCCTACACATAAGATGTAGATACCAAAGGTGCTCAAGGAGGGAAAGTGTATTAATTCTATATGATAGTATCCCTAACCCTAAGATAGCTATAGGTTTTCAAGGCTTATACCTAAAATAAAGAGAGGTATCCTACTAGGATTCAAAATAAAGATAGGTAAAGAGATGGATAAAGCCAAGGGGAATAATATAATAATACAAATAAATAGACTAAAGAAAACATATACCTACCCTAATATATAACAATGAATGATCAACCATCCACAAAACAATAAACATTTTCCATAAAGGATAATGAAGGGTTAGAGATACTTACGTGTAGTGTGATCGTTGATGCATGATCCTCCCAAAAGCCAACAACATTGAGAGAGAATCATGAGAGGTGGATAAGGGGGAAGCTAAAGAATAAGACCTCAATCCTAGCTCACTATGATGAACCAAATGCAAAGGGTAAGCTCAAAACCTCAAATCTAACAATTAGATGTAAAAATATGTGCCAATGTCCAATGTGTAAGTAAAGTGAAGTGCTTTGAATGATGAATTAGTGGTGATAAAAAAAAAAACATGGTATATCATATATACTCAACATAATCACCCATGGGTAATGGCATTGACCATGGGAAAAATAAATCATGACATAATCGCCATGGGTGATTGTGTTGGCCTCTGGGGAAGATTAAGTTAAAATGGTTGAAAATAGTGGGAAGTGGTAGCTAAAGAAATAATGAAGGAATGAAAAAGTATAAAATGATTGAAAGTGGTGAGAAGAGTAGGAATGCATGTAAACAAGTGAAGATATTAATGGAAACATGTGAAGAAGAGATGAAACAAGCGAGGATAGGGTAACTACGGAAAGGGGTCTTAAGTGGACACTTTTTTCTTCGAAAAATAAAACTTTAACTTGTATGAGTTATTTGAGATAGTTACACTCAAAATTTGAAGATGTTATAAGAACATGAATTGTATCATTTCGAGTCTAGTTTCTAAACTACTATTTTTTAATGGTTAAGTGTAAGTGGGTTAAATATCTAAAATGTCAATAGGTGCTCTTGGTTTTGTAAAAAACATAGTAGACATTCGGTTGTGCCCCCCCATTTTTAGCACTATTTAAGTATTTTGAAAACCTTTGGTAGAAAGATAGATAGGAGCATCTAGTTTGGGATATATATATATTTTTATATATTTTTATTTTTTAGTGAGTATTTATTTTTATGATTTTTCAAGTACAAAGATTTTGAAAATTAAAAATAACGGATAGCCAACCATGCCCCCTAACTACCTCAAAAATATCAAAAATTAGAATTTTTTGAATATGTATAGAATTAGTCCTAGTTTGGGACTGTATAATTTTTTTCAATTTGGAGAAGTGAAACAAAAGATACATGAAAAAGATAAGCGTTTACAATCACTAAAAATAGAGGTATAAAAGACATAGTTTGAAATAAATATAAATGGAAACCTTATAATAGTAAAAAAATATAAAAAGTATATATTTAGAAAGAGGATAGTTTTCTTGACATTGTAGGAAAATTTTTAAGAAATATTGCAATCATTTTTGTAGGATTTATCATGGTGAAAGGTGAGTTTTTGCATTTTTTGTCAAAAAAACACGTAGGTTGTTGTGTTGTAATAGGTCCAAGGCTCAGTTTGGGAAACCAAAGAAATTCCAAGCCTAGAAAATCTTGGTTTGTGTGCATAATTAAAGGAACGTGTATGCATTATAATGCATACACATTTTTGTATGGGTTATATATGTGTTTGTGGCAGCCTTCTATTTACAAAAATAAATGTTTAAGTATAATATTTTATACTTTAAATTTATTTTAGTAAATATAAGAAATTAGGGTCACTCTGCACCTTATGGAACTAGTCTCACAACTCCATGAGTCATGGTTTAGGAGATAGTTTTTATAATCTAATTTGGTCAAGTACATAGGTATTTTTAGATTTCAACATTCAACCTAAATATTTTAGGGTTTAAATTCTACAATCGATGTCTATTTTGGGAAATAATATAGTCATTGTTTAGGTTTTGGGCCTTTTGGATTGTTTACTAACATTTGTAGGAGTGTTAGATGTGTCAAAATTAGATTTTACAAACCTCACAACTCTAAAAGGAAAAAAAATTGCTCAAATATATGGACTCATGAAATGCCTTATAATACATAACAAATCAAAACACATGTACATGTTTTTATTAATTTGAAAATCCTTGATGACATCTACAAATACTACTCCCATTATTGGGATTATTACAAAAATCAACAAAAATCCTAAAGCTATTACAATGGTGTTTCTTCATGACCCTTGAAAAGTTTCACTTGTTCCATGTGACTCAACTCATCTCTCTACTCCTTGTCACTCTAGCCCCTCAAATGGTAGACTTGACTCACTTTGTGCACACATTGTGTTCTTTCACTTTTGTAATCAATGTGCATTATACAATTCAACTATTGCACAAAGCATTCATGAAAGCCCCATGTAATCATCACCATCACCCAAATTTGTGTTGCACAAGTTCCTTTCTCCATTATCCTTCTCACCATCCTTGTGTGTGCCCATGTACTTAACTAATATAGTAAAACTTATGTAAGAAATTCAATTCCCTCATGATACTCATGCATCAAAAATTGTATAGATTCAATTTCAATTGAATTGATTGATTGATTCATGCCTAGATTTTTAATTAGTCCTAGATGAAGTAAAAATCAAATCATATAGTTCAATAAGTTTCACATGGCTCAATTTAATCAATATTTATTCTCTTATTGAACAATCAACTAACTATGTAATGCATGATATAATTAGGGGTACAATTGAGTCCAAATTCATTGTTGTCATGTAAAATATCTAGCATGAAAAATTGAAAATCTTAAGCATGACAACTAAGCCCCTAATTAAAAATTAGGCTTCCTAATCACTATGCATCCTTCCTCTTGGCTCAACCTACGTTTAGTTCAACCTTCACCCCAGCTTAGAGGAAATTCCTAACAAGGTTTTCAAGTTTTTTTAGTGTGTAGGATGATTACCCAAGGTGATAAATTAATTCAAGTAAGATTCAGTGAAAGACAACTTCCTCCTTGGAGGCCTAAAAAGGCCATTTTTGGCCATTTTGCAATTGGTAAACACCCTTTGGGAATGTTTTAGGGAAATTATAAAGAATATAAGGGATTTTTGAGACCATTTAAGTTTTTAAAGCAATTTAGGAAAATTTAGGAAATAAAATCTCATTTAGATCCATCTGTTCAACAACGTGAGTATTTAGGGTGTAGGGAATGAGAGCTTCAACAATGAATGTTGTTTTCTCTAGAAGATTTCAAGAGTTCCTAAATGAGTTAAGAGGAAAAAAATATGCATCAGAAATCTATTATAATCCTCTACAAGGGGAAATATCAAATTTTATCTAAGGCTTAAGTATTTCCTGATATATTTCAAACTTCTTCAAATTGCCCCTCTTAGTTTAAGAAGGAATAGCCCTAAATTTTGAGTTTTAGGAAGAAATGAATTTTGGGAATGCTTCCATTGATCTTTAAATGTGATTTTGAGTCAAAATCATATAATATTTGACCCCGAACCATTTTCCTAAGCTCCATGGTGAAAAATTCAAGCTCGGTGTCTAAAAATAGACATCAAGGCAAAATTGGCTTTCCAAATTAGGCACAATCACACATTGGACACTCTTGTGTCCCCTTTTGTCCCCTAGGGGACAAGGGGGCATGAGGGACACCAAAGTGTGACCTCATCCTCCTCCCCAAGTTACACTTTGGACACCCAGTGTCCTAGTGTCCCCATTGTCCCTTATGTCCCCATGGTGCAAGGGGACAAGAGGGACCTCATCATGATTGTGGAAGAAGGGATTCATCTTAATTTGAAATAAATTAATGAAAAGGGACATCATGGGGATCACACTATGAAAATGAATAGATTAGGTGTCAATGTGTACAAAAGACAATCACTTGGACAATGAGTGCAATAGGAGAATCATGAGGTCTATGAAGGATATAAAACATCAAGAACCTCATTGAAATTCAAGTCATCAAAGGGAATGATCATCATGAGACATGATGAGAAAGGATAACCATGAGTGGTGATGACAGTCATCTCGAGCTCACAAATGGTGCATATCTCTTGAGAGTGTTTCTAAACACTTAATCAATGTTTGGCGATGTGCTCACATCTTGTAATTTAAGGAGTGGATTTCACATTTCTTTAATGCATTTGGAGGTCAAGAACATGGATCTCACCCTCAAACATTCCTTCAAGTCTCATTCAAGGATTAATCTTTATTTGGAGGAGGAAACCTATTTCCATGAGGAGCAATCGAGAAAAGAGGTGTCCAGATACTATAAGCATGTTTCCACTCAGGTGACATCTTGGTCGAGGGAAGTGAATTGTGAAGTTAAAAACATTTGTGTCACTTAAGTCATCACTTGAGGTGTTAGAAACATGCTTTCAACTCATGGTAACTTAATTTTACCACTTTTTCATGATGAATGGACCCATGAGGTGGCCTTTTGAGAGATTGATGTCCCTTGTTCATTTTTTTCCAAATCATATGTGGGGGACATGGGGACACAAAAATTTGCTCCCCTATGGAGGAGAAGTTTTTTCACTCAAAAACACAAGCCTAGGGTGTTAGGAAGGTGTTTTCAACTCATGTAATTTGGCCCCATCCTCATGAGATCCTCACCCCTTGGTAAACAAGTCTATTTATGAAAGTCCCCATTCCGAGAGGTACTTCTCAACATTTTCAAATATCCACCTATGACTATGTGGTGAGCATCTCTTGGATCTTGCCTCATAGGAATGGTAAGGAAAAATTCATGCTTACGGAGGATTGGTAGTTGAATTGTGACTTAGGTGGAAGGGAATCCCTCTCGGTTCCCAATTTTGGTCTCAAATTATATTTTGGTCTTAGTGTGTTTCTCATCTCATTAGATGGGTTGATCAAAATATAAATAATTCTTCATTCAATCTCCTACCTTCACCCATCTCAAGGTGGAAGGTTTTTGGTCTCACATTTCATTAGTCACTATGTTTCCCAAGTGGAAGGATCATCATGGTTATTGCATTGTGTGAGAAATTGTTTCAAGTTCTCATCAAGTGCAAGAGGGTCAAAAAGGCATGGAAGTGTTTCATGGATTGGTTCAAGTGAAAGAGGGCATTCTTCATTGATCTCAATGGTCCATTCATCAAGTGCTTCTCACTTCTTCTCTTAGTGTACCTTATAAGGCTACAAAAATTCATCATTCTAGGAGGCTTCTTCACTCATATAACTAATTATTTCAAATAATGATGTAGTTACGGTCCATAAAACCAAAAACACATCATACAATTCACATTTGATTTATTGTGCATGATGTTATTGAGACCAACTAATCCCTAAATCTCATCACATCATCATAATTAAGTTCATATGACTCAAATAGGGTAAACTACCTCTCTCCTTGAGCCAATGTGTGGATGATGTTTAGGAAGGTTTGAAGCATGTATACATTAATTTATAATACTCCAAGACTCTAATTTTTTGATAAAACCTTGTTATGAATCTTTTTTCTACCATAAGGCTTAGTCCTAGAAATGTATTGTGAGAAGTTTTGGTGTTCCCATGTAGAAAGGGATTTTTTATGATGAGAATGGTTTTTAAACCTTTAGTAGAGAGGAACAAAGAAACTAAAGTTTTAATATGTGTGTAAAAGTATCCTTATAGGATTTCTCATTCCTTCATATATGATGGTCTTAGATGCCTTGGTAGCTTGGACTAGCTCATCTGGCTTGTTCCTTGAAGAAGGTTTGAACATAATGGTGAAGTCAGGATATGGAGATCATCAACTCACTCCTTGAGTCTCACATTTCACTCACTTTCTTGACCATGAGTGGAAACATCCTAATATCAATGGAAAAACACATTCTAAGATCAATGGAACAAATTTCAAGACTTGATTCTCTTGAACCTAAAAATTTAGGCCCATTTTTGTCTAGAACCAAAAGGGGAAGCTGCACTATTTTGAAATGCTTCATGAAACCTTCAAGCCTTAGAGAAAAATGGATGTTTCCAAACATTTAGAGGATTCAAATATATTTTCAATGCCTATTTTTTCCTCCTAACTCCTTACGGAGCTCCCAAAATCATCCGGAGAAGTCAGGTTTCACCATTAGAGTGTTTGTTCCCTACACCTAGAAAACCCGTTGTTGAGAAGATTGTCCTTGAATGAGAAACCTTTCCTAAATATTCCTAAATTACCTCCAACACTTCAAATATTCCCTGACATCACCTAGATGCTTAATATATTTCTAAAATCTCTCATGAGGGTGTTTGATTAGCTCCAGAATGGACAAAATAACTAGCATGAAAATTGAAAATTTTGAAGCATGAAAACTAAGCCCTTAATTGAAAATTAGGCTTCTCAATCATTATGCATCCTTCCTTTGGCCAACCACCTTAGTTCAACCTTTACCCCATATTAGAGGAAATTATAATAATATCATTTAGTGTGTTTTAAGTGTGCAGGGAAGAGTGTCTAAGGTGATTGATCAACTCATTCAGTTTTGATGAGAGACTACTTCCTCAGAGGCCTAAAAGGCCATTTTTGGCCATTATGTAGCTAATTGAACACCCCCTTAGAAGTGTTTAGGAAAATATAAAGCATCTGAGGGTGATTTAGAGAGAATTGAAGATTTTAAGGAAATTTAGGAAAATTTAGGAAAGAAAATCTCATTTAGGAGAAATTTGTTTAAGACCGGGTTTTCAAGGTGTAGGGAATGAAAGCTAAAACGGTGAAAGTCTGACTTCTCAGATGATTCAGGAGTTATGGAAAGAGTTAGGATGAAAAAAATAGGAATTAGAAATATATTAGAATAATATACAAGGTGGAATAATCAACATTGATTCAAGGCTCAAATACTTCTTGAGGTACTTCAAAACTCTGTAACTTCCCTCTTAGTTTAAAATGAAATAGGACCTAAATTTTGAGTTGCAGAAAATTAGATTTTAGAATAGTTTCATTGATCATAACATGTGATTTTAGTGTTTTATGAAGTATTATGGAGGTCAATAACATGTAACTCATCCTCAATTTTCATTCAAGGATTCATCCCCCTATCTGGAGGAGGAAACCCATTTCCATGAGGAACAACTTGAGAAAAAGGTGTCAGGTACCATAAGCATGCTTCCACCAGGTGTCATCTTGGTCAAGAAAGTGAATTTTGAAGGATTCATCATGTTCAAAGGTGAAATGTGGAGCTCAAGGAGTGACTTGATGATCATCATATCCTGACTTTATCATTGTACCCAAATCTCTCCAAGGAACAAGCCAAAATGAGCTAGTCATGCCACCGAGGTATCCAGACCATCGTGTGTGAAGTATTAAGGAATCATATATCTCCATGAGAGACATATGAGAAAATACATGTATGAGAATCATGAAGTTGATTCCATGAAAGGAGGATTTTAGAGCCAGGAAAGGTGAGGGGATGATCTTCATATGGAGTACCTTATTTCCAAGAATGAGAAATCATCTTAGTTCACTTGATGTCATTCACTTGGTAGTGTTCTTAAACACTCATTCAACACCTAGTAGTGTGATCACACCTCAAGGAGGAGGCACATTACAATCACCTCATTTTGGCCATAAGACAAGGAATCCCATTTAGGAACAATCCTCTATCTACAAAGTGAGGATCTCATTTCAGTAAGAAGTAAACAAGCATCATAGAGTTGATTCGTGGTCACTAAAGTGAATTGTGGACCAAATTTCAAACTTGGTACAATTCAAGAAGTGGTAGGGACCCTTATCTCTATATGGATAAGCATAGTGAACTAATTGATATAACACCCACGCTCATCCCCTTCCTCTCCTCATATGGCACAAAATAACTCCATTAATAAAAGATCTTAGGATTCATCAACTTGTTATCCCTAACATACCTATGATCAGTTGAAAGAATCAAGGGAGGGTGGTTATGTATTTTATATAGTCAGTTGGAACTCCCACACCCTTCTCTCTATCTAGTGTTTATCCTAGATGTATGCACCCCTATATTTACTCATTATTCCCCACCCCTATCCTCAATATAGATATGGGGTAAGCACCCATGTATATAGATATGGTGTGGGATCCCTATATTCTATTTACCTAAAATATCTCTTGAGAAAGAGTGTCATTTTTTGGGTTTGAGTATGTTTATTCATCATCAATCCCTTGTCTTGTATGGAAAATATCTATGGCTCCCTCCCGAGATGAATGCATGGATTAGTGTGGTGAGATAGCTAAGATCCACTTCACCTATTGGACCTATTTATATAGTTGATTAGATAGTTCCAAGCTTGTAAAGTATGTACTCATCCCTAATATGATGCTACCCTTCTTCCAAGATGAAATTAAGGCTTCAACTCCACACTCATGGGGAAAATCATGAGTCCATATACTCAAGCAAGTGTCATTATCTTTGGGTGTTGTGTAGTTTGTAAAATTTAATTTTGACACATCCAAAACTCCTATAAATGTTAGCAACCAATCCAGAAGGTCAAAAACCTACAAAACGACTATATGTTTTCCTAAAACAAAGACCGACTATAATATATATGCCCTGAAAGCTTTAGGTCCTTACTAAAATCTTGAAAATGAGTAAGTACTAACCAAATTAGATTTTGAAAAACTATCTTCCTAATTTCTTATATTTACTAGAATAATTGTTATCCATATTTCACCCCATGCCAAATATTGGATCGACTACGATCCCGCATAAGAGTAAACAAAGTCAAAAGGTGGACATAAAAAGCTTCAAATATGGCTAAGTATAAAGGTGTAAAGAAGAATGCCAAGTTTCAATATGACGCGTTGATTCAAGAGGGTGAATATAGAAAAGGTTTCTAAACGAGCGCCGGACTACCGCGTGTCCTGGGGAAGGTGAACCGTTGGGGAAAAAGTTGGTTCTTTTCCCCTTGTTATCTCAAAAGGGGTAAAGGTTGAAAAATGACCCGCAACTCCGCCCAAGGAAAAAGTCGATCTCTGGGCCCAAGTCAAAGCCAAAGCGGGAATAAGAGGAAAGGGGAAAAGATAAATTGTGGACCCGTAGGCCCAATTTTTGTTCCAATCTTGATGCCACGTGTCCCATATCAAAGGGGACCCATTTTTCAAGCTGTTTTCCCAATGGACCAATGGAGGCTGTATGTAGAGCTGATAGAATTAGAAGAAACCAAAGAGCATGCACTCCAAGCAATAGAGAAGAATCAAGCTTCAATCAAAAAATGCTTTGACAAGAAGAAAAAACCAAGGACCTTTTAGGAAGGAGACTTGGTTTTGAAATGGGATGTAGATCGAGAAAACCAGGAAGGCATTCCAAATTTGACGCCATCCTGGAGGGCCCCTATATGATTATAAGATGCAAAAGTAGCAATGTTTTCCAATTTTCTAAATTGGAGGGCAAAGAGTTGCAGATTCCAAAGTAAATGGGATCTATCTTAAGCTACTCGCTATTAAAAGGGAGTTCTCACCTATACATATTAATTTATTTTTCTCTTTCCTCTAAGTGTTTATGCACATTGTCTTGCTTTTGTAGTGTAGATTGCTTTGAATCTCCTAAGTTCTTTGCACGCTTTGCATGTTCCATTTAGAGCATTTATGATTTTAAATTTCGTATATAGTGTGGTGTTGTTTGGTTTCTCTTGTGCAATCCATTCGAAAAGATAGATGAAACCCCAAATTAAAATGATTTTTACTCTCAGAAACCTTCATTTCGAGATTTCTTATGAAAATTGAGAGTGCAAGATCGGGCTCATGAATCGAGGTAGAATCAATACTGCACCATATTTCTCAACTCCATGCCCAATGGATACGATGAGGCAATTGGTATTTTCATCTAGTAGCAGAAGATACCCCTGTGAGTCACCAAATTGTTATCCATATTTCACCCCCATGCCAAATATTGGATCGGCCACATCCCGCATAAGAGGAAACAAAGTCAAAAGGTGAATAGAAAAAGCTTCAAAATTGGCTAAGTATAAAGGTGTAAGCGGAGAATGCCAAGTGTCAATATGATGTTGATTCAAGGGGTGAATAAACAAAGGTTTCTAAACTAGTGCGGACTACCGCATGTCCCAAGGGAAGGTAGACCGTCGGGGAAAAGTTGGTTCTTTGCCCCTTGTTATCTCAAAAGGGTAAAAGTTGCAAAATGGCCCACAACTCCGCCCAAGGAAAAAGTTAGCATCTGGGCCCGAGTCAAAGCCGAAGTAGGAATCAAAGGAAATAATAAAAGATAAATTGTGGACCCATAGGCCCGATTTTTGTTCCAATCTGGCTGCCATGTGTCCCATATCAAAAGGGGACCCATTTTTCAAGTTGTTTTCCCGCCCTCCTATATGGACCCAATACAAACTTCGAAGGGGCATATCTTTCGACTCAGGGCTTGAAATATTGCAAATCTGATGCCGTTGGAAAGATCTCAGCCTCACCCATGCCATGGAGGTCTGAAAATTTAATTTTGAGGAGGTTAGGTGAAGAAAACTAGAGGAAACGTCTTTGAGATTTCAATGCAGGATCTTCTTGCCTCAAAAACCAAACAGATTTGATCTATTTTGTCGTTTCCTCTTCCTTCAAGGTGCTGAACCAAGGATTGATGCAGTAAAGATAGATTTGGGGTACATTTTATCTGAAGCATTAACAATGGTGGTTGATCTTCAACTTGATTTTCCCACTTCTCTCTCTCTTCTTCTTTTAGGTTGAATCTATAAATATAGGGCAAGATTCATTGTAAAGGGTTGGACATTCTTTGTTTTTGTAGGCTCCCTTCTCCTTCTAGCAAAGGGATCTATGGGGTTTAGGCCTTCTATCAAAATTACATTACGTTTTTGCCTCTTGGCTACTTTGTAATGGATTATATCAATCTACAGAGCAATAAAACACGTCTATGATCGATTTTAGATCCTTTCTTGTCTCTTTTGATTTTATCTAGTCTCCCGTTACATATCTGGCTATCTGTGCTTATTTATTGTATGCATTTTGTTGGTTTGTGTCTATTAGAAAAATAAGTGTTCATCATTCCTTTGGTGCATCAGCTAGTAGTTTAGTCATTTCTTATTTCTTATACTCCTTTTACCCTTGTCTCCTTGGAAAGTTATAGACTAAGTATAAAGATAAACTCTCTACAAGCTCCACACATGAATATGAATAGAGGAATAAGGAGCCAACCTTTAATCTAGAGAGCTTTCCCATTTTGCAAGGTCCCACACCTTGGGGAAAGTTCAATGTTATGCAATCACGCCGAATGAGTCTGCCTTAGAAAAGTAGATTTTTAGAACTCATTTGGGGGTGCTGTGATTTCACACTAATAGTTTTGGTAGCCTGGTGGGACTAAGAAGTCTCCATATTATTATAGTATAAATTGATGTACCCTCATTGTGATTCTCGGCTTTTAAGAAGCCTTAAAATTGTACATCGAGCAACTCCAAAAGAAAAAAATCTATTGGTTTTAGTGACCAAAGTTTGAGCTTGAAATTTGGTATGGCTGGTATGGTCTAGAGCAAGGAAAAAGGTATATTTAAATACTTATGTCTATCCCAGGATAGAGAAAGGAGAGGAAGAAGAGTTTAGAGGTCTCCATCTCCACCAAGTAGAACCTTATCAACACCTCCACCTGCAAGGCCTTTCTTTCAGTCTGCAAGGTTTCTTAGGCCAATCAGATGGCACAACCAAATCCATATGTTAACTTCACTTTGGTAGTAGTCCACTCACCTTGAATGCACAAAACCCGATTCCGATTGCATAAAGCATTAAAGAGCATCCCATATTTCACTAGGGAAAATCAAACTTCTCCCCGGTGACCATGTCCAAGATATTACAAATGTCTGTACAATCCATGAGATCCATGAGAAGGACATTACAGTTAAGCTACTCACCTCTTCAATCAAAGGGAAAGCCTCATAATGGTTTAAGAGTCTTGGCAAGGTGCTCTATCAATCTGGAACTAGCTATTGTGCATGGCTCTTCAAAATCGGTTTGGGGAAAATGGTGATAACTTGTCTTTATTGGAGAAACTAAAAACAATCAAGAGAGCCTCGAACGAACATCTGACAGACTTCAACCTTAGATTCTAGCGGACCTGGGATAGAATTCCAACAGCAGTAAAGCCCACTAATGAAGGTTCCTTCTTATACTTTCTTAAGGTTTTAAATTCTAATATTTCTTTGATGATTCAGTCAATGGGGGGCACTACATTACTTGCAGCCTATAACCTCTCCATAGGGGTTGAGAACCATTTGATTCAAGCTGGAAAAATTGCTCCTAGGCCATCCATGCCTCGTACCCGAGTTAGGGAGCCCGAGATACTAGCCAAGCACCTACATTAGCTCCTATACCCACCCCCGTGAGTCAAAGCTCATTTGAAGCTTCCACTTCATCATCTAATACCTCTAAAGAGATTCGGGAAGTGGTGAAGTAACTTCAGAACTTTGGGAATGAGCTAGTGACCATCAAAAGACAACAAGCTCAAAGTTCCAGGCCATACTATCCCCAAGCTCAATATCAAGCTAGACCCTAGTATCATCAGAATAGGCCACCACCTCAGACTGTGAATCAGAGCTAGAACTAAGGACAACCCCAAGCTGCTAGACCTTTCATGCCGTATGATCCAAACACAGCTTCAACATCAAGGGCATTGGTCCCAGCACAGAACAATATGGCATAGGAATATGATTGGTGTTTTCCATGAGATTAGTCACATAACCAATCAATGTGCTTTAATGGTGCTCTAAATCAGGCCTTGGTGGTGCAAACCTAGTATGGTGCCATAAGAACCTAGCTAAGAGGGAGATCAACAAAAGGAGCTCAACAAGGTGGACCCCAAATGAAATTACACTAGTAAAATGGCATGCCGAAGATTTATGTGTTATGAATTAGTTCCCTTCTCAAAGTGTAGCTTCCAATACACGGTCCAAAAAGAGAAGTATTGGAGAGGGCCGGCCACTGAATTTAGGTGACCCTCAATCTTCCATCACTCCACAAGGTCCTAGTGCTCCAAGTACAACCCCCAACATATATAACCAATCCAAGCCACCTTCCAAATTCCGGTCATTAGACACCGGTTGTAATAGCCCATGTACAACAAAGAAATGTGTGCGGGAAGGGGCAACAAAAAGATAGCTCATTCAATATCATTGAGCAAATGAAAAGGAAAAGTGTGAAAATTTCACTATGAGAGTCACTGACCATTCTAGGGTAGAGGGATCTGTTGCAGACTGCCATGCAGAATTGGTCAAGTTCAAATCAACCCCCTAACCAACAAGAAAGAGTGCTTGCCAATGCAGTTCAGCTTGGGAGGAACCATGGAGAACAACAAGGTAAAAACTTGAGACCTCCTCCCTTCTATGTCTCACTGATTATTGGAGACAAATTAGTGCATAATTGTATGATTGATTCTGGGGCTAGTAGTTCTATGATGCCCAAAAAATAGCTGATCAATTGGGTCTCCAATATGAGGTCATCTCTAGAGAAGTAGTCCAATTAGATGGGGGCGGTGACTACTATGGGAATCGTCAAGGATCTAAGTCTCACTCTACATGCTTGCCCTAATGTGAGTGTTTTGCAAAATGTGTCAATCATATACTTGCCACCACATTTTGCTTTGTGTCTGTCCAGGGACTTCACTGCCAAAATTAGAGGTTACCTATATATCGATTGGTCACATATGCTCTTTAGGACAAGGTATGGAGCTAAGGCCACAATCAGATCTGAACTTGTTGTTGATTATCATATTTAATCCTATGTGCCTAGCCCAATCAATGCCAATTACTCAGATTTTGATCAAGAGGACCTCCTAAGCACTTCTAAAGCAAATACTAAGGTGGGATGTATCCCATACATGACTATTGATGATTGGGCCAACAAAAGCCATGATTTTGACCCCTATAGGGATATGGAAGAATCCGAGCTAGGTGTCTACTACCTACATGAAGAGAACCACCCTCTTCCTAACCTAATTAAGCTAGAATGCAAGGATGACAATGAGGTATGGAAATTGTTCTTTGATGGCTCAAGGAGTAGACAAGGAGCTAAAGTAGGAGCCATGATTGTGTCCCCTAGAGGTATGAGATATTATTCACCTTTAGATTCCAGTTTGCTTGCTCAAATAACACTTATGAATATGAGGCTTTAGTCCAAGGTCTTCATTGGGCAAGGAAGCTGGGAATCAAGAACTTGCAAGCATTCGGTGACAGTGAGCTGGTTACCAATCAAGTCAGAGGACTTAATGCTATAAAAATGACCTATTAAAGAACTACAAGAGTAGGGTATGGGATATCATGGAGGATTTCGAGGCCTTCAACATTGTGTCCATACCTGGAAGGAGAATGAAGTCTTTGATAGACTTGCAAATGATTGGAGCAACGTTTTATGTGGTTTGATAACATCAAAAAGAGGCAAAGAACAACCACATATCTATGTGGTTGTGAGGCAAGTAGTGCCAGATAATAATACATGTTGGTAGATGTTTGAGAATGATCAACATATCATTAAATTTCTACAAGAAGAAGCTGAATTCTCAGCTATAAACCAGAGTACACTAGAGCAGTAATATGGGAATCAGATAGTACAACTACATACAAACAAGCTTCCCAAAGGCTTAGTGACATTGGAATCCATTTTCAATCCTAATGATCAGTTCAGAAAAGAGAAGGCTAACATGTAGATCAAAGGAGAAGATTCAAAGTCAATCCTAGTTGGAGAAGACAAAACACTTCAAATTGGTAAAGTGGCCACCAAGCAAGAAAGGTATGAATTCATACAACTTTGCCAAGAATTTCCTGATGTGTTTCTTGGAGTTATGAATACCTAAGAGGGTTCAATCCAAAACTAGCACAACACACAATCAAACTGGATCCAGCTACTCATCCCATCAAGCAGAAGCAAAGACCAATCAACCCACATATTGAGCCTTTAATGAAGAAGGAAATGAACAAGCTGATAGAGGCAAGCATCATATTTCCAATCAAACACTCAAGTTGGGTTGCAAATCTGGTCCTAGTCAGAAATAAAAATGGAGAAATCAGGCTATGTGTTGACTTCAGAGATTTGAATAGAGCCTCCCTCAAAGATCACTACCCACTCCCTTCAATGGAATAGATCTTGCAAGTAGTGTTTGGGTCAGAAAGGTTCTCCCTCCTAGATGTCTACTCAAGGTACAATCAGATCATGGTGAAAGAAGATGATCAATTCAAAACAACTTTCACCACCAAATGGGGCACCTATGCCTACAGGAAAATGCCATTTGGATTATCCAACACCGAGCCACTTTTCAAAGGGAAATGGATATGGAATTCAAGGGGCTGATCAAAAAAATAGTGTTGATCTATCTGGATGACATTACAATGTTTTCCAAGAATGCAACAAACCACCTTTTCCATCTAAGGCAAGTGTTCCAACGATGCAGGAGTTTTGGGGTGTCACTGAACCCCCAAAATGCATATTCTTGGCCCATGAAGGCAAGCTTCTAGGCCATATCATATTAAAGGAAGGATTAGCAATTGACCCAAAGAGAGTTCAAGTAATAAGAACGTTGCCATTGCAAAGTCACAAGAAGGCTCTTCAAAGCTTCTTGGGAAAAATCAATTTTGTCCGTAGGTTTGTTCCAAACTTTTCTGCCCTTGTTAAGCCAATAACGTTGATGTTGAAGAAGAGCTTAACATTCAGGTGGAAAGTGAAGGAAAATCAAGTTTTGAGGCTATCAAAGAAGCCATATCACAAGCCCCAACTCTTGTGAACCCATATTTTTCTAAAGACTTCATACTGTATGCCTTTGGTGGTAGCGACACAATTTCTGCAATCTTGGTGCAGTAGAACAAAGAAAGTACAAAACAACCAATTGCTTTCTTCAGTCAGAGTTTGGAAGATTATGAGGTAAGGTACTCCTTCATTGAGAAGTAGGTCCTGGCGGTGATAAGAGGATTGAAAATTTTTAAGCATTTGGTTTGAAACAACAAGATCCAACTATTGGTCTCCCGTGCGGGAGTTAAAGAGTTCCTTCTCAACAAGGACCGAATGAAAACGTGTAGGATGGATCACTCGTGTCATGGAATATGACATTGATATCAAGGTTACCAAGCTGGTCCGTAGGAAGGGGTTATGTGAACAACTAGCCTCAGGTCATCAAGATGAAATAGATAGTGAAAAGGAGGTTGTTTTTGTTCTACAAGATGATCAAGAAGAAGAGAGAGATGATGTACCTACTCCTTGTTGGACCCAAGACATGGTGCACTTCCTTCGAACAAGCATGTGTCCTCACAGGATGAGTAAAGAAAAAAGAAGGCATTTCAGGCTACATGTCATCTCATATGTTCTTATTGATGGTGTCTTGTTTAAGAGGGACATCAACAACATTCTACTGAGATGCATTGGGACAAATCAGGTGGAGAGAGTGCTACAAGAATTCCATGTTGAAGCAACTGGAGGCCATTTTGCTCCAAGAGTGACAGCACTCAAAATCATGAAAGTAGGATATTATTGGCCCAAAGTGTTTAGTGACTATTACACATGGATCAAAAGGTGCAAGAATTGTGCATTCTTCAAAGGAAAGGAAAGGCTAACAACACTTCCATTGCACCCAATCTCAGTCGACCAACCTTTCATGCAATGGGGATTGGAATTCATTGGAGTCATCAATCCAAACTCAAGCCAAGGTCACAAATGGATCTTGACAACGACAGATTATTTCACCAAATGGACCGAGGCAGTGGCACTCAAGGAAGAAAATGAGTCTAGTATCCTAGATTTCTATGAAGGGATAGTGACCAGATTTGGAGTGCCAACCACCATCATATCAGACAATGCATTAGCATTTATAGGTTCCAAGATCACATGATGGGCTGTTAAGAATGAGACTTATTTGAGTACTTCATCAAACTATTACCCTCAAGGTAATGGCCAAGCTGAGTCCACAAATAAGAACCTACTAAAGATCATCAGAAGAACTCTTGATGAGAATCAGAGGACCTAGCACACAAAGCTCAAAACAGCCTTATGGGCTGATAGAATAACACCTAAGAGATCTACATGTAGCTCTCCATTCAAGCTCGTCTATGGGAAAGAGGCAGTGTTGCCTATATCACTTGAGTTACCTAGCATTGGAGCTCGTGAAGCAACTAGAGATGTTTGAATTTGGACCAATGGAGGCCAGGTATGCAGAGCTGATAGAATTAGAAGAAACCAGAGAGCATGCTCTCCAAGAAATAGAGAAGAATCATGCTTCAATCAAGAAATGCTTTGACAAGAAGACAAAAGCAAGGACCTTCCAGGAAGGAGACCTGGTTTTGAAATGGGATGTAGATCGAGCAAAACTAGGAAGGCATTCCAAATTTGATGCCATATGGAGTGGCCCCTATATGATCACAAGATGCAAAAGTAGCAATGTTTTCCAATTATCTACATTGGAGGGTGAAGAGTTGTAGATTCCAGTAAATGGGATCTATCTTAAGCATTGCTACTAAAAGGGGAGTTCTCACCCTATACATATTAGTTTAGTTTTCTCTTTCCTCTAAGTGCTTATGCACATTGTCTTGTTGTAGTGTAGATTAATTTTCTCCTAAGTGCTTTGTACACTCTGCATGTTCTATTTGGAGCATGTATGATTTCAAATTTCGTATATAGTGTAGTGTTGTTTTGTGGCTCTTGTGCAATCCATTCGGAAAGATCAGACGAAACCCCGGGTTAAAACAATTTTCTACTCTCAAAAACCTTCATTTCGATATTTCTTATGAAAATTGAGAGTGCAAGTAGTTGGGCTCATGAATCAGAGGCAGAATCAATACCAGACCATCTTTCTCAACTCCATGCCCAATGGATACGACAAGGTAATTGGTCTTTTCATCTAGCAGGAAGATACCCCTGTGAGTCACCAAATTGTTATCCATATTTCACCCCCATGCCAAATATTGGATCGCCACGATCCCACATAAGAGGAAACAGAGTCAAAAGGCGGACATAAAAGGATTCAAAATTGGCTAAGTATAAAGGTGTAAGCGGAGAATGCCAAGTGTCAGTATGACACTGATTCAAGGGGTGAATAGAGAAAAGGTTTCTAAACGAGCGCCAGACTATCATGTGTCCCAGGGGAAAGTGGACCATTGGGGAAAAAGTTGGTTCTTTGCCCCTTGTTATCTCAAAAGGGGTAAAAGTTGCAAAATGGCCCACAACTCCACCCAAGGAAAAAGTCAACATCTGGGCTCGAGTCAAAGCCAAAGTGGGAATTAGAGGAAAGGGCAAAAGATAAATTACGGACCCATAGGCCCAATTTTTATTCCAATCTGGCTGCCACGTGTCCCATATCAAAAGGGGACCCATTTTTCAAGTTTTTTTTCCCCTCCTATATGAACCCGATAAAACTTGAAGGGGCATATCTTTCGACTCAGGGCTCAAAATATTGCAAATTTGATGCCATTGGAAATATCTCGGCCTCACCCATGCCATGGAGGTCTGAAACTTTAATTTTGAGGAGGTTAGGTGAAGAAAAATGGAGGAAACATCTTTGAGCTTTCAATGTAGGATCTTCTTGCCTCAACAACCAGATCATATTTGATCTATTTTTCCGTTTCCTCTTCCTTCAAGGCACCAAACCAAGGATTGATGTAGTAAAGATGGATTTGGGGTAGATTTTATCATAAGCATTAACAACAGTGGTTGAGCTTCAACCTGATTTTCCTGCTTCTCTCTCTCTTCTTCTTTTAGGTTGAATATATAAATATGGGGGAAGGATTCATTGTAAAGGGTTGGACATTCTTTGTTTTTGTAGGCTCCCTTCTCCTTCTAGCAAAGGGATCTGTGGGGTTCAAGCCTTCTATCAAAATTGCATTATGTTTCTCTTTATTGGCTACTTTGTAATGGACTGTATCAATCTACAGAGCAATAAAACATGTTTGTGATCAATTTTAGATCCTTTCTTATCTCTTTTGCTTTCATCTGGTCTCCGTTACATATCTGGCTATCTGTGCTTATTTATTGTATGCATTTTGTTGGTTTGTGTCTATTAGTAAAATAAGTGTTCATCATTCCTTTGGTGCATCACCTGGTAGTTTAGTCATTTCTTATTTCTTATACTCCTTTTACCCCTGTCTCCTTGGCAAGTTTTAGACTAAGTATAGAGATAAATCCTCTGCAAGCTCCCACACATGCACCTAAACAGAGGAATAAGGAACCAGCCTTTAATCTGGAGAGATTTCCCATTTTCAAGGTCCCAAACCTTGGGGAAAGTTCAATGTTATGCAATCACGCCGAACGAGTCTACCTAAGAAAAGTAGATTTTTAGAATTCATTTGGGGGTTGTGATTTCACACTAACAATAACTTTAAAGTATAAGATTTATTTTATTATTTCTGAAACAATGCAATTATAATAATTAAAAAATATTATACTTAATATTTATTTTAGTAAATATTACCCCTTCCCTCTTCCAAAATTCATAACACTAATTACACGTATGCGTTATAACACGTACACATTTTAGGTTTGGAAATTGCCAAATTTGGCAAACAAGAACATATACACATTTTAGCTGATTTTGACTTTTTGTCTACTTTTTGACCCCTCATTTTGGTGCACTTAATTGAGGATAATTCATCAACAACCCTTGCACAAGATTTTTTTGTCAAGTGTAAAAGTGAGGAGTGTACATATACCCTAACTAAATATCATCACACGTCACAATAGTGAAACATGAGATGGAATTTAGAAAAAACTAATGCAACTCCCTGTAATCAAAAGAAGATTCTAAAAATGAAGCAATAATGTAAGTGTAGGTTGAAACAAGGTGAACTCCACCAAAAGAAATATACCTACCTCATGTTTACCTTAGATGTCACTCAATGTTTCGAGGTGAGCATAATAGTTGCTTATAAACTTGAAGAGATAAGACTAAAAATATATACTATAATATAATTTGTAAAATAATCCATAAATCACCTAACAATGAGGCCACAAGAGGGATATAGTGTAGTGAGAAATGTGGGGAAAATAACAATGTTGAAAAGCACAAAAAACCAATGGGAAGATGTTATACATATCATAAAATAAGATAAAAGATGCTAACTAGCATGTGATGTTATAAAGTTAGTGGGCATGTAAATATAGATAAATAGATTACCAAAGTATCTAAGATAAGAGAGAATGGCCATAAAGACAAGTGTAATGAAAATAAAATAAAAGAGAAAGTTGATGAAGTAGTTAAGTTGGAGAATGTTATATTAGAGTTGGCCACAACCTTTCCTCAAGGTGGTGAAATCCAACCTTGGACCAAAAGTGGAGGGAGCAAGATGACTTGAAGAGGAGATAGATGTCTAATGCGAGAGTGGATTTTACAACACGACACAATGGATGATATAGGGGCACAAACATCCTCTGGAGGAACCCAACTTATAGTGCAAGGGGCACTCCCCCAGTGATCCAAAACCTGCCGTAATTTCTTGAATTCAAAGCACCACTTTACTGCACTGGTATGGATCTCGCATAATCACATAGGAAATGATTTCCACCTTGGCATTGATTGTTAGCTCTAAAATAAGCTCACTTTGTTGAAAAATATCATTTTTCTATCTTTCCACAACTAAAAGAGAATAACAACCCCAAAAAAATTCATATGTAGACGATACGAGTAGGAAAATTAGCAAATTCATAACAAAAACATCTTTCCAATCACTCTCTCTTTACGCCTTTCCACCCAAAATTTAGCATCTTATTTATTAACATCAAATTTTATTCCTATTAACTAGTTCATATGGAGCAAAACATACCGATATGTTGTACCAATTTGTTGTTTTCTCCCATTTTTGGCCCAAACAATTTTTGATTTAGTGCAATCTGCACTACCAACTTGAGATGCAAATAGTTTATTCAATGTCACCAAGGTGACTTAGATTTATATGATGAAAATATGCATAAGATATTCCCAGGCTAATAATTACTATAAATTTCCAATCGTTGCTTTCCCATTTTGTTGCTTCATCTACATCCTTACGCTTTTTTCATTTCCCGTCGAATATTTCCAACAAGTCTTTGTTAATCAACTATAGATAAGTTTGAATTTTCCATGTATGAAAGTCTTTGCCTTCAAATTTTCCATAATACTAAATTTATCCATTTTGGCCCCCATAAACTTGACTTAATGGACATCATATAATATGAAAATGCTTACGTAAAAATAATTATTAAATTCGACTCTTGACTCACGATGACATAATACTAAAATATTTGATGTTAATTGCGAACAAGGTTTATACTATATTGAATTAACCAACTAATTAATCATCCCATTTGAATTCAATTTGATACTAAAATAAAAGTATAAAGCAATGACTCAATCTTCTAACATTATTTTATAATATAGCCAAAGGTTAATATTAGAAATTCCACCATTTTAATAAACTATTGACCAATAATAAGAATTGAAACCAGAACAACGATGTTGCTAAGTCATTGCCGCAAGAAAAAATGTAATGTAAAGGTTAGTAAAATGTTGGAAAAGGTAAACCAATTCGAATGGACACATGTTGCTTTCATTTGGTGAAACACTATCAATGTCTCATGAGGAAACCCGTGTCTTGGCTCATGATTGCATTGCATAAGATGATATCTTGTTCAGTCATTTTGTTAAACACTTCGTGTGCATACATGCATATAAGAGCATATAGTCTTAGCTAAATTTTTTCACTTGCCATACATGTGTATAAGAGTAACAAAACACGCGTTTTATATTCATGTTTGGTCTCCTTAGGAAGTTTCTTGGCCGTGCCCTGCTGCCATTGCCCAACGATTAACCACAGACTTAATTTTTAAAATGTTAGTGACCTTTCAATTCAAAGCAACAACCATCGAGGTTCGACATGATGATTTCCCAATAGTAAATATTTGATTCTCAATCAGTGCATTTTAAATTTTGAACATTACAATGTATTTTCCTAATTAGCTAACATAAAATAAAAATTTGCTTCAATAACATAAGATTAAATCGTAATTATTTGAGTCTTAATTAAAAAATATGTGCTCAATAAAATCAAATTAATTAAAAAATATATCTAATAAAATTAAACTAGAAAAAGTATTGATACTATTACTTAAAAAGGAAAAAAATCTATTTTGAGGACCCATATGGACGGACTTGAGGAGCTCTTGAAGGAACAAAGCTTGGCGACCACGGGTTTCATCCTAAAGATTCACAAACCGAATAGCGGATATTGAAAAGAGTCTGAAATCTGATTAATATCTCAGTTTTGTGGTCCCATAGACTCTTCAGTCTCGTGGACGTCATTAAAATCTTTCATTTCATTTCATTTCATACACCATGTAATTATTAAGTTGTTAAATTGAAAGTATGTCAAAAAAGAAGCATATTAGTGTCGAGTTTGGGAAAAGTCAAGTGGGTCATGGCGGGACGGGTGGTGGAGCGAATAGAGGATAGGTGGCAAAGATCTAAATGTGGTCAAGGGAACACATGGCGAAATTTCGGGAGAGCTCGAGAAGATGGACCCTCGGTGAGACTCAAGCCCGGAATAAGCCGAGAAGAGATCAAATTTGAAGGGCTGGTCTAAATTTTATTATGAAGGGAAAATATTGGACCAACCCTTCCATGATGAAAAGAAGCATGAATATTTTACACTTCATATGACAAGCATAAATCAAGTATACATGTCATAAAAATTAAGAAAAACACATAAACACATATCACTAAACACATAAATACCATCAAATTACGTGTGGGACACTAAGATCTCTTATCAAAATCATAAAGAAAACTTGTAAATAATAAAATAAATAATTGTAGCTTCAGCTTGAATTTTAGTGCTAAAATTAAAATCCATTTGGATTCTTAGCACTTCAATAAAAAAATTCATTCGATGTTTAACCACTAATAGTATAATAGTACTAGTCTATTTATTATATTAATTTTTTTATAATTGCAATTATTACGCCTTGTCTGACGTATCTACGAGTCATGCGCAAATTGTGGAAAGATGGAGGTGATTGTTGTTTGTAGAAGTCATCAATTTTTTTAGGTTTTAAAATTTCACACTAGCCCTTCTTTTGACAGTTTCAAAAGTAACTTGCACTTCTGTATTGTCAAATGATTTTTACATTTTGATTTTTTTTTGACATGCAAATTTTTACTCTGCCCTTTTCTGATGGGTTGGAGGCCTTGGGAAGGGCTGTGATGGGCTCAATTTTGAACCCTGAAGCTGAGGTCTATAAGTCATCGGGTCCGGGTGAAGGAAACTATTGCATTGTTTACAAAAGGATTTCCCAGAAATACAAATACCTTACAAAATAAATAACTCCCAAAACAACAGCGGCTCCATGGTACTGCATTACACCATCGTGTCAATTTGGTATAAGTAATTTCGGCTATTTGTTTGTCTGACGGAAAATCTTGGGACGTTTTTAGGGCAACTTTGTTCAAAACCTGTCAATAATTATTTTCACAGATTGAAACAATATTAATGAAAAGGTAATGAGTAACGAGATTGATAGAATTATTAATTAAAATAACTGAACTACAACGTGAGAGTAAGGTTTGCAGAGTCCATTATGTTTCCGTAGTATAAATATTGGCCATTGGAAAGCAAATGCATATTCCTCTTTCTAACGCATGCCACCCTGTGCCAGCCCTGTGAATGGATTGCCCTCTGGCCTAGCTCGATTGTAAAACTTCGTTCCGCAGAAGAAAAGCATCACGAACATCCAGTCGTCAAGGACATCCTAGTCAAGATGGCAAAGATTCGAAACCCCCATGCCCAAATCACGTTTGCTTGGATATAAATAATTACAGTCGAAGCTACTATGAGCGAGCTGTAAAGCCCAAAATAATACCAGTGGAAAAAAGTATCATTTTTTTCCATTGGAATTCCCTCAGCGGTTTCCTTTGCAAACTGATATGCTCCGAAAGCCGAGGAAAAGTAGCTTAATCCTCACGACCCAACAATCGATAGATCAAAGTAAAGGTAGAGAAATCCATACTGTGTTGTGGAGGGGCCATAGTAGCTTCCTTGATCAGCTCTGCATACGGGTGGCCATAATGAGCTTATAATTGTTGTAAGTGTTACAAGAACATTTGGCTGAAACAAAACAACCAGATTAACATTATTACAAAAACTATTTGTACACGCATTTTTCGTAAAAATGAATATGGTACCAAAAATGACAACTGAACCGATGGTTCGCAGTAATAAAATGATCAACGTACGCATCTGAAATGAATCCTCCACTGAGTATATATTTTTATTATCATTAATGCTATGACATCATGTTTTTTTGAAATTGCTGAAGGATAGAATAACATGTTTATTTATAAAATAGGAATAAAAAGTTGAAGTAGTATATTAAGTTTCAAAGGATAAACAGTATTGTTTATATTTTTCAAAGGATTAAAAAGTAGCACTTTTAAAAACTACAATTTGTGTTGTCTGTAAAATTCTATGAAAATTCAACAAAGTTTTATTTCTCACACAAGTCTGATTTTATAATGATATTCAATGCAAAATGTGTTTCCAATATTCTACGAAACTCATGCAGCGGCATAATAATTTTCGTATGGCATGGTTTTTTTGTAGAAAAGCAAGTTGGACACAATGTTAGTAATGTAGATGTTAATGTATCTACAAATCCAAAAAATAGATATGTTGGTCGTATGAGTTTTAAGAAGGAAATTTTGGAAATGAAAAAAATGTGAGTGCATGTATGTTGATATCTATAGACCGTATTGGTGGATGTTAGTGTTGACATTGAGAATGGTGTTAGTTTGATTGAGTGTAATGGTTCATTGCACTATGAAAGTATGAAGGAGATGTTCAATGGAGATTTTGTTCTACACTCATTGTCGATGAATTGGATCTATGAGGTAAGGCAATAATATGGCCAACAAAGGACCGGAAAGAGTGCATTTGACATTTTCACTTTCTGATGTTGCTATATTACAAACCAATTAGTGGGCATGATGAAATGTAGTCTTCTAGTTGCAATTTGCACATGTTATTGTTGTTTGTTGCAAAGAAAGAAGGTTTTCAACTTCAAAGTTACATTTTCTTCATACAATTTGGAATGGCTTGGAGTGGGCATTGGAGACATTCAATTTGCCTTTGTACCTGAGCAATGTCGACAAGAAATAGAGTGATAGAAATTAGTGTTATATACTAGAATTAAGTATATGTAAAGTGAAGTGGCAGCTAAATATACAACGAGATACTTTAAATAAGACAATTAGTTATAAAGAAATTTGTAATTGAAGGGAAGATTGTTGGATTTTACACTTTTCTTACCTCAATTGTTGCATTCAATTCGATTGCATATATTGGAGTGTTTGTTTTCTCTTTAGCGGGGTGATAAATGTTGATTGGCAGGTCCTTAGTGCCTTTGGGTTTCATAAACAATAAAGGAAGTAAGATGGGTAGAGAAAATGCTTTGAATTCTCAAGAATCAGTATATTTTGTCAATAGAAATTATTGTTATTTATTAGAATTAAGTATATGTAATGTGAAAAGGAAGCTAAAAATACAACAAGATAGTTTAAATAAGACAATTAGTTTTAAAGAAATATGTAATTGACGTAAAGATTGCTTACCTCAATTGTTACATTCAATTGTGATTGCATGTCTGGGAGGGTTTGTTTGGTCTTTAGCGGGGTGATAAATGTTGATTGGTAGGTCATTAGTGCCTTCGTATTTCATAAACAATAAGGGAACTAGGATGGGAAGAAAAAATGCTTTGAATTCTCAAGAATTAGTATATTTTCTCAATATACCTATAAGGTCCGTTAGATTAGAGGGCATTTCCATGTCATGTTTTGGATAAATATTTAGGGGTAAACGCTTTTGCATATCATAACTAGCATAACTTACGGATATATCAATAAAGGTTGGAAAAATGAATAGAAAAATTATATTGACTTTTCATAAAGTAACAAAAAAATTATTAATTTATCACTAAAATGCTTTAAATTGTATAAATTCTTCTAGAGTGTATAAGTAACAGTAGCACTCCACATTACTAAATTACAATGATAACAACTTAATATGCTAAAAAGGGTAACACCACAAAAAAAATGAATGTGTCAAACCCCAAATATTGAAAACTGTTGTCACTGGGAGTGAGGGAAAATAATTTACACTCTTATAAAAATCATGGCTTAACAATAAGAGCAACAAGACTAAGGTGCACATTTTAGATGTTCGTAAATGAGTATGAGCTGACATATTAAAAGAAAAAAATACTTTGAATTTTCATAAATCAATAGATCCTGTTAATTATTTGTTAAATTAAGGAGCATTAGAAGAAGAAAACAACTCTGAGATATTATTGCACGTTTATTTTTATTTGTAGATTATAAAAAATTAAAATTACTGAAATAATAATTGAGGTAACCTCCATTACTGCACCAACAATAGTTGTGGTTATGGCAGTCTCTATTTAGAGCCTGGAAGTTCTTATTAGAAAATTGGGCTAAGGAATTTGTTAGAGTAGTCCTTTTTGTGTTGGAATGTACACTATCCTATCAAAAACCTATGTGGAAATAGGTAGCTGAGGTGAGATTCAAATAGTTATATATGTCTCGCATAAAACAAAGAATATTTATGCAAAAGTGGAAAAACCATCTTGGAAGATGTAATCAATAGTACAATGTAAGCTACGGCAACATAAAGGGAGCTATGTTACTCCACTACAAATGTTGACTAAAATAAGGAATTATAAATATTATGTATTTTTAACAGATCCTACGCTAGCTTAAATATTATGTATTGGTAACTGTACAATAGTTGTAGGCCAGTAGGCAGTAGGTCTACTTTTTATATTAAAACTACAAAAATTGCATGTATTTAAGCTATTTGCTGGGAAAAAGAGTAGTATTTGTTGGTTAGTAGGAATCTCTTATCTATTTAGACTCTTAGCCCTGAATTATCAACAATTTTGGAGTAGTTGAACTCCAAGGTACTCTTCCTAGTCAATCAACTGACATGTATTTGCATCCTGTCTCCGCTTGGAAGCTAAAAGTTTAGTCTTCACTCCTTGATGATGTTCTGATAAGTTAAATTCCTATCATTTTTTAGTTATGTTTATTTAAAAAGGAGCGTATGAATGATCTAGCAACATTCAATACAAATACATCATCATATTCACATTGTCTGTATACAAGAAATATACAACTAACTTATAGACGACATGAATTACATCAGGCTTCCACCACTAGGGAAAGACATAGGTAGATGATTGTGTAAAGAAGTGTTTAATTTATAATACTATACATAAGAAATTAGATATATACACTAACAAAGAACCTGTTTCTGACTCAGCTTGAAATTCACATGATAGTTTAATTGTGAAGCCATCTTTTTGGTCATGTGGTTGCATGATAACATTGTGAAAGAAATTCCACTTAACCAGGGCTTCTTCTATTGACAGTAGTAGAATCTTAATGTATCCACTTTCGTCTAGCTAGAGCTAGGGATTTAGGAAATTGAATCCCTTCTCAGGATTTTAAAGGAAATTACTATGTTACCAACTTTATTATTTCCTTCATCAATGGGTAAATGGTTACATTTAGAATTGCTCTTAGTTCTAGATTCTTTATCAGTATTTTGTGCCAACTTCTCATCATGTTGTTGTAGGGCTTCTTCATGTTCCAAATCCTCTTGAAGAATCACATATGAAGCAGTCTTTCAATTTCCCTTGGCCTCTGCTAATATGGGAAGTTCAGAGTGAACAAGAGAGATTCCTAAGTTAACCAGGAAGAGAGCATAAATAAGGTGAGACACATTCAATTTGCATTCCAGTTGGTTTCTATTGGATCAAAAAAAATTCTAGTAAGCTAGATCAAACTCTAAAATAATAAACAACAGTAAAATAGACAAAATTCAATAAGCACTGCAAACATACTAAAATTATTATTGCACTCCAAACCTCACTTGGCGTACCTGAGAAAACCAAATAAAATCGAGTGGTCGGGTGCTTCTAGCACGCATGCGTTGAGTTCATTCATTTCTGCACCTAATGCTATTTGAAAATGCGGTAAGAAAGGACCACCGGAACAACCACTGGAATTAAAAATCAAAACTCTGAGATAAAATAATATTGAGTTAAAATCTTGTATAATGTTTGACACTAAATTATGTGGGGATTAAAGGTCTTTCAGAGGGATTAATGCAGTCTCCAATCTTACCTCACTCATTATCACTGAAAATAATTTTAGTGAACGTGAGTGAGGTGGCTCACTTCTGGTTAAAGCCTATCAATGTAGTCATCCAAAAGATTTGGGACGAGTAAAATTAGGTGAAATTTAGACGAAAATACGATATACAATTTATTTCTTTACAGAAAAAACATTCATTACAATTGTTTTGTTCAGGATATATGAATTTCTTTAAAGAAAATTTTCATTACAATTGTTTTGTAAGGATACAAGATTAGGATTACTAGGCTTCAAGATTAGGTTCACAACTAAACTAATTGATGATTGTTGTACCTAAAAGTCTAAACATCAGAAAAATTGTGATGACTACGTAAGTAAAATGAGGCAAGTTATTTGATAGAAGCTTACCGTCTAGGTCCGTCTAGTTTTGCCATAATATGACAGATTATCTACAACCTCTATCGCACTGGGGGACAAGCCATTTTGCACAAATTTGTGGACTGTGATGCATTGAGATTGTCCTTGGGAAACCTTTGTCCTTCACAAATCATATAGAGCTCCATCGGAACATAGTTTAGTCTATCAAACTACTTGCTCAAATCTAAACAAGGAAGCAATTTGAATTTAATGTTCACACCATATTTTTTATTGTAGTATTCCTCCTCGCATCTACCTTAGATGCACTAGGGCCTCCTTTCTGGTGTTGAAATGATTTGTAAAGAGGCGAATCTATGACCACGCTTTTTTTCTTCCTGTATCGGGTCTTCTCGCAGGCTTCAAGCTTCCTCCACTTCTACTGACACTGCTGCAACTTATATCCAAAAACCCCTCTAGTTTTATAGATTTCACAACAGACACTGTGTATGATAAATTTTAATTTACCAATGGGCATAAACGCTTAATGGATTTCTTCATATTCAAATTGTGAAATGTCACAAACAGTAAAACAAAACGCTAAAATTTATTCATAAAGGTAAATTTCCCTGCGTCGGCCGAAAATTTAGAAAAACAAAAGATTAAAATTGTCTATATTTAAAAATTCCAAAAATCGGGGTAGTATAAAAATTTACCAGGAGAAGGGGACGAGGACGAGGAGAAGGCCCAAGTAACAATAATAAATGTTCAATAAATGTCACCGTTAATATATTCATGATTCATGTCAGATTATTTAATGCTAAATTTTTTCATTATAAAATATTTCTGTTTTCCAATGCTTAAACTATAGAAAAGCAAGAATTTCAAAATTTCTGGTTTTTATTAATTGAAAAATCTGAGATGCTTATAAAAATATTTCAGCGAATAGAAAAATTAAAATAAATATTTCAAAAAAATGAAATAAATATATATTTATAACAAACTATATAACAAATATATGAAATACTAAATTTTACCCTTACTACAAAAGTGAATTGACGTGATGCCGAGCAAGAAATCTTAGGATTAAGGGGGATTTAGGTTCACGATACCTTTTCCCCACGACATTCTTCAATCACATAGAAAATTTATTTCCCTACCATAGTTAATATAATTCAATCTCTTGTTGAATCCATTCAAAATTTCCACACCAAGAAATTTTATTTAGATATATATATATATATATATGCATACTTTGTTTTCTCGAAAACTGATCCCACCAAGGGCAATTCATAATCTTTATAACACATGAAAATGTTTAATTGAGTTATAAGGACTCAGGAGTGTCCTTGGTCCTAATCACAAAACTCATTTTACTCTTAAATGATTGCAATATGGTTTCATTATTAGCATTGCTTTAAAAAAAGAAGGAGCTATGGAAGTATTTTTCTAACATCCTGAAGAAGTATAAGATTGGAATCATTATAAGCTACACATGAACCACAAGTGATTTGTGTTCAAGGTAAGATCCCAAGAATCAACATTTCACGATCCCACATGTGAAATTGTCTTTTATTCTTAATTCGTAAAAAGGGAATAACTCAAGCACACCTACGCACCTCTAAATTACAAAATGAACTAGCTCCAAAACTCTTACATAGGTTGTTAATCTCCCGAAGTCCACGGAACATAACTTCTTGTTCAGGACTTGGTGACCTAAAGGTTAAGAGTTGATTCCTTCACTTTACCACAATAATGATATGATGCAATAACCTATGCTCCCTATCATGCATTAAACAAATATGGTGGTCTAAACATAATATATTGTAAAGCAACATTCGTACATTCACAAGATTGGGATAAGATCCAGATAGGGAGATACATATATATTCAGTTTTGTGACAAGTGCTCTTTCATTAAGGGCTTAAGATGGGTACAACTTGGGTAACCCAAAATAACAAGATTATTACTTGTACATAACCCTGCTAATATTTAAACTCATATAAATCAGAAGGTGGTTGTTATGTAAAATAAGCCTTTTTATTACAATAATCTTCCTAGAGTACAAAAGCAAGTAAAAATTATATCTTTCCTTAGATCAATTAAGGTTACAATATTTTCATTCATGAAGTTCATACGAAAATTCAAATTTAAGGCTTGTTGATCCCACCTGCATGATTAGAACATGGTCAGTTTCATGGAAACTGGCATGAATCTCCATCTCTTATTCTTATTGCATTGACCAGGAGTAAGAGATATTTTGCAAGTTACTATTCTTCCTATGAAAAATTTTACGTTCACATTACTGCCATAATCAAATGCATAACTCTTAACATGCTTATAACAGCCAAATGAATAGTGATCAACATAGCTCAATTTACTTCCCAAACAAGTAAAGACATCTTTTTTTTACAACAACATTCAAGTTCATAACACTCATTATGCTACAATAGTCAATGAAGAGCATTAATAACAAATAATTTATCAACTGAGACAACTCAAATTACCTTCCAAATCATAAAAGACGTCTTTATTCTTTAGTACATTGCATTCAAGTTTAGTAGTAGACACAAAAATAATTTCACAAACTTGCCATGTTTAGCCACTCATGTTTAGCCACTCTACTAATGACAAGTAAAAGGAAACCATATACTCAGTAAGCTATTGATGATAATAAGACATGATTCTACCCATCTAATATTCTATTTTCTCAAGCAAACAATCCACATAAACTTTTGTCATGCATACACAGTTCTAAGAACACAATTGCTTATATCTTTTGTTGTAGTGCTCCAAAAGGGTGGAAACTTGGCAGGTCCTTGGGAAACATTATAAGGAATCTACATATAAAATTTCAGACCTTCTTGGTGGATAGATTTAAAGTTGTCTTTTTAGATAGTTAGGTCTTTTCTTGGTTTTCTTCTTGTTTGTACCATATTTTTTTGATGATATCTCCCTCAAAAATGATTCAATAAAGTCAAGACTAGACTCGTTGGATTCATATTTTAAAAACGCTCAAGCTGTCCGAATTTTAGAATTTTTTGTTTGTTAATTTTCGAGATATGGTCAATTTACTATCTCGCCCTAGTACTTTCCTAGTCCGACTGAGTGCAAACTGGCAAGCATAGCTTATTTTGTAAGAGGTATCAAGGTATAAAACTTTCAAATTATCTCTGATATTAGATTACCATGATAACTTCCAAATTAAAAATAAAACTTCTTTAATCTTCCATGAACATCTATCCATACATGGAATTGTATCAACTATAATACTATTGTACTTATTTTCTTTTCATAAATGTAAGTACATAGTCAAGATTTAAGATATATAAGTAATAAGAATATATATATTCTTAGTGAGCAATAAACTCGCATGCATCTCAACAATTTAACCTCTCTCAGACTTTTCATAAAAAAGTAATCATTAGTATAATCAATATTCACTTGACAATCAGTAGAAATAGGCAGTTTTCAGTTATGTAAAGACCATTAATTCAATATATGAGGCAATAAATCTTAAAGGTATAATTCCTTAGAACATTCTTTGTAGATTTCCTACAACATTGAGCCACATCCCTATCAGGTATTCCTAGATCTTAGCAGATCTTCTCTCTCTTAGAAAGATCAATAAATTTTAAGATAATTTCTCATAAGAGGCACACATTACCACTAATGACAATCACCACTTGAGTTTAATTAACACATTTAAGCAATCAATAACTAATCTCAACATCTAAGAAGGAAGAGACAAGTACTCACAAATGACCTTCATGTTTTATCATCTCACAAACATAATTATTTTACGATGTTCTAAACTAACTGGCAATATGCTTTGCCCATCCATGGTTTACCTCAAGACACAATTTTTTTCTATGCCTTAAAATCAAGAAAGATTCAATACGAACTTGCCCTCCAAATCGGTTTGGTGATAACGTCATGGGATCACTTCAAGACTTTAGTATTAAAAATGTGTAACTCCCTTTAAAGACTACACACCCACATCAATATTCACGCATTTTCCAGATTAAAAAAAATGCAGAGATACATTTAAGAGATAATAAACAGAAGAAATAAAATTATTCTGAGTGAAATAATCATGAAAATGCAGGCCGTAAATCATTCTCAGAGTGCTAAGGCTACAACACCTAAATATCCATTTACAGGATGCCCATAAAAAGGGAAAACAACTCTGTTTTTACTTTTAGTCGAAGGATTTTCTAAAGAAACACAAATTCTATCATCACTGAATCCACCCAGAAACTATTCTATCCATTCGTATTGAATAATCAAGATAGAGAAGGGGAAAACATGCATTTGAATGTCTATAATTCCAATAGAATAGTAAACTGCATAATAGTGCTTGCTACAAATGAATACAAACAGAGTAAAAGGTGGAGATCCATGCCTAGAAATTTGTTTGTGAACCCTCTATTGCTCTCTCTTCAAATCTTTTGCAAAAAAAAAAAAGCTTCCAAGTTAAGGAAAACCAAACACAATAAGAACATAGAAATAAAAATGGCAAGGAAAAACACTCCACATAAAAAGCTAGGTTAGTGGAGTTGTCATCCGAATTCCAAGGCCATTAATGAGTTTAATGCTTCATTTAATCTTCCACCGCCCATTCTCCTCTAAGTTGGTGCCATGTAAAACAAGGCTTGATTAAATTCATAGAAAATTTCTATCCTATTATTCCACATCTCCATCTAATATTAATCTAGATTTCATTAAATTTCACCAAACCACTCTCCCAACTCCTTTAAATGCCCCATCTAATTAATTTATTATTTTGTTTTATTTTCTATTTAATTTAATGTTTTTTATTTTTTTTTTTGAAAATATTATTGATCATCTTTATTTTACATTCGTTTAGTTTACTCCATTTATCTTTAAAATATTTTATTATATTCAAACGTTATTATTACTATCATTATTATTATCATGTTATATTCAAACAATATCGTACTTTATATAATTTACGTATTATGAACAAGTATAATAATGTTACTAAGATTACTATCCAACCAAACCAGATACGGGAGATAAATTTCCTTAATTCATAGATGACATTCGACACCCAGAGAGGTATCGTTGTCCCTGCGTAGGTTGCACCAACAACCGAGGACTAACTTGTGCCTTGAAAGGATATAGAGTCATCTCATAAGACTTACATAAAATACGGATGGGATCAGGTCCCCTACAGCCTATTTGATTCAAAGGTGAACTATGCTCTCAGTATACTAATGGCTAGGTGCGAAGCTGGTACCCGCACCTCGACGATTAGGAGCAAGGGGGTGGGGCATTACAAAAACATACTACATGAGATATACATTTGAAGGGTTAGAAGATAAATTAGATTTGGTATTAAATAGACATACATGAGTGAATTCGCAAGAACTTAGCACAAGTTCATAAAATCTTTCCAATAAAATGCACGCAGGATGAGGACAAAGGTAGTGTTTAAAATGCCATGCTTAATACGTGCAACTTGACCTATGCCTTGGGAATTTTATTCATCATCAAGATTAAACGCACGAGTGATGAGAAAATAAAATAAAATCAATAACAATGCAAATGATACCAAATACATAACACCATCGCCAAGTGTTAGGAACAATAAAATTATACTAGCATGCCATAAAGGTTAGAGAAAGCTTTGGTCCATGAATGGATTCAAAAAGATGTACACACGCCTAATACACTATCAAAGATAATAATGATTAGTTAAGAGTCAAGGGGATTAAGCCCTAGGAAGACTAGGCAACTATTTAGGGCGTCAATAATCAAGGGCACATCTAAATCTAAATATTTTCATTATTTTTAGATATGATTAGAATTTAACATTATTATTTTTACGTAAAGTCAATATTAATTGACCCTTTTATTAATATTATTATAAAGTAGCATGAATTTCACGTATACACATAAAAAAGTTATATCATTTTTTTGTAATTAAAAATAAATATGTATATTTTTAAGCTCATACAATTTTTTTGGTATTGTTACCCATTCTCTAATGTAGCTCTAGACAATGCAAGTGTATAATTTTTCTTAGAAAAGGGTTATGTATTTCTTATAATGTCATTGGTGTAACTAGTAGAGGCAAGTATAATTGAAGGAAAAAATTATTTAATTCTTTATTCCTAATGTTTTGGGGGAAATGTCTCTTTTTATGGAGGAATTAGTAGGCTTGGTCCAGATACCACTCTTCACAAAACCATGGGAGCTACCTAAGAATTTTTATTGTTTTACAAAAAGTGGTACTTTGTTCATTTTTATGCCCATCACTATTTGATATTGGTAAATAAGACGAGTAACCAACCTTGTATTAAAAATTATATTTGTTGCATTCTGAGAACCTCTTGTGATTAATTCTCTCCATCCATGGATTATTACTTGTCCTTATTTGATAATTTTATAGGATATTTTAATTCCTTTTGTTTACCAATTTGTCTAAATTAGTGAATTATTATGATCCTTATGCAAATTTTAAAATATGATAATGTACGTAGCTTTAATTTATTTATATGATGGCAAAAATTATTAACTAAATTTTAAAAAGGTCATCCTTCAATTATTCCTAGGGTGCTCCTAACCTTTAATCCGGCTCGATTAGAGTACACACGGTAAAAGACTCTCACATATAATTGAAAACATAAAGCGTGATCGAATATCAAACGTTCATTTGGTCGAGTTGTGCACATGACTAAAATCATTGAATCAATTAATTATATAGAAAATAACACATCTAATTAGACTTGTACATATCCTAAATAAAAGGAGTCAATTGCTACAATAATATAACAAACTATTATGGTTATATGAGTTATTATAACTCAAATAACAACACAATAACAATAATGAAACATATTAACAAGCTATTTTTGGCGATGGCTCCTCCCCGATATTCTCCTCCGCCTATTTTCATTGGAAACCCTAGTGGCGATGATGGATGCTCGCGACTTGTGGTTATAGGTTGTGGTGACCGAGTATGGTGGTAGGGTCGTGGACATGTTAGTTTTGGGGGTTTGGTTTAGGAAATGATTGATGATGATTCTAATGACGACGCTCCTACTGTTTGGTGGCCCCTTAGGCCCCTTTGGTTCCTCTTCACTCAAAGGGGTATTGATAGCAGATTAGGGGGACTATTTTCCCCTCGATGGGAAGCTTTCTTATGATGCGGCCTCAGCTTCTTCTTTTTCCAAACCCCTCTCTACCGCTAAATCTTCTCCCCTGGTCTCCCTTGGGGATTTGATGCTTAAGGCTGAAGATTTTTCAACTCTTAGGGGGTTTGATCTGCTGATTTAATGGCATCTCTGGCATAGTCTTCCGCTCCTCCACAAGTGGATCACTTTGTGAACCGACATCCTTTTGTTTCGGTAGGATCGACATTTATCTTGAGTGTACTAGGGGTTTTTTTATTATGGATTTTTGCTCTGGTGATGATAGGGATACCATCCTCTCCAATATTTGGGAACTGCAAAATCATCACTTGTTGATGAAACCATGGTTTCCAAATTTCAATCCACTCACCGCTACCTTCAATGTTAAACCAGTCTAGATTCATTTATCTCATCTCCCACTGCAATTTTGGGGAGAAGAAATTTTGATTGCTATTGGAAATGCTTTAGGTAAGTTTTTATCCATCGATTCTGAAACGGAGCTCCACACTCACACTAAATTCACTTGGATATTGGTGGATCTAGATACCTCGCTTGATCTACCAACTTCTATTGACCTCAAAGTTCTAGATAGAGTTTGGTCACAACCCCTTGATTATGAAGGCTTTCCCTTCAGATGCAAAAAATGTTTTGACCTAGGACATCTTGCTTCAACTTGTTTGACTGTAAAGCAAAATTTAAAAATGAAAAGGTTTCTTGGTGGAAGGATTCACACCAAAACCTTTTGTTTATTGATGAGGAACCTGAATCCATATAGATGACTCAACACAAGTCGGTGAAGGAAATGATTCCTTGACCAATCATCGCCACCCCCTCGGTGGAGGTTGTTGAGGCTATTATAGTGGATCAGCATCGATGCCACTTCCGGTGTTGCGCTAATAATTACGCGCTAATCTGGTTTCACGAGTGAGGAGCCTAAGGTTTGAATTTTGGCTTCGATTCGATTCGACTTCTAACTCACTCAGATGAAAATGCAGATCCTAATAAGAGCGATGAGTGAACAAGTCGTTAAAAGAAAAAAGAACACTTATTCTCTTTCTCAATGTAGATATGATCCCATATTAGGGATTATAATAGGTAATCGTTTATATTGCTATGACATTGTGTGTTTTATTTTCTTTGTTTTCTCTTCTCAGTTTTTGTTCTTCTCGTTTTCATGTATGGTCTTCCCCCTTTTTTGTTGTTGGGGGTTTTCTTTCTGTTATGCTTAAATGTTTTATCTAGCCTTTAAGGCTTATTTATCTGACAAGGATGTGGGTCCTTTCAAAACCCCCAAATTTTACCATTTAAAAAATGTATTAATAAGATAATAATTAACTCACCCATGTGAGTAGTAACAAGATACTATCAAGAATATTTCTAACAAATACCTCCAATCCCAACTCGTTATGGTAACCCAAATGTAAAGGGATAAGCTCCAAAATATCAAGTATAACAACTATATGAAAACATATGCATAAATGTCCAATGTGCAAGTAAGGTGAGGTGTTTTAAATGATGAATGAGTGGTGATAAAATGATAAAAGTGGTTAAACATATAATTATGTTATCACTTGTGGGTGATGGCATCAACCATGTGAAAGATAAATCTCAACACAATCACCCATGGGTGATTATGTTTCTTTTGGGGGAAACCTAAGGTCAAAGGGTGGAAAATAATGGGAAGTGGAAGCCAAAGAAATAATAAAGGAATCACAAAGGTGTAGGATGACTAAAAGTGATGGAAAGAGTAAGATTGCATATAATTAAGTGAACATAATTATGGAAACATATAAAGAAGATAGGAAACAAAGTGAGGATAAGGAAATTGTGGTATAAAATATAACATAGCTATATCTGTCAAATTTGTGGTCTAGCCCATGTGACCAATTCCGATCACACCCCAATCTGATATGCCTCTTTAGGGACCACTTTAGGAGGATATACATCAGAATCCATGATCCAAAGGATACCTATAAATTAATTTTTTTCATTAGTTCTAAAATAACTTACTCATGGAATAACTTGACAAGAGTTTTCCAATGCACTTTAAATGGAATAAAACATACTTTGTATTTAGAAGTTGTGGCCGCGCATATGATTTACGTTAACGGGAAAAAAGGAGTAAGATGCACAGTGATGACCAAGTTTGTTATGTCGAAGCAGTGGTGTATCAACACATATGGAAAAGAATGATTGAAAAAAATGGGTTTTGGTTCCATCCTTTGATCTTTGACGATCAAATGTAGGCCCACAACATGTGTTAGTTGGGGGCACCGGTGGGGTCCACTTTTTATTAAGAGGGGGACCCAACCGCCTTATCACCATAGTGACATCATCAAGCTCATATAATTGGTGGGTCATATTTTCCAACTCACCACATTTTTCAGCCAAATTGGCAAGATGGAGATTGATCCGGTGAGCAATATAGGTGAATCGAGCTAATTAAGCTCATCATCGATTTCCACCATGCACGTAGTGACTAAGCCATATTACAAGTCAACGTCCACATAAAATTCAATGAAAATCAAACATGACAAGTCACATCTAACTAAACCATCAAATTGATGACCATATAATTCCCAACAACCATGCCATGAATGGTCGAGACGAAGAAGGTTGAGTCACATATTAAAGCAGTCCTTTGATTGAAGTAGAAGGGGAGGAAAGTTGATTTAAACTACCCTTTATCTATCATCCCACCTATATGGGATTTAATTTATCTCTAAGTGCTAAAGTGGATGTGCTAAGGCTATTTTTGGATGGGTCGTGTGGTGTTTCTTTGGCCCACGATATGGCCCGATCAATATGGGATTATTATTCTAACTTGGAAAATGGATGACACTTGGGGGATGAAACCTAGCATATTAAAACTTATTACCTAACCACCTTGTCATGATGGTTTGGCTAATATTATCCTAGAGGATATTAGTTCCAACCATTAATTGGGCCTATGAAGATTATATAAAGGCCCTTAAGCCATTAGAAAGGTATTGAGACTCGTGAGTTGATTCAAGTGCATTTGTTAAAGCACTATAAAGACCTTGAAAGGACAATCAAGGCAAGGAAAAGAAAATTAATATTGTGCTCATTTGTAAATTTTGTATAAGCTTGTTATTATTATCGTAGAGGTTGAGAGCCATGATTGTAAAAATGTCATTGTCATTGTTTTCAGTGAGAGAGCCAACTTTTGTAACAACATTGTCGAAGAGGCCAAAATATCTCGTTGCCACGACATTATTGTTGAATTCATAAGTAGAGCCAATTATAACGTCATTTTTGAGAAGAAGCCATTAGAGCCTGAAGTTGTCGAGAATCCTTCGTATCCAAATGAGTCACTTGTAAAGATGGACGAACCCATAGTCACACTATCACTACCCATAGTACGAGAGCGAAAGGAAAGAGTTTTGTGGAGAGGCCAATGTATCTTGTTGTAGAAGTACACCATTTTAGTTGATTTATCATTATGAAAATTCAAGACTATTAGAGTAGAATATTGTTGTCATTGTATAGAGGAAATATTTTTGGTCATGTCGAGGGCTCGTAGCACAAATCCGAGAAGGACATCGAGACCGATAGATCACAAGTCGATACGAGTTTCCAGAGCCAATGTCGATCCAATACCAAAATCCTAAGCAAGTTCCAGAGAACCAGAGCTAGTACCATAAGCCTAGTCAATGCTAGAGAGCCAATAGCTGAGTCAGATCGAGAATTGAATGAGAGGAATTTTTTAGTTGTGTCAAGAGGCCAAAGTATGGAGACAGAGGTTGTATTCATATATAGATCCCAATCCAAAGTCTGCAAAGTAACTTGTAGCCAATTTTAGTTTCAAATAGCCAGTATTGTGAGTCACGAGCGAGCTAGAGCTACGAGTCAATAGTCGTGAGCCACGTAACGTTAGACACTACAAATCGAGAGAATATAGGTGATGTAAGAATTATATTTTCTACATCATTTATATATCGGTTCATATCTTGAGTGGACCTATAGACATAGTCCGTTTGGGACAAACTATGTTAGTAATACCAACATTCATTATTATCATGATTTTGTGGTTTGATTCTTATTGTGTTTTTGTAACATATTTCTTGCTATTTTAAAATGTAACCATGGTAAATTGGAAAAAAATAAGGTATCCAGGAGGAATGGGAAAAAGGAGTTAGTTTTTAACACTTCATTTTCGGATTAGTTTGGTATCAAAGCTAGTTTGGCCAGCGAGTTCTCGCTAACACTTATTCTAAAGAGTGTGAGATTATTCTTGTTCTCACTTTACATATTTAAGGTAAGCAAACCAATAGAGGAAGAGAACTAAAATGATCTAGATTGCTTGGTAATTGCTCTAGAGTTAGAGACAATGCGGACCGGTGATGGTCATGTTTCTCATATCGTGTACTAGTTGGTTCTAACAAAGAACTCTGGAGATCATGGGAAAACACTAGTCAATAATCCTCGTGTGTTTGAGCAAGTGGGGAGGTAGAGCACTCGTTGAGAGTGAAATGTGGAGTAACCATCCATGTTATTCTTACCACTTCTAAAGCAATTAGAAAGAAGGGTAAAGAAATACTCCATCAAGAGGAAATGTTAAGGAGGTTATCCAAGTTCAGTAGCAATGGAGATGTTGATTATCACTAATGGTGTGTTGATGAGCTGAAGTGATATTCTAAGAGAAGATGACGTGGTCATAATTCAACATGGAAAGTGTAGATAGGGTGATTTACATACAATTTAATCACCATTGTTTTGTGTGTTTATGTGCAATATTTAAGACCCGAATTAGGTACTATTTTTACATAGGGTTATATTTACAATTCTTGTACATATTACATGCTTTTAATACCCTAACCGGGTAATATTAGTAAATATGACATGTTGTTGTTGCATTTAACCCCAAGAAGGGTGAATTGTAAAAGTAGTGACTTGTTATAACACCACTTGGAATGCAATGTATTGTGTTTGTTTTCCCTTGTGTTGTGTGAGTGTAGGGAGAAGACACAATAGCTCTAGATGTAAAATCTTACAACTCTGTATTGGGAAAAATTTCCACTCGTGATCATGGATTAAGGAGAAAAACTTTAGAAAAGGAGTGTCATATAACTTTGTCAAAAAGAATATGCCTCGAGTTGGAAGATATAGTCTCATATAGGGAGTGATTGTTCTTAATGATCGGTGATCAAGGTGAGAACAATGATTTTTTTGCTTTTGCTCTTGAGTTACCATATGGGTTAGAGGAAGAGTTTGTGTTTGAAAAAGAGATAAATATCTAGAAATGAGGTAATTGTACCTTCATTTACTTAAAATGAAGGCTTTTTGTGGACCAAAAATGTTTTAGTGGGGAGGAGTGATATGGAGAATACATAGCTAGAGTGATTGCTACCGGTGATCAATGATCAAGGTGAGAACAATTCCCTTTGTTTCTTTTGCTCTTGAGTTATCATATGGGTTACAGAGAGAATTTGTGTTTGGGAAAATAGATAAATATCTAGAAATGAGGAAGTTATACCTTCATTTACTGAAAATGAAGACTTTTTGTGGACCAAAAATGTATAGTGGGGAGAAGTGATATGGAGGAGCACTTTGAGTAGAATTTGTATGCAAGTTGGGCAAATCGAACTAATCATCGAATCCCACCATGCACATAATGGCCGAGCCAACTTACAACTCCATGGCCGCATGAGATTCAATGTCAACCAAACAAACCAAGTTACATACAACTCAACCATTAAGTTGATGGAAACTGAGTACCATGTTATTGTGGTCCTTTGACTGAGTAACATGCTAAAACGATCCTTTGACTGAAGTATAAGGTGAAGAAAAATTTATTTAAACTACTCCTATATCTATCCTCCCACGTATGTGGGATTAAATTTATCCCTAAACACTAAAGTGGATGTGCTAAGGCTATTTTGGGAGGGGGCGTGTGGAGTTTCTTTGGCCCACGCTTATGGCTAGATCGATATAGGATTCATAAGCGTATATTTATCCCTTAATATATTAAACCTTATCATCTAACCAACTTGTCATAATGGCTTGCATAATATTAGCTGATGAATACTAATTTATTCAGGCATATGAAGATTATATGAAGGCCCTCAATCCATTTGAAAGGAATTCGAGCATCAGAGTTAATTCAAATGAATTTGTTAAAACATAGAAGATAAATAAGGCAAGGAGGAGCAAATTAATATTGTTCTCATTTGTAAAGCGTGTAAAAGCTTTTCATTATTATCGTAGAGGCTAATATTCTCTCGATTATAATGACATCATTATCATCATTTTCATTCGGAGAGCCAACTTTTCTAATTTGAAACTGTCGAAGAGGTCATGAGAGCATTTGTGGTAACAACATTATTGTCAATTTTCGACCGTAGAGCCAATTATAATAGAATTTCCAAGAAGATGTCATTAGAGCCCAACTGTTTGAGAGCCCTTCGTATCCAAACGAGTTACTTGGCAAGGTGGACGGAGCCATAGTCCAACTGTCACCGCCCATAGTATGGAGTGGAAGGAAAGAGTTTGACAAAGAGAACATTATAGTATCTTGGCATAGTACACAATTGTAAACGATTTCTCCTTATGAAAACCTAAGATTATTGGAGCATAATATTGTTGTCATTGCATAGAGGAGATATTTTCGGTCATGTTAAGGGCCCATAGTATGGAGTCAAAATAACATTGAGACTAACACATCTTGAACCAAAGTTAAGTATCCAATAGTCATTTTTAAAGTCAAAGCTAGTTCAGAGAGCTATAACTAGTACCAAAAGCCCTAGCGAATGTTAAAGTACTAGTAGTTAGATCCATGTCATTCGGTTTTGCAAACCAACAACTAATTGAAAGGATATTTTTAGGTTGTGCCAAGAGTCCGAAGAACAAATCCAAAGGTTGTCTTGATAGATAGAGACTAGTCTAGATCTAAGTAGCTCATAACCAATGTCGGTTTCTAGTAGCTAGTGTTGTGATTCATGTGCTAGAGCGGATCAAGGATCCATTAGCTAGAGCTATAGATCCCGGACACTATAAAATGAGAGTAGATAGGTGATGTAAGAATTGTATTTCCTACATAATTTATATAGTGTTTCATATTTTGATTGGACCTAAAGAAGTAGTCCATTTGGGAGTAAATATGTTAATAATATTGTTGTTCATTTTTGTCTTGATTTTGTGGTTTGACTCTATTGTTTTTTTGTAACATATTCCTAACCGTTAAAAACTTAATCACGGTAAATCGGGAATAAATTAAGGTATCTAGAGGAACAAGAAAAATGAGTCGATTTTATAACACCTTGTTTTGGGATCAAGCCCCTATACAAGAGAAGAGGTAAGAAAACATATAAATTGAGGTGTATACTCCTTTTATCTACACTTGAAGTTGGATTGTACATGAAAGTTATGGAAGGATTTTCTACCAATTTTTGTTGTTATTATTATTCTCTCATATTGTTTTGTATAAAGACCATTCTCTCTAGGTAGCCCAACTAGTGATCCTATCAAATTATTCAACTCCACAAGATCCACCACTTCATCTACAATAACTACATAGTGCAAAGTGGAATATGAATAAAGGCAAATTGAGATAAGAGGAAACATTCTAATAAAAAATTGTTTGTACATGTAATTGTCTACAATATTTTTAGCTTAATAATTTTAAAACATTCTTGATGGTTATTGATCATGGTTGTTATAGTGTTTTTATCATATGTTTACTTCCACTAAAATAACTAGAGATTATATGAATTCACTAGTTTATTATTTATCTTCTTAAATATTGACACTCTTAAATACCTTATTTTGTCTTTGTAATCCATTTTATCATAATTGAGTGAAAATTTTAAATAGGAAAAATCTTGGTTGATCCTCAGCGGTCATTATAAGTGGTCTTGAGTCTAAATCCTTCCCACTTCCCAAAAAAATTATAATCCTTCCTACCCAAAATCATATGAAAATATATCTAAAATGACATGACCACACATATGGTTGTACCCAAATTTATAATTATTGAAATGACAATTTTTAGGAAACTACCTAGGGTCCACCACTTTACATTCTAAACTATTGATTTAAAAATATATCAAAGTAATGATGAAAAATGGACATATACACGTTAAATATATGAATAAGAAGAAAAATATTATTTGAGCATAATAATTCATTTTCATACATGCATATAATCCCACACGAAGAAGAGTGTGTCTTGGCTCGCTCGATATTATTTATCTTTGGGAAGTGTAGTCATATCCTCTTTTCAACAAAATAATGGTACTCTAAGTAATTGTAGCTTTGATCCCTTACAAATTAATGGAAATTTGGAAAAATTACTACAAACTAGACTATACGATTTGAATTGGTCACATACGGTAAAAGGATCAAATGATTGGTGAATTTCAATTATTTTTGGTTCTTGTCAATGCGGGAGACTATATAATCAAAATGTCAAATTTTTTTCCAAAAGAGACTTTTGGGAAGGCTTGAAACTTTTGGTCAAGAATCCCAAAATAAGTGAAGCTTCGGCATAATTAATGAAAAATTATACTTTTATTGGAAATCAAATCTATAATGCTTTCTCACTAAATGGTTTTTAAATACTCAAGAAAACAAGAAAGCCCGTCTATAATCGCTTGTGTGGGGACTAATCTATCAATTGGATACAATCATATATGTTTTAAGATACACACAAATATATATATGTGTGTGTGTGTGTGTGTGTGTGTGTGTGTGTGTGTGTGTGTGTGTGTGTGTGTGTGTGTGTGTGTGTGTGTGTGTGTGTGTGTGTGTGTGTGTGTGTGTGTGTGTTTGTGTGCGTGCCATCGAATACCATCGGACCATAAATAAGGTCCTGCCACTCCTTTTCTATGCAAACTTCAAGCCCTATTCTTCTCGCATAGAGTTTGTTATCAAAGTACAAGTGAGTTCACTAGTAAACATCCCTATCCCATCGGAGAGGATTTTGGTTGCATGAAATTTCACACAACCTTATTATTACCTTACATAGGCTACCACTTTGCACCATTTTCATTTGATACATTCCATTAAATTTTACAAAAAAAGATCCAAGTGACACAGATATTAGTCATTGCCTTCTAATATACAAATTGCCTTAAGATAACACCAATTGTAAGTATACTTTATTGCAAAGGGTGAAGTACAATAACTTAAGCCATTTGATGTTATTGGGATCAAGTTAGTTATTGATGTTACACATCCGGCCAAAATGTCATTTGAACCCATTGATCTTAAGCTTAAGAAATGTAGGGCCACGTTGAAAAGTAGCCACTAATCATAGAGGTAGAGGCATGTTGAAATATATGTGGAGAGACATAAAGGGAGATGTTACTCTATAGAATTAATTTCATGTTAGTTCCAGTAGCAAGTTTAGTCTTTATTTACCTCAGAATAACCAACTTCGATTTAGCACTTTGGTCTTAGCTTTGTTTACTACTTAACTATACTTAATTTATGGTGTTATTACACTTGTAAACTAAAATATTCCCTATGACCTTAGAAGGCATTGCCCTTGATTGGTATTACTGAAATACGAAGCTTCGATACACTCATTTAAACAACTCATGTCGAGTTCATCAAAGATTTTGACATGAACAAATTGTTAAGAATGGGAATCAGGGAGTTCTTGCATATTAAACAGGAACATAACGAATTTTACTCATTTCATTCAAAGATGGCGTACGGTTCTTTACTCATCGCAAGTGCTCAAACATGGATCAAATGGAACTATGTGATTTATTCCTTAATTCTCTCAATAGAGAGATAAAGGAAGGAGTCCATAAGTTTCCACTAAGAACTTACGATGAGGTACTCAAGAGTGCTCTCCGAATCAACTAAGAAACAATAGATAGTGGTCGTAAGACATATGGGATGACTTGGGAAATTAACCACTCCCAATCAAAACAGCGGTGTGGCCTATCCTAATACCAGAATGCTAATCAAGTACCTAAGATCCTTAACAAAATCATGGAGTTACAACAGGTGGAGTATGGCGATCAAGTTAAAAGGGAAAATGTTGTAAACATTTCACCACTGTTAATAATCAACGAAATAAAATTTTACTCAGCAATCAATGCAATGGATTTTAATCGTCCACCACGGCAACAACAACAATGACGACGATGACAAATCCAAACACAAAGTCCAAATCGAAACCTAGCTAGATATCAAAGTCAAAACCAAAGGCAACAACCTCAAAATTTTAACTCTAACAACCAACAACCTTATCAGAATTTTGGGCCACAACAGATTATAAATCAATAGCCTCGAAATTATAATCCCAATTTATATTGTGGCTTCCACAAGATTCAAGGCCACGATACTAGGAATTTTCGTGAATACAATAAATTCATGCAGCATTTGCCAGAAGATCAAAAGCAACTCTTTATAGATATGTTTTTAGCAAATTCTATAGTACCCACGCCAAACACTTATGCAGGGGCGTAGTTTCCCCTCAAAATGCACCCCTCAAGATCTTTAATGATCCGCTCCCAAACCATTCTAACAATAACATGCTAGATCCTAATGGAACAAACAAGGGTGTCATGATAGGAAACAATGATCATGAAGCTTCAACTTCATTAAATCCACCAGTCGCACCCCAACTAGGAACTCGACCCCAAACCAAGATAGTTGGTTTGGTAGAGTTAGACACCGAGCTACCCGTAGAAACCATAACAAGAACACGGGATTATTCATCCCAACCTACTCCAAGTTATCCATTGGAACCAGACAACAGTCAACAAACGTTGGTAAAACCCATAGGCACCTATGATTTAATTAACAATTTAACTAAAACCTTCTCTCACATCTCCTTTTTGGATTTGTTAAAAACTCTCCCACCCATAGAGCTGCCCTCTTAGAAGCATTAGGCCTTGGTCATTTAATCAACATCACTCCTCCTCGGAAATGCAAGTAAACCATGTGGACTTTGATGTTTATCCTCCGGGGTAGCTAGATAGGGATACAAAATTTATATTCGATATAAGAAAAATGCCAACAGATGCTGAAATTACACGAAGAGGCGACCCAACTTTACATTTACAAGTTTGGGTCTACAATAATTATGTTAAACGTGCAATGGTTGACAATGGGGCAATAATTAATATAGTCCCCTTTGCTTTTCTTCAAAATTTAGGATATGGAGAGACAAACTGTTCCACGACATGAAATATGCTAAGAGGTTATGATAGCCTCAAAGCCACTTTGATTGGAACCATAGTTTTACCAGTCACTTTAGGACCCAAGATAGTCCTCACTTGAGTTTTATATTATAGATCGGAAACCAACTATAATATGATCCTTGGTCAGCCATGGATACACCGCATGAAGGCGATCCCTTCCACGTTATTCCAAGAAATAATATTTCTACACTTAGGGAAAATATTCGTGGCACAAGGTGACCCAAAACCCTTCGATATACACCTAGCTGATTTGAAGAAAATACCGGTGTTCACTCCGAAGTTTGAACTCCCAACAAATCAACTCATCAAACCAATTAATTTGAAACCAAAAGAAGAGTTGATACCCACCACAGAGTTAGAAGTTACAAATCCAATTTGAGGACATTCAAAGCACTCAAAAGTGATACCAATGTTATAAAAATAGTGTCACTAGGGACTACCATAAAATTGTCGAGTTCATTGGAGAAAGACTTACCTATTCTCCTACTATTTGATTCCATAGGTATGGGACACACCCTCGGGAATTACTCTTCCATCGATGAAGTTTTTATGTAGAAGTGACCGAAGTAAAAGAAATAGATACGATGAGATATTCCAACATCCATTTTTCCAAGCAAGTATTGACTCTCCACTTTGATGGAGCTAGGTGTCACTTTGGAGCCGAGGCATGAGTAATCTTTACTTGACCGAAGGAAAGATCCTACTTTTCAATTTTAAATTAAACTTTGAATGTACAAACAACAGGTTGAGTATGAAGCTCTCCTCCTTGGCCTCATCCTAGTTAAAAGAATGGGTGTCAACAACATTAGAGTACTAGGAGACTCACAAATAGTTTAAACCAAGTCTCCGAGGTATATGAATCCAGTGGCTAAACATTTACAAATCTATAAAACAATAGTATTAGATCTAAGTAAGGGATTTAATTTCATATCAATTAAAGGAATCCCACGAGAGAAGAACCTTCTCATAGACTCAATAGCAACCTCATCTTCCCGCTTCACTCCAAACAACGAGTTGGAGGATACAAATTTCACGGTATCACTGCATCAGGAACCATTAGTGCGTAAAATACCAAAAAACTCACTCATGACTCATGGAGAAGATGAGGATGAATTTTCTATCGTAGATCACTTTGAATATGATAGAGTCACTCTCGAATATCTAAACGACTATGCGGAGCTACACCTTTCTCACCATATAGTTGATCTCTCCTTAATACCACATTCCTCCTCCTACTTTGGAAATCCCATGGTAGAGTCTCCTCCATGAAGGATCTTGATATCTATGAAATAGAAGATGGAGAAGGTTTGGAACTACCTCCATCCCCACCCGAATTTGAATAAGGTAACGCTTCTTTAATAGAAGAAACCATTGACATAAACATTGGAACAGAGGAAGAACCAAAGATTTTGAAGTTGGGATCCTCGTTAACTCCGGAGGAGATATGAATACACACCCAAATCCTCAAAGAACATCAAAAGGCTTTTACATTTAACTATAAAGAAATGATAGGCATCACACCACATGTCGCGGTACATAATCTTGTCACTAAACCAGATGCAAAGCCAATTAAACAGAAGTCAAGACCAATGAAGCCAAAAGTGGCTCTCATGGTAAAATAAGAAGTAATAAAACTTCTCCAAGTAGGATTCATCAAGCCCGTTGACTATTCATAATGGGTATCTAATATTGTCCCTATTCTAAAAAAGAATGGGAAGATACACATTTGCATAGATTTTCGGGATATTAACAAAGCTTGTCCCAAGGATGATTTCCCATTACCATCCATTGACATTATCGTTGATGCAACAACTGGATTCAAACTACTATCCCTCATGGATGGGTTCTCAAGGTATAATCAGATTAAAATATCTGAACAAGATCAAGCCAAAACTACATTCATAACTCCCTGGGGAACATATTGCTACACTATCATGCCATTTGGTCTTAAGAACGCCGGCGCTACGTATCAACGGGAAATGACATATATATTCCACGATCTTATCCATAAAATTGTGGAATCCTATGTGGATGACTTGTTGGCCAAGGCCAAGAAATGTTGTGATCATCTAGAAGTACTCTGTATCATCCTCTCACGATTAATTGAACATGGCGTCACACTAAATCCGAAAAATACGTGTTTGGTGTGACAGAGGCAAACTTTTGGGCTACATTATATCTTCACAAGGGATTGATGTTGATCCAACCAAAATAGTTGTTCTCGAAATGATCCCACCATCAGACAAGTCTGGAATTAGGTCATTTCTTGGGAAACTCGTGTAATCCGAAGGTTCATCCTGCATTTAAGTTTTGCCATTCATCCAATCAACAATCTATTAAAGAAATATTATAACATTGGATCAAGAATGCAATGAGGCCTTTGAAGAAGTTAAACACTTCTTGTTTTCTCCACCCACACTAATGCCTCCCAAACCAGATCAGCCTATGATCTTATACTCACGCCCCCTCATGTATCGCTTTACATGCCGGCTCAAAAAGACAATGATAAACGGGAACATGTGGTCTATTTCATTAGCCTGAACGTCTGCTTGATTATGAAACACCACACACAGCAAAGAGAGAATGCCTTGCCATAGTCTGCAACAAAACATTTAAGGCATTACATGTTAAACCAGAAACAAGGGTCATTGTTAAAATAGATCATTTACGAACATTCCTCACGCAAGGGTCTTTGTCTAAAAAGGGTGGATGTTTCATAACCTTAATGGGTGAATTCGAGTTGACATTCGTAAACCAAAAATCTATTAAGGGACAAATCACTGCAGATTGGTTAATGACAATCCATTAAATGGAGGCGATTTGGTAAACCCGACTTTCCTGATGAGTGTATATACTTCATCGAAACCAGGCCTCCCATCTCTACATGTCCTTGGTATACTGATATCATCAATTTCATCATAGACCACACATACCCGGAAGGTGCCACATCACAACAAAGAAGGTGGTTGCGCATTATTACCACTAAATATGTTTCTTAGAAAAGGTGCTCTATCGTAAAGCCTTAGACGACATGCTTCTAAGATGTGCGTCGACACGTAAGAATCCAAGAAGATTCTTCATGAATCCCACAAAGTGGGATATGGGAGGCCACTTCGGTGGTCACACCACCACTCACAAAATACATCGGATGGTCTATTTTTGGCCCACTCTCAAGCATGACGTAGTGGAATTTGTACGTAAGTGCCACAAATGCCAATAACTCTCTCATGAGATTCATATGCCAAAGACAATCCTCGCAACCAATAGTGACTCTGTGGCCCTTCTCCACATGGGGTCCGGACTTGATAGGAAGTTCTCTCCTCATCAACCAATGTCCATAATTTTATAATTACAGCCATGGAATATTTTACTAAATGGGTGGAGGCCATGCCTCTCACCACAATACAGTTCTAGAACTACCAAATTCATTCGAACCAAATTATCTCGCAGTATGGTGTCCCACAAGTCATTATCTCGATAATGGCACGTCCTTTAAGAATGACGAAGTTCGTGAGTTATATAACAAGTTCAAGATAAACCATCACACGGCCTCCCTTTACTACCCTCAAGCCAATGGGCAAGGCCAAAGCGACAAACAAAATGTTAAAAGCTATTCTCCTCAAAATGGCCAAGGAGAACAAGTGAGATTGGCATTTAAAATTATATCCCGGCCTTGTGGGCCCATCGAACCTCAATAAGAACACCATAGGAGCAACTCTTTTCTTGTTGGTGTTTGGGGTAAGCAATTCCTCCGCTTGAGGTTGAAATACCTAGCCTCCGCATCTCATTACAAGGGATTCTGGATGAAGAAGCTTATAGGGAGGCAGGCCTCTCTCAACTGGAAAGCCTCAACAAGGTCAGGCTAAACGCCAAACAACGACACAAAGCCTATGTTGACCGGATGTGCCGGCAGTATAACCAAAAATTCTATGAGTGAGAAATATATGAGGGAGATCTAGTTTTAAGACTAGACAACGGATAGATAAGAAAACCGATGAAGGAAGTTCCGGCCAAGTGGTTGGGCCCATACCAAGTCATGAAGGACTACGAAAATGGTGCATATCTCTTGTGCACGCTAGAAGGTGAGGAATTTGGTGAAACTATCAATTCTTGCATCTTAAATGGTGTTATGTATAAAACATCAAAATTACCACTTGTACATTATAGCTACCTACATTGCATTAGTCATTTAGTCGTTCCATTTTGTTCACTCATTTCATAAAAATGGTAGTCCAACAATTTACTCCTAAGCAATCATTACAAATTTTCAAAAGTATTGGCAAAGGAATTCAAAACACATCTCTTCAAACATCATCAACTATTTTTCAAATCTTTTCATCAAGTTCGACAGATAAACATTTACGAAAACCATACCAAGGCTTGCATACTTGGCTTTGCTCTTTCTTTCTACTAGGTGAAGTTGTCCTTGCCTACGGTTTGTTCTAGAAGCTTCTTGGTGTCACATCTATCCCTCTTAAATATCTTTGAACAAAGGATATCCCAAAGTCATAGATCAGAAATGTCAAAATCAAATGAAATCAAAAGCACCAAGCAAACAAAATATTTTATTTTACACACTTCTTTGCCCCATCAACCTTCGGTGATAAGCCCACATCTCTTACTGGTGGTGTGAGGTTGGGAAAGGAAAGAAGTGCCCTTACTCGCCTATATCCTACCTTTGGTGACAAACCCATGCTTCTTACTAGTGGCATGAGGCAGGGTGTGGGGGGTCCAGTCACACAAATTAACAAATCTTGGTATGCTAAAAACACAAATCAAATTCTATTAAAAATATCCAAATTCCAAAGAGATCAAATCCTCAAAACCAGATTTTGTCAACCAAGTTGCCATTTATGAATCTAAGTCTAGATAAACTAGAAAGTAAGTGGCCTTCTAAGCATGGTAGTAGTTCTGAGTAGGGTAGGTGTGTAGGTCCAAATTTGGTTTCTGTTACTAGTTTGTCTGTCTCTCATTATTCCATTCAGTCAAACTCATACAACTTGTGCCCTTCCTAACTCTTGGTGTTGAGCCCTCGCATCTTACTAGTTGCGTGGAATTGGGATTGGGCAAGTTCATCTCTTTATCACTATGCATTCATCACATTTTTCCAACATAAGAAGAAATTACAAATATTGCCCAAAGAGTTTAAAAGTTCAGCACTACCATATGTTAGTATCATCTCATATCAGCATTACAACAAACATACAAAGTAAAACATTTTGTTTACTATCATTTGTTATCCATTGCATACATTCTGAAAACATGAAAAAAGTATTCTAAAAACATCTAAGTACACATGTGGAAACAAGTCACAAAAATCTAGGCACCAAGAGTCTAGATCCAAAAAAAGATACATACATACATACATACATACATACATATATATATATATATATATATATATATATTTATGTACAATGCCATCATGCACTAGGCATGGTCAAAATGCTCAATGAGCCCGAATAGTACAAAAACACTCATATAGACATATGACAAAATGCTACAAAAATGGCCTCTCAATCCCTAATGGATCCCTCGTAGGGTGCACGACCACGCCTAGGACTTCGGCTACGCCGGTGCTCCAAATTTACCGAGGGCTCGCGGTCATGACCAGAGCTGCCATCTCGCTACGAGAATGACTCCTCATCAAGCGCTCGACTATCTATATCCAACTACCTCTACGGAGAAGAGAAGTCATGATATCTTCGCCGCATGCCAAAAAGAGGTAAAAAACATTAGTATGCCTACCGGTTGTTGAAGGCTCCCCCACGTCCATGGAAAGCTCAGCACGAGTCTTCTCCGAGGGGAGGAGAAAAGTATCAGTGCATACTGGCAAATCAAGTCTCGCCACTCATCAAAAGTCGCTACAAAGTAAAGGATAAAATAAGTTAGAAAACAATCAAAAGATAAAACCAAGAGTAAACAAAACAACAAGAAATAACAACTAAGGCAACTCTAACTAAAAATATCAAGAGAAGAGTGACAACTCACTCGGATCTCTAGGCCTCCAAGAAGGATCTCTAGGATCCGCGCCTGCCACTGATGCCACCACTGACTGGTGTCCCTCTCCCATGTCTGGGGTAATGTGATGGCCTGCAATGGACTCACCATCTCCACCTAAGTCTTGAGAGAGCAGTCCTCCGAGACCGCAGTCACCCTCTCGTGCACTCGCTCCGCCCTTTCGGCTCGTAGGATCTCCTGAGTGTCATGCCACTCGGATCACTATCATCTCCCCCCATGTCTCATTGATCTCCATCTCCTCTGTCTCCTCCTCGGTCTCTCCCCGGTGAACTCCTAGACTTGAGTCCATCAATGGGCTCATCAATGCGATGGGTGGGACTAACGTGTGGCGATCCAAAGTAAAGGTGCATGAGGAGCACCGACTCTCCCTCGAGCACGTACCACTCTCCTGGCCGCAATAGGAACACCGGGAGTAACAATGGTCCAACCCGGCCTCTAGGACCTCCTCGAGCCTCACAGATAGATCTATACACTGGCCCCGCCAGAGGAAGCATGTCACTATAGGGGAGGCCGAACTGCTGTGGTACTCTATCAAAGGGGTGGATCTCCAACTTCCCCACCCTATCTATCAACTGGTTGGTAGTTTGACAGGAAATCAGTGTAACGGTATCCTCTCCCCATACCCCTGCCATGGCCTGATAAGGAGTGGCCTCCATGTCTGTAGTGGTCAAGAGAGGCCACTGGCTGGTGAGGTGCTCTAAGAACTGTCATCCCCATCCACCTCGCTGCCCTGACGGCCCCGAGATCCTCTACCTCTACACCTCTCCCATATGGGGTAATATGCTCATACACCCAACTCATGACAAGAGTCGGGTGGCTCAGTGACTATCCCTATAATCGTACTACCATGTATAAATCATGGTAGGTAGTCCCGAGGATATCTTCTCCCCAAGTGTAGACACATCCATGGCCCTCAATCTATGTAATAATGGGGGCCCAACAATATAAGAGGGTGTCCCCTCCCTTATCCCCAATCAGTCTTGATGCAAGGATGCCCATAATGGCCTTACAGAGCATGGGAATGTCTGACTCAATGATAGAGCGGATCCTCACTCCCTTCTTCAATCCCATCGATACAACTGCATCTCCCATGTAGGTGGCCCACTAAACCACATGTGATCTCGAGCATCGTTATCTTAAGAGATAATCGCCGCCCAAGGATCGGGACCCCAAGATATGGTAAACATCCTCCAGGGTGATGGACCACTCACCCCTAACTCCCGCAATCGGAAGATGTTCCGATCCGCATCCCAGTAAGAAAATAAGTCACATAGTATGTGACTGGCAAAGCGCAACGTGAGGGACTGTGTAATGTAATTCTCCAAATGCCAGCCCTCTGAAGGGTATCTTGCTCTACCTGTGAAAGTGCCTCTAATACTACTGGGAGCCAATCACACTCCCTCTCCCGGCTCCATCTAATATACTCCTCCTTCTTCTGCATACACCCAAAAACACAAAAAGGGAGTAAGTTAGTGCTAAAATCCAGTTGGAAAAACTATTAAAAACACGTAGAAATACTAAACATGCAAAAATAAGCTAAATTTTGTATTGTTTTGGTCCTCTGTCATGGACCACCGCCTTATGCAGAGCGGCGGTTCCGTAACCGCCACCTTTTAAGGCGGCGGTCCCATGTAACCGCCACCCGCATAGGGAAACGGTCATGTCTCCGCAAATACAAACGGGTCGTATACCCTAAAAATGCCTAAAAACAAACAAAAACACCATTTTAACAAAAAAAGAAACCTACCCTATGGCCCCCCTAGAGACACGTTTAAAACTAATATTTTCAAAAATGACCCCCCCGAGTGAAAGATTTCACCATTTCCACATTTTAGGTCTAAAAATGATAAATCGAGAAGAACTAACCTGAGACTTCGCGGGTTGATGTTCCACTCTCGGAGGCATGATCGCAATCTCACCACGAACGTTTTGACTATACTCTCGAAAACCGTCACCATGGGTCCAAGAGCTCAAAAACTATCAAATCAATCCGCGTAAATGAATAGTAAAATGACTTCATTTTATATATATAGCTTTCTAAAATTGATTTTGAATGTCTTTCGCAGGGTCAGAGCATCAACAGAGGTAAGTTCTAAATCCCACGGAGATGGTAAGTCCTCTTTCATATCAATTTAGTCTTATTTCTCAAATTGTTTTATCTATCTGCACTTGAGTCCCCTTTTTTCATTTTACAGGTAGCGGGATCTTGGATGGCGACTTTCCAACACATGGGCGTGTCAGGTATAACTCCTAACTCCCCATTTCGGGACCGCCATACTCGGATCCACCATTTTATGCATCTTCATGGCTAAGATGCTTCTCCGAGGGCAATATGTACGTACCCAAAATTGTAAGGTACTACACCACGAATGATGTTACACATGCCCCAATGATGATACAGGTCTCCTTGCAAGGTGTTTGAAATCCATAAAGGCTCACCAAGTATACGCTTGTATCCCGCATGCCTCGCTCAGCCTCCACATGCTTTGTTTTTCCCTTTTCCCCCTGTTTTCTTGCATTTTAGGCTTCAAAGTGACGGAACCGCCGCCCTGCCTAGGTGGTGGTCCGTGACCGCCGCCAGGATAGGGAGGCGGTCCGTAACCGCCGCCCCCATAGGCGGTGGTTTTGTTTCATTTTCATTTTCTAGATTCTAAATCTTCAAATTTACACGCTTTCACTTTGGCTTGCATTAATGTTTTTGGTCCCCTGGTAATAGTGTTTTTCCTTTGTTTATAGTAAAAGAGTTCAAATGGGAGTTACCCTCTGGTAAATGCATTGGTTATAAATAGCCAACTTGTTTTCAAGAAAATGGCCCCTCATCTTCTCAATTCTCTTATTCAGTCTTTCAATTTCTTGCTTATAATTCTACTAGCTTCATGTTTTGCATCAGTTATTAGTTTTCCTTTGTTGTTTAGAAGTCATTCAATCTTCTTGTTTCAGTCTTGTTCCATTGTTGCTCCATGCAATCAAGTTTAGCATAAAATAGCTTCATTTCTAGACTAGAATCCATTAAAGTTGCAGGTTTTGTTTTGTCACAAGGATAGATTCTAAAACTCTTGGTACACTTGTGTTGTATTCCCACAATAAATCCTACTAGGAATTACATAGTCAAGCTCGTTCACTTGCGCTATCCTCTCCTACTCGCATTGTATTTGGTCTATATCTAAAGATGCCATTATTCAAATGCCATCTTCTGTTGATAATATCATATACACACTTTTTGGATTCATGAGGACATGAAGGAATGAGGAGATCACACTCGAGGGGATGAAATCACACACAACTAGATTTACTATTGTTTCGTAAACGCTGAGTTTGAGCTATCAAAGTTCTAGTTATGACATATCAAATAGAGTAGTGAATCATTTTATTTCAGTTAAGCTCACTTTCAATATTACCAGGGAAGTTGTGGGGAATGATAGTTTCTGAGAAACTATGATTTGTTCCTCACTTCTGAGGTAGGATTGAAGGTTTTCAATTAAGTTAATTAGTTGTCTTTTATCTAGATTCACACATCTGCACAGGTGAATAACCACACCGGGTTATCTCACTTGTTTAGTTTTAGTATAAAAGTAGTTTAATTGTTGTTCATAATTATAACATTTCAATCATATATTTTGTTTAGAGTAGTTTCCTTTTCAGCAGTAGTATAAATTGTTATTTTCAGTTTAAGTTAATTCGGAGACTTCAAAACTAGATTAACACTTAGATCTTAGTTAGGAGGATAAACCACTAGGGAATTTATGCTACCTGTTCATAGCCTCTAAATCTCCCCTTTGTCATTTAGCTATCAAGAGATCACACTACCAGATCTTAGTCACTGATCCTCCTACAGTTAGCTATAGGAAAGTTACTTTCCGATTCTCATCCTCACTGTAGCTTTTCTATCGTTGAAAACTGGCCATAATCCTAGCTATGGCTTCATCTAAGTCACTCGCATTACAAACCACCGGCTGTCTTAGCATGACCTTGGGAGGTCGGGCATGGGGAAGGTCACTTGTCAATTATCATCCTTACATGTCACTTTTCCATTGACAACCATAATTGGCATTTTGGCTTCGTGCTTGGTTGGGGATAAGGATGGAGATAAGTTACTCTATTGTTGGCACCGATTATTCAAAGAATCGAGTAACAAGACTACACATATGTGTGGGGGCCTTTACCCTTACCATGATATCTATAAAGGAAAGGCCCTTAGTCATCCAACCTTGGTTATGAGATGGGTTTATAAGTGTATGATCCCTTATTAGAGGGGAATTGTGATAGCTGATCTTGTGTTTATTAGAGTAGTGAGATGGATATATATGGCCCCACTTAGAGGGAGACATCAGTTAGTTTCTACACTCACCACCTATGACATGATTGCACAACAACAGATTTGTGGAATGGCTAGGATTTGGGGTGAGGAAACCATTATTATGACTACTTACAATTCTACTACACAGGTTAGTGGATATGACCAACATAGTAGATGTCCATCTAGTTTAGAGGGTGCCCAAGAATTTGGGTTACCTTACATTAATTACCTCACAATAGTCTCAATATTATAAAGGGGGATTAGAGAGGCTCGAGGTAGCCGAATGACAAGCTCAAGTGGACCATTGTTACACATGGAGTTTTTATTAACACCCCACATATTGCATGAGATCTAGCTAGCTACGTGCCAATCCTATAGATCAAGGCAACACTGCACATAATAGGAGGAGGAGGAGGCCGAGACAATGGATGAGGCTGAGGTGGAGATGAAGGATGAGGAGGGAGGTGAGGAGGATATAACATTGAGTGGATGGGCACTCGAGAGGAATTCATAGAGCTTTAGAGATGAGGAAGAGGATGAGGCAAAGACATTGTTTACAAAATATCCTATGACTATTCAAGGAGGAGGGGATGAGGATTCAGTCTTTGGTTGGAAGATGGCCACAGAGGAGGTCATAGCAGAGGAGGCTAGAGTTGAGGAGAGGCTTACTACATCTCCCACATCACCACAAGCACCAGTTGATCCTTCTTGGATGCCCGAAAATATGAGTAAGTAGAACACTCTTCTCTCAACTCCATTCCTTATACTAGATTGTTAGTAAACTATGCACTATGTTACTTTTTTTTGAAAGTTTTTAGCTCACCATCATTTTACTGTGCTTTGCACCTACTATTGATGGTTGTCGAGATCTTATTCGTTGGATCCTCGTGGACACTTTTTCACTCCCTATGAGGAAGACTCTAGTGCAACTTCTTGCATATGTGGGACAACCAATGATGGCTAGGCACCACACAAACATGTTCGCACTATCATGGAATGTTGTAGAGGTCCCGACCCATATGAGATTCAAGCTTAGAGGATACTAGTTTGTTGAGAGTTGACAACGGCGAGACCATTCTCACATCGAGGCTACTACCATTGATGAGATCACCTACCCCATCTCATGATCATTCTCACCAATAGACACATAGAGGCTCTCACTCCCGCCATAAGATTCATAGTAGGATCCCTCTTCCTACACCTTTAGTGGGATCCCATAGAGAGGGATAGGCCACATGCACTTATTGCTTTGAGATTGTTTTAGATACATATATCAATTTTTTTGGATTTTCAACTCTTTTCAACCATAATTGCAAGAGTGTGATGGCATTATATACAAACTCAACTTTATTGATATATACATATATACATTCTTTTTGGTTCGGCTATTTTGTGTAAGAGTTGACTCAATGATGGTTTGCTTCACTTATGTACTCTTAGATGTTTAGAATCTACGATGTTTTTATATGCTTTTATGGATGTATGTTATGGATGATGATGATGCAAATGTGTAAACAAAATGATATATATATATATATATATATATATATATATATATATATTTGTTTTATATGATGATGCACATGAGGAAAAATTATAATTTGATACTTTGGTTTTCAAGCAATATTTAGAAATTTTGTTTTATTGGAAAAATGTGATGAATGTGATATATATAAAGATGAACTTGCTTCATTCCTAGCTCTATACAAGCAAGAAGATGTGATGACTCACCACCAAGAGCTAGGAGGGACATGAGTTGTATGATTTTGATGAGTGAAAATGGTGAGAGAAAGACAATATTTTGACAAAGATCTAACTAGAACTTATAACCCAACCCTAATCAAAGTCAACTAACCAACTAAGAATACGATTTGCTTGCAATTTTATCTAAACTTAGATTTTGTAGATGGGCTTTTGATTGATAAAATATGGTTTTATGGATTAAATCTCTTGTAACATACACATATAACTCATTTTTGGTATTTTTAGGATTTTAAAGAACTTTTTATTCATTGAATTATTTACAACTTATTAACTTATTTGACAGGGACCTCCACATCTTGTCCCATGCCACCAGTAAGAAGCACATGCTCATCAATGAGGACATGATATAGATGAGTAAGGGAACTTCCTCCTTTCCTAACCTCATGTAACCTGGGTAGGAAGCATGGGCTTATCACCAAAGGTTTGTAGGGCAAGGAAATGTAGTTTTTATCTTAAAAGAAATAAATTTTACATTTATTGTTGATATATATATATATATATATTTGTATATGGATTTTAGACCAAGTGCTTTTGGGAAGGAATGCTTTCCCCTAGCCTCAACCCCACACAACTAGTAAGATGCGAGGGCTCACCACCGAAGGTTGAGATAGGTGAACAAGAGCTCCAGGTGAAATGTTTAGATTACTTTTGTTATTAGAGAGATTTTGAGGGAAAGATGTGACATCAAGAAGCTTCTAGAATAGACTATGGGCAAAGACACCTAAGCTAGAAGAAACCATGAATAGAACTAAGTGTGCAAGTCTTGGTAGGACCAATGTCAAAATTTTGTCTTAATTGCTAAAATGATGAAGAGATTTAAATAATTCGGAGATGATATGATGGATACTTGAAGAGGTATGATTGAATGTTTTTGCCAATATTTGAAAGTTTCTTAAAATTTTCTTGAAAAGTAAGTTCTGGTTTACAATTTCACAATATGATAATGCAAAGTATGGATGCAATAATGTACAAGTGGAGATGTAAATGAATTATGCATAGAAACATTTAAGGTGAAGCAAATTAATTGATTCGCTAAATTCCTCACCTTCCAGAGTACATAGGAAATACACACCATTTTTAAATTCCTCTATTACTTGGTACGCACCTAACCACTTTGGCTTGAATTTCATTCCTTCATGGTTTTTGTCAATCTGCTATCAAGTCTCAATACTAGATCTCCTATGTGTATTTCATTTGTACACTTTCTTATTATATTGATGACACATCCTGTCAGCATAAACATGATGATGTTATTCACCTCTAAGTCAAGATTCATCAAGGGTTTCTAATTCAGCCAATCGCGCTTCTCGGTACACGTCTTCATCTAAAATGCCTTGTAGAGATATACGAAGGCTAGGTAACTCTACTTCCAATGGTAAGATCGCTTCAGATCCAAATACTAGAGAATAAGGGGTTTCCCTTGTGGGAGTTCCTACCAATGTTTTATAGGCCCACAATGCCAAAAACAACTTTAAGTGCCAATCCCTTTTGTTCTCCTTAACCGTCTTAAGGAGAATGGACTTTAGGGTTTTGTTTGTAGCCTCAACTTGTCCATTAGCCCGAGGATAGTACAAAGAGGCTATGTGATGGGATATCTTAAACTGCATACACAATTCTCATACCTATTTGTTCTTGAAGGGTGTTCCATTATCTGAGATAATGACTTATGGGACTCGTTACCTTCAAATGATTTGGTTTAAGATAAACTTGGCAATTATGGATCTAGGTATAATAGTGAGAGGCATGGCCTCAACCCACTTTGTAAAATACTTTGTGGCCGTGATAATGAAGTTATGGCCATCGATGATGAGGGAGAGAATTTCCCTATCAAATCAAGGCCCCAAGTAGAGAAGGGCCAAGGTGTCACAATGGGCTATAGATCCTATGCAGGAATGTGTATCTCATGTGAGAACTCTTGGCATTTTTGACACATGCATACATACTCTACAATGTCATGTTCTAGAGTAGGATAGAAATAGCCCATGTGATGAATTTTTTGAGTGGTTACATGCCCCCAAAGTGACCACCACAGACTCTATTGTGGGATTTAAAGAGGATTTTCTTTGAATCTTCTTCATTAACGCATCTTAACAAAATTTTGTCGAAGGCTCTACAATTGAGAACTTCTTCCAAAATTACATACTTGGCCGCTATGACACGTAACCTTCATCTCTACTGTGAGGTTGGTCCCTCAAGATACGTTCATTCCACAATATGGTTGACAATATTAGCATACCATAGACACAAAGCAATGGGAGGTTCATCGGGAAATCTAAATCTACCAGATCTCCACAATATATAGGGTTATCATCTAACCAATTAGTGATAATTTGTCTCTTTATGTGCTTTTGGTTAACAAAGGTGAGTTCAAACTCATCCATCAAAGTGTAATGAAATGGGTGACCTTATTGGATAATGAAACTTGAGTTAGAAATGTTTACAACTACTCAAATTTAAATATCACTCGTGTTTCTTGGTTGAACATGTAATGTCTCAACCTCTTTGTTGCAAAAACTATAGCCAAGCACTCCTTATCCGCCACATGTATCACGTCTCCTAATCGAGAAGAGTGTTACTAATGAAATATATGGCCCACTCACGACCATCGTCATCCTCTTATTCCAACATGCACGCAATCGAGACATCAATGACTTGAGAGTGTAAAATAGAGGATGATTAAATTTTGGTGGCATGAGAGTAGACAACGACATAAGGAAGTGATTCACTTATTCAAATGCTTCATGAGACTCGTTGGTCCAATATTTATTCAACAATCCATTGATGGGGTGAACAAAATAAGTCAAGTTAGGGATAAACCTGTGAATTGCCCCAAGCTTTCCTAGGAAATATCTAATGTCCAACTCATTAATGGGAGGGGACATATCAAAAACTACCCTAATATTTTGGGATCAACATCAATTCCCTAGGATGAGATAATGTATCCTAACAAATTACCTCATGTTATTCAAAACACACATTTATTAGTATTTAACGTTACTCTATACTCGATTAGGCACGAGAGAATGACGCGAAGCACTTCAGGGTGATCGCCACATTTCTTTGCTTTCACCAATAGGTCATTAACATACGACTCAACAATCTTATGAATGAGATCATGAAAATTTAAGTCTTTTCCCGCTAGTAAGTTGCTCCGACATTATTTAGGCCAAAATTTGTGATTGCGCAACAATAGGATCCCTAAAGAGTCGTGAAAGTTGTTTTTGTTTGGTCCTCCTCAGAAATCCCAATCTAGTTATAACTAGAAAATCCATCCATAAGATACAACATCTCATACCCAACTATTACATCTATGATAACATCAATCGAGGGCAGTGGAAAATTATCTTTGGGAAAAGCCTTGTTAATGTCCCTGAAATCAATGCAGATGCATATCTTCCCATTCTTTTTAAGAACTGGGACGATGTTTGAAACCCACATGGAATAATCTACAAGTTTGATAAACCCTACTTGCAGGAGTTTCATTACCTCCTCTTTAACCATTAAAGCCACTTTTGGCTTCATGGGTCTCACTTTTTGCTTCACGAGTTTAGTGTCGAATTTGTAACTAGGTTGTGAACTAAGATGCCGGGGATATGCCTGTCATCTCCTTATAGCTAAAAGATAAGGTTTTGAATTCTCTTTAAGAACCTTTGTGTGTACTTCTATCTATTCTAGAGACAACAAAGAACCAAGTTTTAGGATTTTGGGTTGTTCTTTTGTCTCTATGTTTATGTCTATGGTTCCTTCGATCAAAGAGGCATTACCCTCTTCAAACTCAGGTGGGGCTGGAGGCAACTCCAAATCTTCCTTAACTTCATAGATTCCAAAATATTTCAAAGAAGAAGACTTCATCGTATTATATACGAAGTAAGAGGAAGGGTGAGGTATTAGGGAATAAACCTTCTTATGGTGCACAAGATGAAGATCCATATAAGCATTGAGGTATCCTAAGATTTCCTTGTCATTTTCTATGAATTCCAATGTGACGGGATCATTCTCAACCTCGACATATGCCAAAATTGCATTGGTTAGCATCCTTCAAACCAAATGCTCAGCCTGAACTGAAATGGTGAATTTAGTTTCCTTCAAGTCCTCACTTGGACAAAAACGTGAAGAGGAAGTAGCCATAGAATCATCCAATAGGTTTTTCTCTCGTGGGATAGCTTCTATGGAAATAAATTCAAAACCCTTACAAAGTTCAAGAACATCAGACTTATAGAGTTGTAGGTGCTCTGCTATGGTCTCATAGACTTCGAGACTTGATTAACAATAAGTTGAGAGTCACCCAAGACTCTGACATTATTCACACCCATTCTCTTGGCCACAATAAGACCAAGACGCATAGATTAATATTCAGCTTTGTTGTTTGTGCATTCAAAGTTCATCTTGAAAGTAAAAGGAACTACTCTCCCTTCGGGGAAATGAGGATCATCCTCGCTCCAAGTGCCAAAGCGACACTTTACACCGTCATAGTTGAGAGTCCAACAGTTGTTAGGGAAGATAAAATCTTGATCATTCATGGAGTCTTCTTCCTTAACTTCTGAAGCCTCAACCATACAAATCTCTTCAAAGCCTCGACCAAAGAGAGACGATTCCAAGAGCATGACCTATGCCTAAGGAATCAAATGGGAGAATAATAAGGGAGAGCATTCTCCATGAGCTTAATAATTTCATATGGGAGTTCAAATTTAGTATGAACCCCTAATTTCTTTTTCAAGTTGGCCAAAAGGATGTCAAATGGATTTAGGTCACCTTGAGCCATAAAGATCTTCCCCATATGAAATAATATGACTTCTTGAAATAATATAGAAGGGATTGCCTTCATCCTATGAATCTAAGGTTAACCAAGGATCATATTATAGTTAGTTTCTCGATCTATAATATAAAATTCAGTTAACACGATCTTGGGTCTAAGAGTGATTGGAAGCACTATGGTTCCAATAGAGGTTGTTTTGAGACTATCATAGCCTCTCAACATGTTTCATGTGAAGGAAAATTTTATCTCTCCATAGCCTAACTTTTGCAAAAACGAGAAAGGGACTATATTAATAATAACCCCATCATCTATCATAGCTCACTTGATGTAATTATTGTAAATCCAAACTTGTAAATATAACACGGGATCGCCTCTCCATGCTAGCTCAGTGTTAGTAGGCATCTTGCTGATATCAAACACAAATTTAGTATCTCTCTCAGGATGCCCTAGGGGATAGACATTAAAGTATATATGATTGATTTGGGCTTCTGGAGGAGGAGTGAAGTGGATTAGATGACCAATAATAGAACATCTAATAAATCCACTCGATGCGTAAAAGAATTCTTTAAAAAATCCAAAAAGGAAATGTGGGAAAAAGTTCTTAGTCAGATATGTGATTAAATCATAGGATCCTACTTGGCTTAGAAGCTACTAATGTATCATCGACATGGAGGAATAAATAGGGAGAGTTTGTGAAGAATAGTCTCGCATGCGAGTCACCGAATGGATTTATGGTTCATTTCTAGCTCAACTAAGCCTACAATCTTAGGCTGGTTTTGGTTGTCCAAAGGAGGAGCTACTCGAGGTTCCGTAGAAGAAGAAGCTTCATGATCATTATTTCCTACAAGATCCATCTTATTATTACCGTGAGGATTAAGCTTCCGTTTTCAAGATGTGTTGGGAGGGGGTCTCTATAAATCCCAAGAGTAGCATTCTTGTGGAGAAACAAGCCCCATGTGATTATTCTATGTAGGTGTCATGGGATTATCCAAGAACATCTCAATGAATATTTATCTCGATCTTCTAGAAGTCGTTGTATGAATTTATTACAATCATGACACATCTGAGCATCGTGTCCTATAACCCTATGGAAACCACAATATAAGTTGGGATCGTAGTCATGAGGTCTTTGGTTTTGATTTTGCTGTGGCCCATAGTTCTTGTTGTTGTTCTATTGTTGGTTATTATAATTTAAGTTCAAAGGCCTCGACCTTGGTTATGATACTTGATTTTTAATATGGTTTGGATATTGGTTTGAGTATTGAACCGGGCCTTGGGCTTGGACCGTTGAGGCGTAAGGGGAGGAAATTAAAGTCAAATATATTAATAGAAGGAGTGAAATTATTACTCCTTTGGTTATTTGCATTTGCATTGTTGTTACCATTATTTGTGTTACTTATGCTAAAAACGTTTGGATTCTTCAATTTGTGAGTTACATTGTTCGATGTAGCACCATGGTTCTTGTTGAGGACCTTGGGTCCTTGATTATTGTTGTTTGAATTGTTTGGGTAATTTGAATTACCTTGTGAGGGAGTGAAAAATTCCAATTTAGACCATAAGTATTTCTTCTATTGTTAATTGATGTTTGGTCAATACGAAGAGTTCCCTCTAAGACCTCATAGGTTAAGGGAGTGAAGGAATATATCACAAAGCTCAATTTGATCCATGTTGGGAACACTAGATGAGGAATAGAGGAATTGTCGCCATATCTAGATGAAATGGGTAGCGGATTCATTATGCTCTTGTTTAATGTGAAGGAATTCTCTGATTCCTATTCTTAAGATCTTGTTCATGTTGAAAGCCTTTATGAACTCTGAAATGAGTTACTTAAACAAATGAATGGATGCTTCAAGTATTCTATAGTGCCGATCGAGAAATCCCCTCAAGGGTCTTGGAAAATATCTTTGCTTTCTGCAATCACATCCTATGGGAGTAACTTTAGATCTGTTTCTGCTTCTGTCCGGGTGAGTGTACGAGTAATCAAGAAACATGAGACCACATCGAGTATATAAGGGCTTAGTACCTTGGAGATGGAGATGGATGATACAGGCGTAAAGAAAGTAGATGCATGATATCAAGAAGCTAGATCTGCAAAACTAAACCAGATAAGATTAGAACATAATATGCGGGGGTTGCCTAGATGGTGTCGATTCCAAGAGGATTTTAACTCCCTTGGAGGATGTCAACCCCGTGTTAGACAAGATAATAATAGATCATGAACAGTAGTAAAAAGGACAAGCAACTAAAACAACAAGAGTACTTAGCTTATTTCATGTTATGAAATGAACCAGCATCAAGATGGCAAGATAAGAGACAACATTAGAGCTTTCTCCTTCTTATTTTAAAAAATATATCCTCCTCCTCCTTAAAAAAATATTCTCCTTAAAATCTACATATCCCTTTTTAAAAAGAGTTCTTTCTCTTAAATTGAATTATCAATGGGCTCCATATGGACCCATTTGATAAATCAATTTTTGGCATCATCCCCCATCTCTCACAAATTATTTAATTCATAATGCATATCTCGACACTCTTTTTTTAAAAAGAGTTCTTTCTCTTAAATTGAATTATCAATGGGCTCCATATGGACCCATTTGATAAATCAATTTTTGGCATCATCCCCCATCTCTCACAAATTATTTAATTCATAATGCACCCATCCGACACCTTCTTTTTAAAATGAAATCTTTATCTCACCCCCATTCAAATCATGTCCCCCACTTTGCCTAATAAGTCAAACTATGGGACCCACGTTGATCACATCATATCCCTAACTCAAGTTACTTTACTACACCCTGGGTATCATCTAACCTGCAGTTTAGCCTCACATCTAAACTATAAATATGGGGTTTTCCCCATATTTAGAGGGAGGGAGATTATTTCAAAGGGATATATAGATTTTTAAGGAGAATATTTTTTTAAAGGAGGAGGAGGATATATTTTTAAAAATAAGAAGGAGAAAGCTCGACAAGTGTCTCTTATCTTGCCATCTTGATGCCGGTTCATTTCATAGCAGGACATAAGCTAAGTACTCTTGTTATTTCAGTTGCTTGTCATTTTTTACTACTATTCATGATCTATTATTATCTTTTTAACACATGGGGTTGACATCCTCCAAGGGAGTTAAAATCCTCTTGGAACCGGCACTATCCGGGCAACCCCCGCATATTGTGTTCTAATCTTATCTAGTTTAGTTTTGCAGATCTAGCTTCTTGATATCATGCATCTGCTTTCTTTACGCCCGTATCATCCATCTCCATCTCTAAGGTACTAAGCCCTTGTATACTTCGACGTGGTCTCATGTTTCTTGATTACTCATACACTCACCTGGACAGGAAGCTGGAAACACAGATCTACATTTGGCATGCCAGTGGGACCAGATCCAAGATTTGGTCGTTTCATTTGTTTTGTTCCTTTATTCATCTCGTGTAGGTATTATAAACATACTAGTTTCTCTGTGTCGTAGTTTTCAAATATCTGTGATAAATATTTCATCTTGTGGACTCACATTTTTGCAAGATTTGGTGTTATCTTCATCCGTATTAGAGGTTTGTGTCACCTTTAAGGTAAGTACTCTTCTTGTGTTTAACCGGCTTGGTATTTAGTTTCAAGTTTAGTTTTATTATTAAATACATAATCATACTCAAATAAAAAAAAAAAATCATATGTTAGGTTCTACTCGCATGGGGAACAAATCCGAAACTAATCTTATTGTCTTGCTTTTATTTGTGATCTCAGTTGTATAATAGATATATATTTTTTTCTTTTCCTTTTATGGCCTTTTCTTTGACCTAACAAAATATGTCTATATATTCATCTAGATCTTAATTTCTAATTATGTATAAATCTCACATTTCAAAGCATACTAATCTATGGTTACTTGTTTAAAATATAATAATCTATAGTTATTTATTTTAAAACATAATAGACAATATTGATTTATTTAAAAATAACAATTTAAAAAAAACATTATGAAATAACATTAGAATTAAATTATAAAAAAAAATGCCATTCAATATTGAAATGTAATCCACATCCATGGAATGTCAACACCATAGTTACTTGTATATGTCCCGTTTAGTTCTCTTTTTCATGTGATTCGCTTTATGTCACCACACATGTAAAAATTTTGTGTCCATGTGTAGTAGGACCACCTTGGGCATACCTAAAAGTGAATAATTTTTTTCTCAATAAAAAGGTTTGATAAGATATTGCTCCTCATTTCCTTTTCTGTCCCATTATTGTAGATATCTTATCATTTCATATTTTCGGTCGATTATTGTGGGGTATAAGACATTAATAATTTAATTACTTTATAAGTATTCTTATCACTAGTTCACTATACAAATAAATGCAACATACACATTTATATTATTTTGGTAGTATAGTTTATTGTTTAACAACATATTATTTATTATTTATATTATTTCGTTAATCTGTGATCATTATTTTTAATGTATAGTTCATTCTTATTTACCTTAGTATCTATTAAATTTTTATTAGGTTGATATTATTTAGTTAGTTTAATTTAGTTAGCAACTTAATTAATTTTTATTTTTATTCTTTATTATTATTATTATTATTTTTATTTTTTTAGAAATTTAGTTATTGACTAGTTTATTTTGCTAATGTCTTATAAATATTGATGTTTAAGTGGTATTGGCTTAAGTTGTGTCATTACACGTAGGTTACCTTTATTTTCACCCAAAAATTAATTATTTAGAAATTTTTCGCAATATAATTAACTTGATTAGTTATTAAATTCTTTTCAATACACAAGGTCATTAGGACCATTATATTACTTTTTTTCTTATCCTATCATCTCGCATGAATTAATTATTTTATTTATTTACTGCAGTAAACTCACGACCTCGCAACCATTAAATCATGTTGTCAAAGACCATTTTGTAAAACAAAAAAAAAAAAACAACAAAAAAGAAAATACTCATTTTTACTGGCCTCATCTGCAACTCTAAACGGTGCCATTTTAGGGTACCTGGGTGTTTCAGGCCACTGACTGGTGCTTCTAAAAACACCATCATCAAGTACAATCACATAACACCAACAAGTGATTCTCCAGGTATTTCTCATTTTTCCTATTTTCTCTTTTCTACATCGAACTTTCCCTTTCCTGAGTGTCTATATACATCGAACGTCACATTTCATTTTGGTCTAAAATGAACCTTTTGCATCCTACCTGATCACATAGCTTAAGTAAAGGATTTAACTCTCTGCATTTCACCTATCACACACTACCTAAAACTACACAAACATAATTTACACATCAAAACATTCCTCTCACCTGGTTAATCAATTGGGACTTAAACACCCAACAGAAAACCGTCTCAGACATCTCCCAATCCATAACTACCTAAAACCAACCTTAGACTCCTTTAGGCACCTTCATTACTTACTTTTCTTTTCTGTTCACATCCTCTAAATTAATCATGATGGCTAAAAAAATTCTGCTTGATTTATTTGTCAACAACATACATAAACAAATGTTTCTCTATTTCACACCTATTGTCGCTCTCTCCCAAATCGAGACAAAACAACAATCTACTCTATCCAATAAAGTTACTTCCTCTGATGATCTTACTCAACAAGATTCTAAACTCAAAACCACGCCTTGACCACCAATCTCCAGTCTCCATGGTCTCACCTCATGAGAACCATGTCATACAAAATTCTCCCCACCTTGACACCAACCCTCCTATCCCCCATCAAGCCAGTCTTCCTAAATCAATCGTACCACCATCTCCTGCTCCTCTAGATACATCTCAAATCTCCTCCTAACCCCATATATGACTTCTTACTCCAAAAATCTCCTATAATCTCTAAATCCTCCCAATCTCCTCAATTGGTGGATCACATTCCACCCACATCCCTTTTTTCAATTCTATTTCATCCACCACTAGTATTCCCATCAAACAATCTCAAGCTTTTGAATACCTACATCCCTACCCATCCTATGCTCCAACAGTCTCAACCCCTTAACACTCATATCCCTACCTACCATCTACCACAACAACCTACCCAGCTTCAACGAACACACCATATTCCTATTATTCAAAGTCAACCTATGCAACAATCTCAACCCATGACACATGTTCATCCTTACCAAACAACTCCCCAAACACCCACATATCCACAAATTAATCAATTGTCTTATCAAACCATTCCACAAACATCCTATCCACAAACTTATCAACCACTTTATCAGATGCTTCACCAAACACCCACACACCCACAAACACATTATTCACCTTATCAAACTACCTTTCAAACCACACAGCCGATCCAATCTCAACCTTACAATACCTCGACTAATTCAATTCATGCCTTAATGAATCGGTTAGCTAGTTTAGAAACCCTTACCATACCACCCAAGAACACCTTATCCTATGAACAAATCTGTAATGAACCGATTCATCCATCGGTTCCAATCAAACCTTATCCCCCTCATTGGAAACTTCCTGCATTTAATAAGTTCAATAATAAAGAAGATCCCCAACAACATCTCCTCGCATTTAAACATGCATGTTGTCTTATTGCGCATGATCATGATCTACTTCTTCACACTTTCCCCATGTCTTTGTCTGGTCCCGGGCTGGACTGGTATAACAATATCCCACATGACATTCCTTATTCTCTTTCACCCAACTTGCACAGTTGTTCTTAGAACACTTTTCTATCAATATCATGCAAAACCACTATCGCTGATCTATATACCATTCGACAAGTATGAAAATGAGCCCATCACCAACTTCGTCGCATGATGGCATGCTGTTATAAACCAACTATCCTTCACTATCCCACAAACCGAACTCATCGATTTATTCTCGCATTGTGTGCCAAACATATATCATCCACTTTACAGATCCAATCATTCTAAACCTTTGATGAAGCTTTCACAATGGCTCGCAAGCTTGAAACCCATGCCATTGAGTAAGGTCATCTTAAATTAAGTTCAACTAAATCAAAAATTGAATCCACTAAACCATTCACACATAATGGCGAAGTTCAAGATCGGCCAACACTATGGTCATTGAACCCTCATCCCCATCTACACCAAGCACATGGTCTCAACAATGATCTCCTCAATCAACATCCCACTACACTCCTTTAGGAGAATCATACAGTTCTATATTTGATAAGTTGATGAGTGTAAACTCTATCCAACTGCCTCCCATATGACCCGTAGACAACTCGCAAGCCAAGCCTATTTGGTATCACGAGGCCCACTTTTGTAAATATCATCGAGTCAAAGGTCATGACATTGAGAGATGTCGTTCCTTCAAAGATCATGTCCAACAACTTGTAAATCAAGGGGATATCCAAATTGATACCTCCACTACATAGACTAATCAACCACCAACAAATCACGTCACCCCCTTTACATCTCAACTATCAAATGCTTGTATGGTTGACACTGTCAATCAAGATCCCATCTTGTCACCAACTACGCATGTTCCCACAAAGTGGACATTATTCCCATCTCTTATTTAGAACCTGTAACACCTACATCAACTTTCACTACTTATGTTGAACATGTACCTTCTCCTATCCTTGCCACATCCACATCAAATTCAACTATATCATCCATTTCCGCCACTTCAAACATACCCCAATCTATCACATTAGATTCATCCTTAGCACTTATTTCAGCTCCACTCATATCCACACATATCCCTACATGTCTCTCACACCCATTCATTCACCGACATCTTCATCAAATACACCTGTTACTACACCTATATTGCTCACAACCATCCCAACTAAACCCAGTTCTACAACATGCACCCTTGCAACCCTATCTTCGACATCAATCCCTTTATCAAAAATATCATTCTTACCCCTCGAAACATTTATGAAACAACCAGTCCATCCTACTTCTACATCCGAAAATGCTCCTGCATTTGTTGCATTACCCTTACCCATAAGGTCTACTCCATCGGTCATCACATCACTCACATCTCCACATATTCCAAAAGTGTCTACATCTTTATCTATCCCAGCTACCCCTATACCTATCATATCAACAAGTCCACCTATCTCTACCTTGACAACCTTGCCCATGGCCACATCACCCAGTCTACCCCAATATTCTTTACCCAATCCTCCTATCACATCAATCAAATCCTCTCGATCTACAACCCTACCAAATATACCCCTTGAATCACCTATTGAACCAACACATCCACCTCGATCAAATAAAGATGTTTTACCTTCTCCCTCTAAAAATCATCTCTTTTCATGCCCAAATCAAAACAATCCATGTCTCACATAGATATCATTAATCACATCATACAAACACCTATATCTTCATTAACATCTTCATCTTGTTTTAGAACAGTTTCTCCATTAATAACCACACCACCACTATCAGATCCTCTAGTTGAGATTATTGTCATCCCTGCTAAAGGTAAATCTTCTCGGTTGAAGTCTAAGGCTTGGGAAAACATCCCCGATAGTCCCCTGCACATCCACAGAAACATTAAGTTTTCCTCTTCTCAACAATCCAATTCCACAACATCCATGTCAGGGATCATTTTTCCATCTATGACATCTTGCAATAATCAATCCACATCCAAACAATATCATCCTTCAACCAAATTTGATTTTTCCTCCAAAACATGAAATTCACACATCCAATCTACATCTATGTTTTCTCCTAACGCTAAGCTGAGACATCCTATCAAAACCCACAAGAGTTACCTTCCCCATGACACTTCAATGGGGTCATACGCAAATATCTTTCGACATTTAACTCAAACATCTGCCATCAAACTTCCTCCTATTAAAGCCTTTAATCCATATGGTCCCAAGCCATCATGGTTCAATCCTAATTACAGTTGTGCTTATCATCGTACCCCAGGTCATGACATCGAACATTGTAAGGCCTTTCGGTCAATCATCCACAACCTTATTGAGAAAGATGATTTCCTCATTCAGGGGAAAGTTCCTTCTTCATCCACCTTGAATCCAATCCATATCCCATCATCGGATCTCCCATGATCCCTCCATCCACATCATCCCTTAATATTCATCCACCCATGTCATTCCTCCTAAGGAATGCCCACCATTGTTCATCAATGCCGCTTATCTTACTAAACACACTTGTGGTCTCCGATCATTTACCCCATCCAAATCTAAAACAATCTCATCTAAACTCTTTTGACATCCTTTACCTCCTTCACATTTAACCCATTGGGGAAACAATTTTCCCTCGCCCTTGAGCATCTCATCTGTACAACTCCCTTGTTACTAGGGGACTTCACTCTTTGACATTGTTTTATCTACCTTATTCACATCCATTCAATCTAAATTAATTATATCCAAATTCTCATCTCATTCTAAGTCCTCCTTTGAGGCCATATTTGTTCTTTTTATGCTCCTTTTGGGAGTATCATCTTTTTCATTGAAGCCCTCCTTTGAGGCCCTCCTTTGAGGCCATGTTCGTCCTTCCATTGAGGGACCATTTTCTCGAAGTCCACTATTGTGGCTATATTTGTGTCTCTTCTGGGGCACCATCTATTTCAAAGTCCACCATTGTGGCTATATGTGTGTCTCTTTTGGGACACCATTTATTTCATCAAGCCCTCCTTTGAGGCCATGATTGTCCTTCTATGTTTATGTCTCTCTTGGGGCATCATCATTTATTTTCATCTAAATCCACCATTGTGGTCATATGTTAGTTTTGTTTCCTGCTTGGCTATCATCTCATCTTATTGCAACTACTTCAATGTCTTCCCTCTCTCTCGTGGTGGTAAACCTAGACGAACCTCTTAATGCATTGCACTTGCTGACCAATCTACTGTTAGCATATTTACCAATGAGAAATTAGTTACATCCTTAGATTGTTCTACCATCTTTATCCCCTTCCATTTATCACTATAATAATCTGACTTATGCGATCCGCCTTCACTACTTTGATGTGATCCTTTAACCATTACATCCATTACCTTCTCGTTCTCCTATTGCAGCCATGCGAAGGGTCCAGGGTGTCTCTTGTACATTCCTTATCCCATCTTAAGTGGTTTACTTAGCTATCCCTAGCTCTCCCCATGTAAAGTTAAAATTCAAGTATGTCAAAAGAAAAATCAAAGTTATAAAAATAGACTGATCCCTCGAAGGACAGTTGTTCATGCAAATGAAAAAAAAAAGTATACAAATCAAAATCCAAGCAAAATCAAAAGAAATAGACCGATCCCTTGAAGGATGCTATCATATTATTCTTGTCATCTATATTATGTATAAAGTAGACCATACCCTCGAAGGATGGCTACTCTATTATTATGGCATCTGGAAGGTTTTCACATTGATCATCCTTCCTTTTATCAACATTTTCCAAAAGCTTCCCGCATTGATCAGATTTTTGCTTTTGTTCTTTCCCTTTCCCAGAGCTGGGGCATAGACTTAAGGAACACCACTTTTGGAGATCCTCTTCCCCATGTACAAGTCACATCTTTGATCCCTTTGTCATGTCAATATTAGGATTATGAGCATCCTTCATCCATATTTCCCTCATGATCTTTTGGTATAACTAACTATCGTTGGTTATGTGTTAACACCTGTTATTGGCTACAAGTGCAATGCCTTGAGTGGTAACCTTTCTTGTTTATCTCCAATCTAGTTTGAAACATAGTTTCCCTGTACACCCTTGCTACAACTATGTTCCATTCATCTCATCCATATCATCTTTTATAAAAATCACATCAAATTTCACACTATGAATTTTATATCTATCCATCATCTCCATGAATGTGTTTGCAAATACACTCTTCGGTTTGTGAATTCTACTTGATCATCATTGCAGTTTGTGAATCCTACTTGAGGTCCTTCTCAAGGTGAGTTCGTTATCCTGCAACTCCTTATCTCTCAACATGTTCAACACCATATTTGATCCATTGATCCTTTCTCTCCATGTCCACTCATCACCATTTGTCTCCACATCATCCTTCTCACCTTTCTGTCCCCTTGCATGATGCTAGATATCTTACTTGTCTTTCCTCTTGAGTTTCTCCTTTACTCTTCCACTTTCAGTTTGATAATCTTGCTTAACCATCCATATAGCCAGAGAACCTTAGTTAAGGTATATCTTCTTCCTTGGATCCTCCCCTTGTATAGAAGCTTCTCCACCATTTCCTCTTTCAACAGATAACAATCACCACCACAAACATCTTTCCACTCTTCCTTTTCCGCTTAACACTCTTGCATCATCACTACCATGACATGGGCATCCTAGTTAAGGATTTCCCTTACACTCTCCATCTATGTTGCATATGTTCCTCCATCCATTCATGTCACACCCCTCTGTTTCCTTGTTATCACATTGTTATCACCTCCTTTCATCTCTTGTTCCATTTTGGTATACACTGCTCAGTATTTTCATCATTATTCTTCTTCTTCAGTTTGGTGATCCTACTTAACCATCTCCATCATAGGAAATATTACTTAAGAGTTTCTCTTAAGAATGGTTGGCCATCTGATCCTTCCATCTCCCATCATCTCTTCATCATCTTCTGTCTCCCACCTCTCGTCATATCATCCATTCCAACCAACCCTTCCACACCTACATCCGATACAATGTTGTCTTTCTCCTTCCATATCATCACTACCGGTTTGGTGATCTTACTTAAATCCTCTTGTGGCATGGTGATCTTACTTAAGAGTCCCTCTTAAGCATGATTTGTCATCTTGCACTCCCCCACTACCCCACATTCTCTCCATCTACATTTTCTCGACATTCCCCATCATCACATCCTCTCACCTCCTCTTTCATTCTCGCAAACACCACTTCCTACTGGTCCCTTGTTCATCTCCATCATCCATCACTAGGTAATCTTACTTAACCGTTGCTTCTCCATTCATTTCATGTCTTGTTTCTTCATTTCTCTCTCATCCATTCTCATCCACTGCATCCTCTCCTCATCTTCATCTTCCTACACATCATTATCCCTCCTTTATTTACTCTTTTCACTCCATCTTCTAGAGTTCTCCCACATATCTACCCCCATACTTACACGTCATTGTCATCGATCTTCTCCTAACATTCTTTCATCATATCCTTCCATTTTCGTGCTAGTAATTATCGGTGGACTTCTCCTAAAAATCACTCATCCCCATTCTGCACAACCTGAATCCTTTTCTTTGACCTCCTCCATTCTATCTTCATTCCTTCCTTCCTCTGTGTCCTCTGATCATTATCGGAGGACTTCTCCTAACATCCCTTCATTGGCGTTCCTCCTCCCATTCTTTATTTACTTTCTCCCTTGTCTTATCTTTTGTCCCATCTTTTCCTACTGATCATTATCGGTGGATTTCTCCTAACATCCATTCACTGGCATTGCCTCTCCTATCCCATCCTTTCTTTTTCCTCGCCACCTCTCTATCTTCCATTCTTCCTTGCCAATTTCTTCACTGTCTTCATCATACACCTTCTCTCTATTTTCTTGTCATCAGCATATCCTCATCTCATGCATCTCCATTTCTTTTCCAATCGATGTCATTCCTTCCCTCAAGTTTCTCTTTACGTTCCTTATGCTTCCCACTCTTTACCAAATATCTTCATTCTTGGTTCACTTCCTTCAGCATAATTTTCTTTGTTGTCTTCTCCTCCTTTTTGATCTTCATCTTATTTTACTTCCTCTATATCGTCTTTCTCCTCATTTTACCTCACACTTCCTCCTTACTTCCCCGTCAAAAACCTGACTCTTCAACGTTATCCCATTTCCTTTATCATCTCATCATCCACATGCATTTCCATGTGGGTTCCATATTCTTTGCCTTGGATTTCCTCACTATGATCTCTTCCTTTCCTTCAATTTTTTTGTCTATCATCTCTTTCATTTTCCATTACCTCCCTATTTTCCTCTGCTCCAATCTTCATCACATCTTTCGTTTTAAATAACTCTCTTCCTTTTTCATGGTTTCATCCTCTGCTCTGTTCTTTTCTTGTCTTCTCTTTGTTTGTCCTTCTTTATAATCATTCTTTGTTATCTTCTTCCTCCCCTTTCACTCTTTATTTTCTCCTCTTCCATCTTCATTCCTCTACTCCATATCCTTCTTCACCTTCATATTCAATCTTTCTTGCTCTTCTCATAATCAACCAATCCTCCTGTCTATTCCCTTTTCTCTTTCTCAACATCCCTTACATTTGGTATTCACAATCAATGTCGATGTTTCTCCATTTATGTATCGTCATCTATCCCTTTCATTACCGTTCTTGTTCTTCTCTTTGCCACATTGACCTCTTCTCTTTTTGAGAACCTGTCACATCTTTTATCTTCATTAGTCCTCTCACAAGGACATCATCATATCCATTTCTAAGAATCTCTTCCCATCTTCTTTTGACATTTTTGTCTTGGAAGATACCATAACGGACATCACCTATCTAATCTTGTTCTCTTCCTTGAATATTTTCTCTGCTTTTTTTTTGTCACAAAAGTATCTTGACTTCTTATCCTACTTATCGAACAAGTAGGAGTACTTTTATCTTCTAATTTTCTAACACTTATGCATCTTTCCTATAAAACATGATTGCCATCATATTTATTACCCTTTTAGGGCATTTTATCTCACCTTTCTATCTTATTTTCTCATCTTGTCCACTTTTATGATTATTCTATCTATGGCTTATGTTGGGGTATCTTTTCATCCATATACTTATCAATATATATAACTCACTTTGTGTCCTTCCCATGCCCTATGCTGGGGCATCATTATCTTCATCTTTATCCCTTTTGTGGATGCATGATTTTTTTGCATGATTCCTCGCAAACAAAGGATTATGCACATCTTTCGCATTTAGTTGCACATATTTTGATGTTTTCCTATGACCCAATGGTCATCTTGGTTTACATCCATACTGCAGTGGTCTTCACCCACTCACTGGTCTGTAGAACATTGTCATTTGTCTCCGTTGAGACCGCAATTTTCCTCTACCAATGTGATATTGAAGTCACCGCCATACCTTTTTTATTTATTGCAATTCTTTTTTTTCTGATGCATCTTGCCTTTGGTCATGTCTTCATCCATCCTTGGACACATCTTTCATCTAACCCTTTTTGTTTTTGTCTCGTGGCTTGCTATCACAAACCACTCAACAAAAAGGGGAAAATGTAGACACCTATTTTTGGGTATAACACCTCTCGGTAATATTATATGCACGCTAATTCAATTCTCACATCTCTTTATCTTAAATTAAATAAAATCCTATCTATTTACTCACATTATTTGATTGATTATCAATGGGCCGTATGGACCCATTTGATAAATCATTTTTGGCATCATCCCCATCTCTCACAAATTATTTAATTCATAATACATATCTCTCTTTTTTAAAAAGAGTTATTTCTCTTAAATTGAATTATTTTTAGAAGATAAAAGATTTCTTTCTCTTAAATTGAATTATCTTAATTCATCATTTTACCATCTTGATGCCGGTTCATTTCATAACGGGGCATAAGTTAAGTATTCTTATTGTTTGAGGTTGTTTGTCATTTTTACTATTGTTCATGATTTAGTATTATCTTGTCTAACATGAGGGTTGACATCCTCCAAGGAGTTGAAATCCTCTTGGGCTGCATGCCTCAGAAACCCTCGCATATTGTGTTCTAAACTTTCTACGGTTTAGTTTTGCGAGATCTAGCTTCTTGATATCATGCATCCGCTTTCTTTTATGCCCGTATTATCCATCTCCACCTACAAGGTACTAAGACCTTATATACTCGATGTGGTCTCGTGTTTCTTGATTACTCATACACTCACTTGGATAGGAAGCAAGAAACCCAAGATCAACATTTGGCACTCTCGGTGGGACTGCCACTCGTCGTCTCTTCAGGATGAAAATGTCACTTACGATATCATGGCCCCTTACATCTACTCCATTAAACCCAATCACCTTATCAGAAATTATCCCACCTCTACCCATTATCTCATCCTTAGCATCTCTTTAATCTCGCTTTCGCACTTCTACCAACACCTACAAAATCTACTATTTTATAATCACCTATCTCATCTCCCTCTTCCATGGACATGTCATTACTCGATAATTTTTGGTAAACATTCCAACATTCCTTAATTTCAAATTATCATCCTATTTCTTCTATACCATTAGACGCTCACACATCGGCATAGTTCCCATAAATATCCACTTCAATATCTCCAGATCCTCCTATAGATATTCTGGTCATTCCCTCTAAAATCCACATTCATATACAAGATCTAGACCCCCATTTCCCAAGAATTCTCATTCACATCCTCATCCAAAAGTAGACCTCATTATTCCCAATAGAAGCTTCTTGGAAACCATGTCATCTCCTTCTATTTTAGGACCGCACCCTCATCCTCCTCTTCCATTTTAGGAACCTTCCCTTCACCAACAACACATACTATCACTAAAACAATGCAACCACCATTTTCCAATCGATATCTTAAAAAAGATTCAAGGGCATATGTGTCTTCCACTACTATCCCGCATCAAGCACATTCATTAGCCTTTTCCAAATCCAAAAAACGACATCCAAATCCATTATTACATCACCACCTTCCCATGCATCCTCCCAAAGTTCTCCGTCAATAACACCAAGTTATTATACCACTATGTTTCACCAACTACTCCAAGCCTCACCATCACTTTACCGCCAATTAAATTTTTAGATCCAAAGGCACCAAGACCTTCTTGGTTTAATTCCAATCTTGTTTGCACATTTCACCGTGCCCCTGGACATGACATTGAATGTTGCAAATCTCTCAATCCATCGTGCATCATTTTGTCAATAAAAATATTAACAATAAAAAACCAATTCTATCATCTCCTCCATCAACTTCCACATCCTAACATGCATCGGTTCAACCACCTCGACCACCCTTTTCATTAATAAATCCTATCAATACTCCACTATCAAATAGAGATATAACCACCAATGCCACCAACATATTACCAAAAGAAGATGATCCTCGGGATCGTCTTCCTCTTGTAATTCGACACTATTCGGATAACCACCCATTTAAAGCCATATAAATCGACTCCACCTCACCATCCACCCCTAAGACATATGTCGCTATCCCTCTCATAAGGAGCTCACCGCCTCTACACCTTCGTCACATCCAAAGGTTGTCATCGCTGCTCCTACCAATCATCCGCAACAATGCTTTCATCTTCTTCTTAGATCCAAGGTATTGTTCATGCCACCGAATCCTTCCTCCATTGAACATACCATTATTAGAAAACTCCAATATGCCTCACAAATGTCACTCTATGAGCTCATTCAAACCTCTTCACATCATAAACAAGATCTTATAGAGGTCTTGCAACAAATCCCTGGTATCCTTCAATGAGCCCTAGCCTTTCGCGGCTTTAGCTCATGCCTTCGCAACATCTGCTACCGTATCATTTGAAAGTTCAAAAATTCCTAGGATACCACAAGAAGAACAAAATCTACCATTATTCATCACCTTCTATATCAATGACACCTACATCCATCAAACCATGATTGAAAATGGTGCCAGTATTAATATCATTTCTTCTCATATTTTCAATCAGCTTAAATTGCCCAATACCATTGTTGCCAAATCTCCTACCATTCTTCGTGGCTTTAACAATGTTGTCACTCCCCATTAGGAATGGTTGTTCTTCCTATCGTCGTGTCGATCATAAACACCTCCATTAAATTTTCTACATCATTAAAGGATATTTCCAATATAATATTTTACTAGGATGTCCTTAGATCTGTGAAATGCATTGTGTTCCGTCTACTCTTCATCGTTGTATCAAATATGAACATGAAGGGAATACTTATGCTCTTCTAGCTGAGATCCCCCCTTCCAAGACATGTCACATGATCTATAGACCTAAAGATGTCCTTGTTCCTAAAACCAATTTTTCTCCTAATGCATCCACCAGTTCTTATGTACCTCCATCTACCCTTCCTCAGACAAATTCTTTTGATCCCATAACGTAAAATCTTGCTTTAGGGAATATCAAATCCTCACTCTCAATACTCTTCTTTCCCCTAATCACCTCGGCCGCCCTGATAAAGCCCCTATGTATCAATCGAATGTTGGGGAAATTGTCTCATTTGGCCCTTCTTCCCTCAAAACCAATTTAGTATATGGCGGCCTTGATCAACCTTCTTCTCACACTGAAAATCATTTTCATGCCAAACGATATACAGGTGATTTCAAATTTCTTAGTAAACCATCTTTCGCTCACACATACCTCTATCATTGTGCATGGAAGGGGTTTGGTTTAGACACTATGAACAGGGCCCTCATGGTAATATCTTTTCTCGAGCCCATGAATCATGTCAAAAATTTGGTTTGGGATATGACATGATCCCACCATACACCCTCCTGGAACATATGCGTCTTCTCCCATTCATATCGATTCATCCATTTCTTCTCCATCAAAATATACTACCGATTCAAAACATATCTCTTCTCCTTCCAACCATCCTACAGATTCAGAACATATCTCTTCTCCTTCCAACTATCCTTCCATTTTGATTTGATTTTTCTCCATCCAATTGTCTCATAGATCCAGATCAAGGCGATACGGTTCCTATTCCTCCTAAATTTTTTTTTATTTCGACCATCTTTCTCGGACCGGTGACTTATCAAGCCAAAAATGAAACCCGGTCTTTTCCCCTTAGATATCTAGAAATGGTAGAGGAAGATTCCCCTATCATTGACATTCTTCAATGTGATGATGACACTTCCATTCTCTCATACATGGGGCCGAAGGTTCTCAAGATCAAAAATTTATCCACCAGAAAAATCCAATCTCTTGAATGAATCCACAATCAACATTACTATTGGAGCGCCTCAGGAGCACCACATCCTCAAAATAGGTCAATATTTGACACCTCAAGAGCTCAAAGCCTTCACTTCATTTTTGAACAAGCATAGCCAAGCATTTGCATGGTCATATTTAGACATGCTAGGTCTCGATCCCTCCATCATTATTCACAACATCATTGTTATCCCCACTGCCAAACTAGTTAGACAAAAGCTTCGTCGAATGCATCCTCGAGTTTCTCTTCTTGTGAAAGAAGAATTACAACATGTCTCTACCCGCTAACTTCATTATCCCCATTGATTATCCCCAATGGGTTTCTAACATTGTACCCATCACAAAAGTGTCTATGGAAAGCTTCGTATATGTACTGATTTTTGAGATCTTAACCTCGTATGTCCTAAAGATGATTTCCCTCTTCCAATTATTGACCAACTTGTAGATCTTATAGTGGGGCATGAGATGCTCTCTTTAATGGACAATTTTTCTGGTTATAATCAGATTCTGATTGCACTTGAAGATCAACACAAGACATCTTTTATCACCCCATGGGGTACCTTTTGTTATCGTGTCATGCCCTTTGGTTTAAAAATGTTAGAGCTACATATCAATGAGCCATGACATATATCTTTCATGACCTCTTACATCAAACCATAGAGGACTATGTTGATGACCTCTTAACAAAATCTAAACATAGGTGTGACCATCTTTCAATTCTTGAGATACTTTTCAAGCATCTCCTTCGTTTATCCCTTCGTCTCAATCCGGAGAAGTGTGTTTTTGGAGTTCTTACTAGAAAACTCCTGGGCTTCATTGTCTCTATCAGAGGCATTGAAGTTGACCCTGGAAAAATCAAAGCAATTCTTGAAATGCCTCCTCCTTCCAATCTCAAGAAACTTCACAGTCTTCAAGGTCGACTTCAATCTATTTGTCACTTCATATCGCAACTTTATGATCGCTGTCATCCCTTTCATCACCTCGCTTTGAAAAGACATAACCTTTAATTGGGATCAAAGCGCTAAAAGGATTTTGAAGATCTTAAGAGATATTTGTTATCTCCACCAAGTACTCACACCTCCGCGTGAAGGAGAGCCCTTCTATTTATATGTTTCTATAATTGATCATGCTCTTAGAGCTATGTTAGCACACCGTGATAATCGGGATGAACAAGCCATTTATTATATCATTGTACTCTTCATGATTGTGAAACATGATACTCTGAAGTGAAAAAAATTATGTTGCGTTATTTTCTTCATTGCATCGAAAATTCGACACTATCTTCTTAATCATAAAACCTATATTGTTACTAACTTTCAACCCCTCAAAGTGATGCATTCTAAGCCATATCACAACGATTGCATCACCCAATGGCTCCTTCTCATGGCTTGAGCTCAACACGGAATTCATTCCTCAAAAGGTAATCAAGGGTTAAGCTATGAGGGATCAATTAGCCGAGGCCCCTCTTTCCAATACACAAAATCCTTCTAATCATTTCCCTAGATGAATCAATCAATCAATTTTGACATGATCTCCTTAAAATGTTTCTTTTCTTCGATGGTTCTAAATGCCAACAAGGCGGAGGAGCAGGAGTTATTCTCATTCCCCCTGGGGATTCCCCAATCCCCTTATCTTTAAAATTAGATTTTGAATGTACAAATAATATGGCAAAATACGAAGCCCTTATACTAGGACTAGAAACTGCTATATTTTTGGGTTCATATCCTTGACATTTTTGGTGATTCTAAACTAATAATAAAACAGGTCACTAGTGAATATCAGTGTAAAAATGATATTTTACAATAATATTGTGATATTTCTCATCATCTTCTTAAATCCTTCGATTCTTACACTATTCAGTCTATCCCACATTCGACCAATCATTTTTCTGATACAATGGACTCCCTTGTGGCCCTTATCCCATGGACAACGCAAGAATCCCAACTTTTGGTTATTATACATCATCATAAACAACCATTCTATGACATATCTCATATTCATCTAGTCGAATCTAATTTTTGACCTCTGGTATTCACAAATTTTTGATTATTTATCCAAATCCATTACTTGATATTTCTAAAAATGCTAAGAGATATTTTATCCAACGTGCTACCCGTTATGTAATCCTTGGCGGTATTCTTTACAAATGCGAGTTTGATGGAATCCTTCTCCGATGCCTCCAATCCCATGAAGCCTCTACAACTATCCAAGAAGTTCACGATGGTATTTGTGGTGGGAATTTTAGTGGATTATCTATGGCCAAACGTGTTCTTCGTCTTGGCTATTATTGGCCTTCTTTAAATCATGATTGTTGTGAATATGTCAAGAAATGTCTAAGATGTCAATAACAACACTCTAACCTTATCCGTATTCAAGCCGGAGGATTTACCCGCCCAAGATTTATGGCCCTTTTCATAGTGGGGCCTTGATCTCATAGGTCTAATAAATCCTCATTCATCACAACAACATCATTCTATCATCACTGCTACTGAGTATTTCACTAAATGGGTGGAGGAAATCCCACTCACCTCTACTAAATCTGGCCCAATCATTAATTTTATATATCAACATATCATTTGCCGCTTTGGCGTTCCTCATAAACTTATTATGGATAATGGAAAATCATTTAAAAATAAAGACCTTAAAAAGATTGGCGATGCATTCAAAATCCAACTTAGCTTTTCTTCCCGTATTATCCTCAAGCTAACGGTCAAGCTGAGGCTACTAATAAAACTCTTCGAAATATCTTGGCTAAAACTATTGATCAAGCAAGATGAAATTGGCATCTCCAACTTCCCTTTTCCCTATGGGCCTATCGCACTAGCATTCACACTTCCATAGGAGCTACTCCTTTTTCTCTAGTATACGAATCTACGAGGCCATTCTTCCCCTTGAAGTCCAAATTCCATCTTTACGTGTGTCTCTTCGCAACTTCATTTTTGATGAAGATTATCATCAAGAATGATTAATGTAACTTGAGTTATTAGACAAACATCATCTTCTCGCTCTTAAACACCATCATGTCTATCAAGATCATATCCAACGAGCTTATAATAAACACATCAATAAGCATGATTTTAAAATAGGTGACCTAGTTCTAAAAGAAAATCAAAATGTCACTACCTTAGAAAGAAGTCAATGGGGAAATTTTTCTCCTAACTGGATCAGACCATATATTATCACACATAAGTATGGGTCTGGGGCTTATCGTTTAGCCTCTCCTAATGGTAAACCAGAGGTTGAACCTCTTAATGCATTGCACTTACGACCATTCTATTGTTAGTACACACACTTATGAGTATAGTCTTATCTTTAGACCATTCCTCCATTAGTATCCCCTTCCATCTATCATCGTAATGATTTTGAATCATGTGGTCTACCATCACTAATAGTCATGACCTTGAATATGAGTACCATGGCTCTACTTGTAGCATATTCAATATGGATATTTTCTCCCATTTGGTGAGAACCCCATGATCATTACATCCACCACCATCTCGTTTTCCTATTGTACTCATGTAGAGGGTCTAGGGGTGTCTCTTGTACATTCATTCTCCCCCTACCTAGCTATACCCAGATCTCCCCATGTGAAGCTCAAATTCATGTATATAAAAGGAAAGATCAAGGTTATTAAAAAAAACTGATCCCTGAAGGGATAATATGCATACAAAAAAAAACAACAACAACAAAAAATGCAAATCGAAATCAAAAGCAAAATCAAGAGAAATAGACCTATCCTCGAAGGATGGCTATCATATATATTATTCTTGCCATCTATATTATGTATAAAGTAGATGATACCCTAGAAGGATGGCTACTCTTTTATTATGGAATTTGAAAGGTTTTCCGCATTAATCAACCTTCCTTTTATTAAGCATTCCCGAGAAAGCTTCCCATATTGATCAATTTTTTTATTCTATTCTACCCATTCCCAGAGCTAGGGCATAGACTTAAGAAATACCATCTTTGGAGAACCTTCTTCCCATGTCTGTACAAGATACATCTCCAATTCCTTTGTCATGTGGACATTAGGATTATGAGAATATTTCATCCATATCTTCTTCTTGGTCTTGTGATATAGCCAAATCTCATTAGTTATATACTAATACCTGCTTTATTGGTTGTAAGTGCAATGTTTTGAGTGGTATCTTTCTTGTTTATTTCTTATCGGGTTAAAAGCATAACTTTCTTACTTGACCCTTGTTATGGTTATGCGACATTCATTTCATCAAAGTCATCTTTTATCACAATTATCTCCTTAGAAATAAAATTTCATGTCATAAAATTAGTATCGATATGTTTACTCTTATAGATGTCCCCTATCAACATCATCCATAAATCCATGAAATCAATTATTATCTTCAAAATGCATTATTCAGTTTGGGAATTCTACTTGACCTCCATTGCAGTTTGTGAATTCTACTTGAGGATAACTCTCAGGTAGCATTCATTATCTGGCAGATTCTCATCCCCCACCATTGTTCATTATCCTCTTCTTCACCATCTCAGACTTTTCACCCCTAGCTTGGCACATCTACGTAATTCCCGTGTGACACGAAGCCCTACTTGAAGTAGACCTGTCATTTAGGACAAGGTCTCATTCGTGATTGTGTCTATTGACCATTCCTTCATCCTTGTCCCCTTTATCAACCCAATTTTCTCCTAAAATTCACCTCATCTCATTCTCTACTGCTCTTTTCACCCACTTCGTCCTTCTCCATTTGTTTGTTCGATACTTCACATGTCATCCACCAGGGCCATTATTTTTGTGCTTTTCCCTTAATGTCATTTTTATACCATCTATTTTATTGTTCCATTTTCCCTTTCATTCTTCTTTCAACTTGATGATCCTACTTAATCATCCATTCCATGCAGGGTTTCTTGATCACATTGCATCTCTTTCTTAAGATCTTGCCAATGTAGAAACTCCTTCATTATTTTCCATTCCCTTCAACATATTTACTCGTAAAACTTACGCTTAACACTCGACATCATCACTGCACAACATAGGCATCCTAATTAAGAATTCCCCTTACACTCTTTATCCTACACTACATATATTCCTCCATCCACTCATTTCACACTCCTTTGTTTCCTTGTTATTACCTCCTTTCACTTCATGTTCTGTCTTGATATACATTTCTCAGTCTTTTCCTCATTCTTCTTCTTGGGCTTGGCGATCCTACTTAATCATTCCTATGGCATGGCAATCTTACTTAAGAGTCTCTCTTAAGAATGATTTGTCTCCTTACCTTTCCTCTTTCCTTCATCTTCCCATCGTCATATTTTTTCTTCATTCACCATAAACACATCCTCTTCCCTTCTCTTTTTCCTCATACAAAATATCTCAAACTCCCAAAAATGTCATCTCCATCATCCCTCATTTTAAAATCCATCTTGACTACTTCATACCCTCTCTTACTATGTAGATCGTCATTATCATGGTTCATCTAACATTATGTCATCTTCCATGCTCGTCTTAAGAATTATTAGTGGATTCTCCTAAAACTTGTTTCTTCCCATTCTACTATTACCGATTCACTCTTTTTTACCTCCTCCATTTTCTCTTCCTTCCTTTTTATTTTTGTGCCCTCTAATCATTATCAAGGGATTTCTTCTAACATCCTTCCATTGGTATTACCTTTTCATCTTCCCTTCACCTTTTCAATATCTCTACTATCTTCATCACATGCTTCCTTTGCATCATTTTCTTTGTTGTCCTCTCCTCCTTTCTACCTCTAGTTTGCTTTCATATCATTTATATCATCTTCATCTCCTCTTCTCCTCACACTTTTGTCTTATTCCTCCATTAAAAACCTGACTCACCAACGTTGTCCCATATTCTTAACCATCTCACCATCCATATGCATTTCCATACGTTCGGTTTCATATTCAATTTCTTTCTGTTTTGGCTCTATCATCCCTTCTTTCCCTCTTATTTTCATTTCCCCATTCATCGAGCTTCTTTCTCTACCACCCCTATCTTATTAGCTCCATATGGTGCCTTTCTTTATCTTTTCCATTCTACCTCCTCCCCATATTCTTTAACTTCTTCATCTCCTTCATCTTTCCCTCTTGCTATATATATTCATCTCTCCTATCGTCCTTCTCTCATATTCTTCATAATTTTTCTTTCTTAGTTTTGTCATCTCTTTCATGATCTGTTCTTTATATCCCTTTGTTTTGATCTCCATCTCCCTTTCATACTTTCTTTGTCATTTTATTGTCTTCTTCTTTGTCCTTCATCATTTCTTTCTACCACCATTTCTCCTCTTGATTATCTATGTTGCTTCTTTACTATGATATATCTCTATACATTCAACTTCCCTTCTAATCTTTTTCCTCCTCATCTCATCTTCTTCTTGTTTAAACTTCCTCCCTCTCTTCTCCTCCTACTCACTATCTCTATTTTCTTTTCTTCTATGTCCCTCGTACCTTACCTATTTATTTCCCCTTATCTTTTTCCACTACCCTCTTGCTAAATATTATTCTCTCTTCTTTGCTTTCTTCTATCTTCTCACCTCTCTTATCGTCCTTCTCTACTTGACCTCTCTCCTCCACCATGTCCTTTCTACTTCAACCATGTCCACTTTCTCTTATCTCTATCATCTTTCATCCCATCTCATCCCATCTTCTTGGGACATTTTTGTCTTGGAGGATACCATAATGACCAACACCTATCTAATCTTGTACTCTTCCATGCATATTTTATCTACTTTTTTTTGTCACAAAAATATCTTGACTTCTGTCCTACTTATCCGACAAGTAGGACCGCTTTTACATTATAATTTACTCACACTTATGCATGTTTCTCATGAACCATGATTATCATCATATTTATCACACCTTTAGGTCATTTTATCTCAGCTTTCTATCCTATCTTCTCATCATGTGTACATTTATGATTTTCCCCCTGGGGCATTTTATTTACACATCCATCTCCCATTATGTCATCTTCGTGCCCTATCATGGTGTACCTTTTTCATCCTTGTACTTGTCAGCATATATAACTCACTTTGTATTCTGTTGGGGCATCATTGTTTTCATACATGTCCCTCTTGTGGACGCATGATTTTTCACACAATTCCTCGCAGACAAAGGATTATGCACATCTTTCACATTTAGTTGCACATATTTTGATGTTTTCCCATGACCCGTTGGTCATCATGGTTTACATCCATACTGTAGTGGTCTTCACCCACTCATTGGTTTGTAGAACATTGTTGTCTGTCTCCGTTGAGACCGCAATTGTCCTCTACCGATGTGATATTGGAGTCACCGCCATAATTTTATTTATTTATTGCGATCCTGTTTTTCTGGGGCATCTTGCCTTTGGTCATGTCTTCATCCATCCTCAGACACATCTTTCATATAACCCTTTTTTTTTTTTGTCTCGTGGCTTGCTATCGCAAACCACTCAACAAAAAGGGGAAAATGTAGACACCTATTTTTGGTATAGCGCCCCTCCGACATCTCACATTCACGTTAATTCCATTCTCGCATCTCTTTCTCTTAAATTAAATAAAATCTTATTTATTTGCTCACATTATTTGATTGATTATCAATGGGCTCCATATGGACTCATTTGATAATTCAATTTTTGGCATCATCCCCCATCTCTCACAAATTATTTAATTCATAATGCATATTTCGACATTCTTTTTTAAAACGAGTTCTTTCTCTTAAATTGAATTATCAATGGGTTCCATATGTCTACAATAACTCTCTAATGGGGGTCGCATATGCCTTGATGTGGGCATTTGGGTCTCCCTCCCCTTAAATTTTAAGAGGTCTAGAAATGGTTGTAGGAGCATGATTCCTCGGATAGTGAAATCCAAAGGTTATTTCAAGTATTCAGAGTATGTCCCTAACACATAAGACTCTGACCATTGATGGTCCTTGGTGAGGGGAGGAGGTGGTGGAATAAGAGGTTGGTATTGTGCAACATAAAAATTATTTGGGCATAAGGAGCCCCTTATTGATGAGTGCATGATGACCATGATAAGAAAACATGTCCCCTTGTGGTGAATTGAATACATGCGAAGATAAGGGGGAATATTGTTTTGATACGATTTGGTAGGTGTGAAGCCAGGGAACATCGCATTGCCAATTAGAATGGCATTTGAGAACACACTTCTAGTTGGTCCTTGTGGTGGGTATCCATATGAAGAATAAGGGGGCATACCTAATGTGCCTGATCTAGTAAGAAGGTCTCTGGGTTAGGAACACCCATGTGGACTGAGAAGGTGATGGTGTAGAGGGAACATAACTATGGTTTTGAACATTGTGGGGAACCTTGCCTTTCCCAACAAACGATGTAGAATATGAAGGTGGGGAAGCTATAGTTCTCTCGATTCTATCCACCAACGTTGAAATCACATCACCTGATGAAGGTGTTGCATTTTTCTTAGTCACATGTTAAGCCATATTAGGAGGCAAAGGAACATGATGTCCTATTATGAATTGATCCTTAGGAGGCCACCCCTCTTTAGATGTATTTTATTTTTTGGAGGAGGGGTAACAAAGTTATTATGAAGAAGAGCATCAGTATACCCTTGTATCCTATCCAAGGACTGATCTATGGCATTAAGATGCTTGCCGCCGATCGATCCGTCTTTAGAAACTCATCATTTGGTAATAAATAGGAAGGGATCGAATCAACTTGCATACCGATTTGATGCATATACGTGACCCGAGGATAGAACCTTTGGTCTCCAGTGAATGTCATGTTGTTTAAGCTAGAGAAATTTGGTTGCGAGTCATAGTTGGGTTTTTCTATCTCCTCAATTCTAATCAATGAACCGGTATTATACCCTTGAGGAGGGGCGTGTGAGGAGATAAGAGATTTTGCGAGTAATTATCAGCCCACCCTGACAAAGAAGGTGACTGTTGCATACTCATCTGAGCGTAATAAGCTTGAGACCCAAATGGGCCTATCATAACCCTAACCCGACATATTCGGGGGTGTAAAAACACCCATAGAATAATGGGAGAGGAGAAGGATGGATGAAAGAAGGAAATAAAAGAGGAAATGAAAATGAACTAGTCCTTCACGTTGGGTTCACCAATTTTGTACATCTAAGAATCAACACGTGACTCTAGGATGCACTCAACCTCCCGAGGTCATGCCGGGACAATCGATATGATATGGAAAGATGGCTATGGCATGGAATGGATAAATAGGGTGAATAGGTGGAATATGTGAAAATAGGTGAAAGTGGATAAAGGATAGATCAAGGTAGATGAATTTCTACTACGAACACTATGGGAATGTGCTCATCCAAGGAAATGAAAGCATGTCTAACCTATGTGGGTGAGATGGAGTGGTCAAGGAGAATGGTTGCATGAAGGTTTTAATCAATATCGAGAATCACCAAATATTCCTCGAATGGGTTGTGGGATACGTGGGAATCTCCTGTGTTTGTTACGTAGAAATATCTAGAAAAGGTCATGGAGGTGTGAAAATAGACGTATGGAAGGGATGAATCTATGGATCATATAATCAAATCTCAACTAGGTTTGTCTATTGTTAGAACGTGTGTAAGCATTTTCCACTTCGACGTTCAAAGTCATCAACTATGAGATAATAATGGGTGGAATTGGGGTGGATTTGAAAATGAGGTACCTGAGGCCCCAGTCGATGTCTTTCAACTATGCAGTGATGTTTGGTTGAGGCACCCTTGGATCACACACTAATTCTATGGGTTTTCTGGGGCTTTGGATGGTCATGTGGATGTGAAAACAAACAATCTAGGAAAATAAAAACACACATAAAATCCACAAGAGGCAAGGTCAATGTTTAGGTAACCTAAGCCAACTAAGGAAACATAAGGAGTTGTGTTAATTTCCATCTAATTAATTATATGTGCCTAAATTAATAATAAAAGCAAGCATATTTAAATTAAATCAATTTTATTACTCTCCTTGAATCTAATTAAATCTACATGCAACTAGTTAATTTAACAAATGAAAGCTAATTAATTAAACAAAGAAAGTAAATCTAATCTATTTGTTTTTGTGTTTTTTCAATGATTTTAAACAAAAGGGAATAAAACAAATAAAAGAACTAACAAATCTAATCTAATGTTTTTGGAATTTTGTGTTTACTAGAAAATAAATAAAATGTGCACAAATAATACAACTTCCCTAATTAAATGAAATTTCTTCTACTCTAAAACAAACTAAACTAAACAATGAAATAGTTGGATGTGGTTATTTCCCTGTTGCAGAGGATTTAATCTAATCTAATAAAAATAAAGGTTTTCTAATTTGTAATTGTGGATATTGCTTCTTCTGGCTCTACCTCAAAATCATGGGAAGAATGAAAATATTCTCAGAAGTAATTCTTCCCTGAAACTTCCCTCAAAAAATGAAGCTTTCTAATGAAGAAATATAAAACTATAGGTAAATAAACTATGAAGAATTAACAACACACTGTGGCAAGAACCTTCCTCAAATTCTTCCCAAGAAAATCCATAGGGATGAGCTAAGAGGAAATCCTCAATGAAAGATTTGCAAATGAAATCTATTATAACTACTACTGTAATTGTACCTTTCTAAACAAATGTATTTTAACATATTATAACTTTAAATCTATCTGAATAAAAAATAAACCTCTAGGAATTTAATGACACCCCAACCTAGAAATGTTGTACAGAGACAAATCCAACGCTAGAAATGATTTTTAAATCCCCTTAACTTATTTTCCAATGAATTTCAAACGTGTTCGGGGGAGTAGTCTTTGGAAAGCTTGAAGAAAGAATGGGAGAGTGCTAGAGTTGGATGGTTTTCAAGCAATTTGGTGGCAATGTAAGTAAGAGAGCAACAAGGAAAATGAACTGGTTTTCTTGTGTAATTCTTGGCAAGATTATGACAACATAACAATGCAATTCCAAATAAAAAAACACTAAGGAAAAGCTTGCAAAATGATGAAGGAAAGCTGGAAAATGAACAAGTAAGTTACAAGCATATGTTAAAACAAGGATTTGGACTTGGACATCATTGGAATTGATAGTTTTTCATCATTGGGGATTTTAATCATTTTGAAAATGTTGCACCATGTAAAATTAGGTGCATATAATAACATCTAGATAAACCAAAATCATATCATTATTTAATCCATTGAATATTATTTCCATTTCTCTTTGAAAGGTAGCTTCCACATTAGACAATGCAAATTATATCTTTTAATGTGCATGTGTTCCCCACTTGATGGTCGATGTAATATTATGTTGTATTATTCCTTAATCCATACTTGATTTAAACTAGAGAATTCATCTATAAATTAGATGTCTTTTGAATAAGCTATTGTTTGTAGGATTTGATCCATTAATGGAAGAGAATGCTTGCATTTTAAGAAGATTTATTAAGATCCCTAAAGACTACACAAAGGTGAATGTATCAATTTTTATCTATAAATGGTAACAAATTATCTACCCTAGTTAAGTTTTTAATAAGGTAAGCTATATGAGTTCCTATTATCTTTGTTGTATTTTTTCCATTAGAGGCACAATTTTTTTAATTTCTTGGCATTTGTTTATATTTGATTAGATTTATATCAAGCTTTAGCTCAATGGTGTGTTGGATGACATCTCTATTACAACTATTTAGATCTTCATAGTTCCAAACTATAATATCATCACAATTATACCATATATTAAAAATACTTCTTATTCATCAATAGAACATTCATTTCCTAGTTTTAGATTCTTCTAATAAGATATTAATACTTAATTATAATCTTTAGATTTAATAGTCATGTTTATCTTTAACTTTTCTAAATTGATCATTTGTATTGAACATGCATTTAATAACATGACAAATCATTTAGGAATATTATTTATTATATTTGAATTCTTTGGTTTTCATAAAAAAAAATTGAATGAGGATGAAGCTCATCAAAATATTTTCTTCATGCTAGATGAAATTAGCAATTTAGATATCCTTTATAAAAAATTGGGCAATAACAATCATTATTTGGAAGTGCATGCCTAACCAAAATTTTGACTTGGATTTTATTATTGAATAGATCCTTTAGAGGCTTAAATTTAGATCCTATAAAAACCTTCTCATCATCACCTAAATTATTCTCCCTTGAAACAAAATGAATTTTTATAGCATAAAAACATCCAAAATATCCCATAATCTACGTTTATAAAACTTGAGCAATGGCTTACTTACAACACATAAGGATATTACTTACTTTACTACCATCTCAACATCTTCAAAACTTAGGAATTAATCTTCATATTTAAATATTTAATTTGCACAACTAAATTGTAATCTATGAGATAACATAAGTATTTCTCTTATTGGTGAGATTAATTTAACTCCAACTCATGCACCATTCTTACACTTGGTGCCATCAAAGTATAGCTTCTTGTAGACATTCGTTTTGGGTACCCTATATTGTCTGTCCACGCTCCTCACATTTGTACTCAAAATATTAAAACTATCTTATTTTTTTAAAACCATGTCCTCACCCCTATAAAAACACATCTTATCCCTTAGTAAAAACCTATTCTACATATCACGAAAGTTACTAAAATCTCCTAACCACCTAAAAATAATCCTAACCCATTTTCCCTTTAACCTTATAACCTCCCAACATCATCAACATCTTCTTAACCATCTTGAATCGTATCCATACCTAAATTAATCCTTTTAGAAGTGGTTGAAACCATTTATAAGAGGGTTTTCCCATTTTTTCTCGGGTCACCAAAGATTCTAACTAATCACCGATGATTATATAAGAAACATCAAAC